>JANZXR010000005.1:19720575-19799465 GCA_027575705.1 Erythroxylum echinodendron
ACTTTACCCTTGGTACTTAAGCTATATACCGAAAATGCCCTCAATTTCTTCTCATGCATTTATTCCATAAGTTATTATGCTTAAGTTAAAGGAAAAAAAATTTCAGGGGGCCCACACCCATTTCATACCAGTTGCCTTTTGCCCCTTTGGAAGAGTAGAAAGCTCCCATGTGTCATTATTTTGAATTACTTGAATCTCTTCATCCATTACACATCCACATTTCTTTTCTTGTATACCTTCTTCAAAGTGTAGTGGCTCAAAATCGACAAAGAGACAAAATAGTATTGTATTTTCTACTATCTCTATGGATTCATAAAGATCTTGTAGACTCCTTCCTTTAGGATACTCAGACAAGCTTTGAGGAGGACTTTCATTTCTTTTAGGATTGGATGATTGAGAAGGAGTATAAATATCTTCATTCCTGTCCCAATCATAGAAAATGAAACACTTTCTTCATTTTTAGGGACGTCCCACTTCCACGAACTTTCTTCATCAAAATCAATATCTCTACTAATTACAATCTTCTCATTGGTAGGATTAAATAACTTATAGCCTTTAGAATTAGAGCTATAGCCAATGATGACATGTTTTCACTTTTGTCATCTAACTTCAATCTCATCTCTTTAGGAACATAAGCATATGCTATGCTTTCGAAAATTTGCAAATGAGAAACACTTGGTCTTTTACCGCTCCAAGCTTCTTGAGGAGTCATCCCATAAACACTTCTAGAAAGAGATAAGTTACACAAGTATACAGTGCAAGCTACAGCTTTGACTCAAAACTCTTTAGGCATATTCTTGCTCTTTAACATGCTCCTTGCTATGTTGAGGATAGATCTATTCTTATGTTCTACAACTCTATTTTATTGCAGAGAGTATGAAACCGTAAGAAAATGAAGAATGCCTTTAGCTTCACAAAATTTATTAAACTCCAAGGAAGTGAACTCTCCCCCTCTATCCATCCTCAAAGATTTGATGACAAATCTACTTTAATTTTCAACTTGGGCTTTGAATTTTTAGAAAACTCCAAAACTTCATCCTTCCTATTCAAAAAATAAATCCAAGTTTTGGGAGAAAAATCATCAATGAAAAGTAAGAAATAATTTGCTTTACTATAAGAAGATGACTTAATTGGGCCATAAATATCAGCATTAACAAGTTGAAGTGGCTTAATGATTTCGTGGTGGACTCCTTTGGAAAAGGCTTTCTTACTTGCCTTCCTATGACACACCCTTCATATAATTGATTGGGTTAACTAATGAGAGGCAAACCATTCACCATATTCTCCTTTGCTAATAAATTTAATCCTCCAAAATTTTTGACCAAGTCTTATATGCCAAAGCCAAGAAAAGTCTTTGACACGTCTTCAAGCATCTTAGGTGATCAACATTGACATTAAGCTTGAACATTCTATTCTTTGACATAGGTACCCTTGCTATTAAGTTATGTGCTTCATTCTCAAAGTGCAGTAAGCATCTTTTAAGTGGATATCATATCCATTTTACTAACAGTTGTCCCATACTCAATATATTTACTTTTAAAGAAGGAAGATAATATACTTGTGAAATAAATCTATGACTACCATTTTTTTTAAAGACAAGATTATCACCTTTGCCTTCAATTGAAACTTTTGAATCATTGCCAAAAACAATTTCTTTTTTTTCTCTTCTCGTCAAGCTCCATGAATAGCTTCTTATTGCCACTCATATGGTTGCTAGCAATAGTGTCAAAATACCATAAGAATTTATTTTCTTCTCCTTTGTTAGACAATAACAAAATTAGTTCTTCTTCTTCTTCTTCTTCTTCTTTCATCTCCAGAAGATGAGTCTCTCTTTGGCTGCTAGTAGCACTCCAACATTGATAGGAATAATGGCCATATTTGTGACAATTATGACATTGAATATTAGATTTGTCATACCTTCTTCCTCGTCCTCTCCTATAATAATAGCTTCCACGACCTCTTAAGCATTGAGATTGTTGGCTTGACTCTTTACTATTAAAGTGATGTGTGCCCACGACCACGACCACGACCACGACCACGATGATTTCTACCTCTTTCATAGCCTTGACTACAACCTCTTCCTCTTTCTCTTCCTTGTGAGCTAGCAGATTCTTGCTTCTTGTCTTTCGAAGAGACCTTTCCTTGAAAGGCTTGAATTAGCGGCTCCTTCTTCTTCAATCTTTCTTCATAAGCTTGCAAGGATCCTTGTAGTTCATCAATGGTCATAGGTTCCAAATCTTAAGCCATGGCAATAAGGCCAAAATTTAAGTAAAAAATATGAATAATTTTCTCCACAACACGAACATTTTGCAAATTCTCGCCATATCTCTTCATTTAATTGGTGGTTGCCAAGAATCTTATGAAATAGTCATAGATGGATCCGATCTCTTTCATATGTAAGAATTCAATTTTTCTCTTAATGTTTGAAAACACACCTTCTTCACCTTGTCAACTCCTCCATGGGCCTTTTGAAGAGTCACTTAGGCTTCCTTTGATTTTATTGCATTTGACTCTTTTTCAAACATTTTATCATCCAGCATGAATGATGTTAAGAGCATGTTGATCCAATCTACGATTCTTTTATGACGTATTCCTTTGTTGTTGATTCAAAGCTCCTTCATTCTCTGGTTCGTCTTATCCTTGTTCTACTATCTCCCATGCATCTTGAGAGCTAAGAATGGCCTTCATATGCACACATCACTTATCATGATTTTCTTTTGTGAGTTTGAGGATTGAAACAAAAGAATTAGACATCTTTAAAATCATATGGCTCTAAAATCATATGGCTCTGATATCACTTTGTAATAAATAAGGGAGATAGAAAGATAAAAGAGAACACTCAAACAATCTAAATAACTCACTTAATTTGGATTTTTTGTCTTATTTTAGAAATGAACTAGCACATGATATTTATAGATACATAAGATACCTCTTTGAAACAATACAACTCTTGAAAAACGTAAGATAGTAAATGCAAAATACATGTATAAGAAAAATATAATGAATCTCAAAATATATGACCTAAAGCTTAATTAAATACTCCACTAATATAATTACATTTTTTAACACTCCAACCAACAGTCGGTGGAGATGACTGTCATTGATATAGATAGAATTGCTTTATCAAATACGAACTTACAATTTAGAATTGTCTTTAGTATCTAACGTGAAACCTATCACTGCGTGTTATAATGTGTTACATCTATCAACTTATTAAGCCAGCAAGATTATCACTGGAAGATTACGAAGTTATTGGTTCACCAATCTTTTCTAATAATAATTGCTGGTATTATCCATATATTTTTTATAAAATAATGCAAGTAATAACTCTATATATGACATGAATAAGATAGCTACTTTACGAGGATCCTTTTCGTTCTCACTTTTCAGCGCCCGTGACCTTGACCCGGAAAATAGACCACCAATAGCTATGTAACACTTAAAAGTGGGTTTCTTCTAATGACTTGTACGCCTAACATTTAGCGTAAATATTAGTTAGTTACTAATGCAATCTAAGTAGCTAGCCACAGCGTACCTATAACGGAGATGATACATAATGATACGAGTAGGTTTCGAATATTCTTAAACAAAACCAAACACACATAACACTACAAAGCCCCCAGATGAAGTCTATGGAAAACGACAGCGGAAATCCACGTCAGTTGTGTTGGAATATTTACCCTAGTTGAGTGGTTGTTCAAGTTGTTTTGAGTTTGAAGTTGTACCGTGGAAATATGGTAGGCCAACTTTTCTTTATTCAAAAAGTGTAAGGCATGCTAGCTAGAAAAGTAATCTGTTTTCCATTTCTATTTATGCTCAATATGTGGGATGTGAAAATGAGCTTTTTTCCCATGAAGATAAATCCAATTTTCAATTTTCGTTCTAGACTTTACGGTTTGGTTCCGGATGATATACAGTCGAGTATCCTCGAGCTAACTGAATGCATCCAGAGTAGTTTTATCAGCATTAGAGCTTTATATAAATTAAACCACTGGATGCTTCATGAGAGTTTTAAAATTAAAAGGAAGGTAGCTTTAGGAAGGGTTTCAATCGCATTCGCAGCCATATTCTTCGTATTTTCGGAAACGAAATTACCACTATTTTTTCTTTTAAGTTGAGGAATCTTCAACATCAATTGCATATTGTACGAACTTGGGGCACTAATTCCTTTATCATTTGCACGAATTACTTCCACAATCATGCATAAGTCTTGAAACCAGAATTTATAGAACTACCCTTCTGAAAGGAAAAAAAAAAAAAGTTACATGGTTGCATTACCTCTAAAAGTCGAGAGATATGTTCAAATCTAATAATTATAATTGTTCCATCTTGACATGGATAAAGGTTGTGTATTACGGTCCAGAAAAAAATATATGCATGGAAGCTAAGGTTGCCACTTTTAAAAGACATTACAAGGTATAGTGTTCATAGCCTGCCTTAACTGATGTAATCATGTAGGGTTAATTAATTAGGGCCACAGCAAGAGCAACACTTCTGGTTACTTAAAAGTGGTGTAGTGCCCATCATCCCTTTTACCTGGTTCTTTAGTTTTATGATTTTATAAAAGTGGTGTACAGTGTAGTGCACATCATCCCTTTTACCTGGTTCTTTAGTTTTATGATTTTATAAAAGTGGTGTACAGTGTAGTGCACATCATACCTTTTACCTGGTTCTTTAGTTTTATGATTTTATAAAAGTTGTGTAGTGCACATCATGCCTTTTACCTGGTTCTTTAGTTTTATGATTTTATCTTTGAAGTTATAATACTCATCCGCAAGTATAATCAAGTCGTGTACATAACCGCCGTATTGAATGGTTTAATTGTTACTAGGAACCTTGTCGAAATAAGGTCTATGTTAACGACTTAACGTATATAAACGAAAGAATTCCAAATTTAGGAAATGAAACAATTAAGCTTTAACAACTACTTTGATACCATATATAATAGGGTAAATTAATGTATTTTATATTTATATTACTAATGCAAGTTTTATTATAGTGTAAGACAACATTTTGTTTTTCTTATGAATTAATTAAACTAATAAATATATAATTTGATTTTCAATTAAACAATAAAAACTTGTGCAAACCAAAATAGAATCCCAAGTGTATACACATAATGTGCAAATTCATTAATTACATGAGATATGCATGATTCCCTTCTGTGTTGGGGTTAATTTCATCGGACTCATTAGACGCTATCATTCTCTAAATCCAACTTTCATCTTTACAGTGAGAGAGAAAGAGGCCTTAATATGATTGAATTGGTTATAATGTTAACATCGGGGTTTAATTATTGGATGATAATAATTGATAACGGAAACTGTGTTGGAATTAGCATCACACATCCTCTCGGTGTCAAGTGTGAAGTATGGCCCTAAATCCTCGGCCATTCAGATCACGCACCGTCACCCATGGCCATGGAATTGGAAATGGACCACTCTCTTTAAGTCTTATCCCAACTACATACCCGTCGAGTTACATTAATTAAAACAACTTCTTTCATCTCCACTCTCTTCCACATTTTGGACCCTCATTGTGTTTTAAAATACATCAACTTTTATATGAGTTAATGTTACCAGCCTAGCTATAATATTTCTTAACGAGTCATCAACTCACCAATCAATACTTTTGCGTGGTTAGGTATAATTTCAAGATTAGTATATATGCCCAGCGATTAAGACCAAGTCCTCTGCCTGAGAACTTGTTTAAGAAATAATGTCTCTTATTTATCAATTGGAAAATAGGAGAAATGTAAATAGGTTTTCAAATTTGTTTAATTTGTTATTCAGTTGAGTCCCTCTATATTTTTGTTCAGTTTAAGCCTTAAGAACCCCACACCTCAAACTTTTAGCTGGACTTCAATTGTTGTTGATAATGACTTAAGTTTTAAAAAAACTAAAAGGTTAATCCCAAAAAGGCTCTTTGTAAAAATAACAATTTGAGAAAACAAGAGTAACTACGGGCACTTACAAAAATATTTTTCAGCTAATGAAGAATAAACACAATTTTTAGAAATAACTTTTAGAAACACACTTAAACTAATCCGGAGCCCCTAAAAATCATGGCCCAACGTAAGCATGTTAAGTGGATTATTAATCTTTGTGAAATGTAACTTGTACCAGACTGGTCCCCCTTTGAACATATTTCAAAGACAAAACTAAATGTGTGCCTTTCATTCTTGTGGATTTGTTACTAACTTGTAAAGATGAGGGTTAAAAATTAAGTTTGAGAAATTAAGTTGAAGGACGTACGTTGGTATCCAAAAACTTGAAGCTATACGAAGACTGGGACAAATAGTCTGTTGTAACTCGCAATTGGTTTGTTGGGATGATAAATTGGACAAGACATGAACGTACTGGAAAGACTAAAGAGCCAATTAGAACCAAATAAATTAAATTAAGAGTAGTCCCCACGGAGGACTTATCTTCATCATTTGTTGATTCCAGTCACGTGGCTAGCATTGTTTGGAACATGTCAACTTGGCCAGCACACAATTTGATCATTAAGTGCCTCTTATCTCCGTTAGGTAAGAGGTTACTCTCGTGTGCAAAGATGTTTAACAGCTCACCTTTAACGAAAACATTTACATAATTCTATGTTGAAACCATAGCTTCACGAAAAACTTATTTTCTCATCCCTTGTAATTAGCAGTAACGTGATATTAGGATTAATTTTAAATGTATAATTATTTTAATTTTCTATATCAATTAAGTACATGAACTTAGAGAATAAATTCGGAACTGTCTTTTCGTGATTGTCTTTTATTCTTTGACTATAAATAAAAAAATTGAACTATTGAAGCAACAATTTCTTATCATTTACTGGTACATTATAATTTGCTTCAGTAGTTCTCAACAATTTTCACACTTATTGGTATCGCTACCTATTTATTCCCAAAACTTAATCAAGAATATTGAAGAGAATTATAAAGAACTTCCTATAAACTAGTTCACTTAGAAATCATCAGAAAAGCAAAGTAAAAGGATGAAGGTGGTTTAGATACCATTTCCATAAGAAGTACAAATAAAATGCTATTGTCTAGTAAGTTTAGAAGTTATTCACAGACTAATTTCAGTCAATCTAAGTCAAATAGTTTCATTCTTATATCATTAAAGCCCAGAGCTAACAATTGTACTCATGGACTCTCAATCAAATTTTAAAAATAAGAGACATAGTGTCACAAAAAATTAAGATTCTTGTGTGAAATAAGGAAAAACTTGATTTTGCTTTAATAAGTGGAACAATGTAAGTTACTTACACATTATTCAAGCATTGAAGAACCAGAACTTGAAGTTTTTAATACCTCTTAATGCTAAAGTTAATTATATCAATGAAGAGGGAGATTAGGATTGCAGATTTAGAGGATTCTCCTTGATTATGAATGATGTTTTAAACTATAGCTTTAATTTGGAGGAAGAAGACAAAATTACCTAGAGATATTATATTTATAGGAGATTCACACACAAATAATGCTTAGATGCTCAAAGCTCTTACTAATAGAGTCACATGGTGGAGTATTGAGATATATGTAAATATAGGATATGAGTAAATTTAGGATGTAAAGATTTTTCATATCTTTAGTTGTTACTTTTAGGAGATATTTTGTAATAGGAGACATTTGATAAATATTCTATATGGTTGTCTATGTACTTAATGGAAATGAGAAGGTAGAACTTATCTCATATAAATTCTTCAATGTGTCAAAGCAAACACTCATTAAAATAGACATTCCTAAGCAGCTAACAACTAGAAATTTAGACCATGACAGGCGGCAACAAGAAGAATGGTCGCAACAGTGATGGCAAGAAAAAAAGCAAGATTTTAGACTCAATCTCTCACAATTATCTTTATCCAGGAGATAATCTAACACTCAATATATGTGGTTTAGTTCTCAAAGGGGAATCAAACTATGAAGAATGGGCCAAAACAATGAAGAATGCCTTCAAGACTAAACAAAAATAAGGTTTCATCGATAGGACAATTGAGGAACTAGTTAAGTCTAAACCTTAAACATTGGTAAAGTGTAAAATCTATGCTTGTGCATTAGATCATGATCACAATAGAACCAGTGGTCAGACCCATGCTCACATATTTGGATAACGTTAAAGATCTTTAGTACAAACTCAAAGGAGCATTTCTCAATTGGGAACATAATAAGGGTTCATTAGTTAAAGGAGGCTATAAGAAGCCAAAAACAATAATGAAATAACGTTGTGACGCATTTTGGTCTACTTAAGGCTATGTGGGAAGAGTTGGTCATATATGTAAAGGTGCCAACATGTTGTTGTGGATGTTGCAAATGTTATCTTGCTAAAGAGTACCTAGAGGAGAGAGACAAGAATAAGGTGCATATATTTTTATAGGAATCGACACGACACCATCTAGAAATATTTATACTAATATTATAAGCATAGATCTTTTACCCTCTTTGGGTTGATTCAGGAAGAACGACACAAGCAACTTAAAGAGGGTAAAGGATCTATCTCATGATTTAGGAAGAAAGGCATAAGCAAGTGGCTTGTGACCACCATGAACGAACTGATGATGTTAGATTTGCAGTGCAAATAACGCCCAAGTTTAGGTCATAAGGCAATAAGAATGAGAAGGTGGTTTGTACAAACTGCAAGAAACCTAGCCATAAGGTGCGAGATTGTTATAAAATCATTAGGCACCTAATGGTGATGCATTAGTCTATATTTTTCTAAGTAATTAGCTTGTGTTTCTTGCATTATTGTTGGTTACTGTTGTAGTTTAGGATTCATTTTGTATGTTTTTATTTAGTTTGATTTTCATTGTTGTTCTTTTATGTTTGATGTTAATTTAGGGTAAGAGTTGATTATTTTTATGTAGGAAGGAAGATTGAGTAACTTGGACATTGAGCTTGAGATCAAAGAGGAGAAGAGAAGAGGAGACTCTCTGTTGCAAAATCTGGACTCAATTAAACTTAGGATTTTTGGACTATAAAACATAATTAAGCCTCTATGGAGAAAGGGATACAGAACGTCTATAGAAAAGAGCCTCCTTAAGTGAAGAATACAAGTTTTGAGTTTTGAGGAAGGTGACGGTTCAGTGATTAACATCAAGATTGGGAAAATAGTACATCATCATCAAGAATTCCATATTTTGGCAAAGAAGAGAAGGAGTTTTCTTATTCAATTTTCTGTCAATTTTATCTTTTATAATCTTTGTAGAATGGAATATTTGAGTGTTGCTGATGTTATAGAGACCATGATTGGCTGAGTTGTTTTTAGGGATTGCTTTTGAACTATTTTTGTTAAACTCTTATTTTATTAAATTGAACGAAAATTGTCTTTGATGATTATTGATTTTATTTTTATCTTACAATAAATCAAGAAAGTGAGTAAGGTTATTTGTGTAGGATTGTACAACGGGAGTTGGCAACCTATAAACGTACAATCATCACGTTGAATGATTAGCTAGAAGAGAGATCTCGGTAATTCAATTGATTACCCATAGGATAGTTTAATAACTAGTTAAATTGGTGGAGTGATTGGGTAGGTTGAGAGATCATTCAATTGACTTCATTTAATTTGATTAGGGACAATTAATTACACCTTAAGAAAGGGTAGTTAATACATTCGAAAATCTTAGGTGAGACACAATTCGTTTAATAAAATAGGAGGGAGACAAAATAAGGAGAAAATGATATCTAGTCTTTAGATTCTTGAATTCTAATTTTCTGCACTTTGGTATTGCCTATTCCTTTTTATTAGTCTTTCAGTTTTAATTTTCTAGATTATTTCCATTATATAATTTAATTTCTT
The DNA here is from genome assembly GCA_027575705.1 of Erythroxylum echinodendron. Lineage (NCBI taxonomy): Eukaryota > Viridiplantae > Streptophyta > Magnoliopsida > Malpighiales > Erythroxylaceae > Erythroxylum > Erythroxylum echinodendron. Next base: position 19,730,364 of record JANZXR010000005.1, read on the forward strand.
AAACAAAGTTTGATCTGAATTAAGTGGTGTCTGAGCATCAATTCCTGTGGGATCGATCTCCACTTTTTAATTGTCACGAATCATAATCTTGTAGTTTTTGAGCATAAACCGAGTATATTGTTTTGCATAAATTACACTCAACAAGTTTTTGGCACCGTTTTCGGGGATTGATTGTTTAGCATCTTGTTTAATTTAGATTACTTTGAATTAAGAATTTTTGATAGTTTTCCTTGTAAATTTACATATGCATGAACATAAGGAGTATGCGAAGAGCGAAAGAAGTTAGTGAAGACGAGTTTCCTGACATTAAGAGACACGAAAGAGAATTAAGAAGGGCAAAGCATCTAAATTTTTCACAAGATATGGGTGAAGAACGAGAAAAAGGAGGACAGGAGAGGACACTGATGGATTTCATGAGGCCAAAATTCAGTTATCAAGGAGTTGCAAGGCCGGTGCTTGAAGCAAACAATTTCGAGATAAAGCCGTCACTCCTTAACATTTTGCAGAATAGTGTATAGTTTTATGGACTATCCAATGAGGATCCAAATGCTCACATCATTTTTTAGAGATCTGTGATAATTTTCGGTTCAACAAAATGTTTGACGAAGCGTTGAAGCTGAGGTTATTTTCTTTCACATTGAACGATCAGGCTAAAGTGTGGTATAACTCGCTGAATTCAGGGCAGATTACCACTTAGGAGTAGCTTACCCAAGCATTCCTTGTAAAATACTTTTCGCTGACCAAGATGACGAGGATAATCAAGGAGATCACAAATTTTCAGCAGAATGATGGGGAATCTCTCTATGAAGCTTGGGAGAAATTTAAAGAATTGCTAAGAAGTTGTCCACATCATAACCTTCTAAGAGAGTTCCTACTGCAGACATTTTATAATACTGTGAATCCAAGCACGAGAGGGACTATTGATGTAGTCATCGAAGGTTCATTGATGAGGAAGATGGTGGAAGCAGCTCATGATCTTTTGGAGGAGTTGGCGAGCAACAGTTGCATGTGTTCTAGCGAGAGGAGCAGAAAGGGGTAGACAAATAAAAAGATATGATATCCATTGGCTTTGTTACTACTTTGTAGGCTCAAATTACAGCTTTTACGAAGTAGCTGAACAACATGCAAGGTGCATCTACCTCTACAGCTAAGGCGATGCAAGTGCAATGTGAGCTGTATGGATAGAACAACCATGGCTCAGCCGAGTGTTTTCTGTTGGGTGTCAGTGGTACCGAATAGGTAAGTTACTTGGGCCAGCCACAGTAGGAGTAATAATCCTTATTCTAATACTTATAATCTAGGATGAAAAAATACCTGAATTTTTCTTGGAGTAATAAAAATGCAGGTGACAAGAGAGACCATAAAGACCTTCGAGATTTTAGCAAGATCGAATTGGATCGATGGAGAGCAAGATGGACAAGATGATGGAGGTCTTGGGGTTCAAACTGACAGCTCAAGAGGAGAATTAAAAGAGGATATTTGCCAGTTAAGAGGAAAGTCAGAAGATGATGGAAGCAAAATTTGACCAGATTATGAAAAACGATGCATCATCCATCCACAATTTGGAGGTTTATATAGGTTAACTCGCTAATGCTTTAACTTCTAAAAATGTAGGTAGCTTATCGAGCAACACCGAAGTCAACCCAAAGGAAAGGATCATGGCCATCACGCAAACTGAGGAAAGGGAAAGTGACCTTAAGAAGGAAAATGGAGCCAAGAGAGACGTAGAAATAGTTTTATAAGTTCTTCCAAGTAAGTTGGCAAGTAAACCGATTAAGGAGCCTCAACTTAGGATTTCGTATCCCATCTTTACTCAAAGGAAGTCAAGTTTAAACAAAGTAAGGAATAACTGTGAGGAGGTTGAGTTGCATAAAATTAAGGACATAATGAATTAGCTTCGAACAAAACTCACAGTTAAGAAACTAGCTAAGAAAGAGACGAAGGAGCACACAATAAAAGGCAATCCTACCATAGCACAAAAGAAAGAAGACCCAGGGGACTTCTTCATTCCTTGCCGTATAAATGGATTTAGCATAGCTAGGGCATTTGCTGATTTGGGAGCTAATATTAACATGATGTCCTACACTTTTAGTCAGAAGTTGGGTTTAGGAGAGTTAGAGGCCACTAAGGTATTGGTTAAAACGGTCGACAGAGCAGTGCATCAGCCGAAAGGGATCATCAAGACATGCAGATACAGATTGATAGATTTATCTTCCCCACAGATTTCTACATACTGGATATTAGAGAATATGCGGAAACCCCGATGGTTCTTAGGCGATCGTTTCTGGATCCTTCTCGTTCCATCATTGACGTGGATGGGGGAGAATTAACACTGAGAGTTAGAAAAGAGCAATTAACTTTCAAGGTGTCCAAGAAATCGTTCGCCTTTACTCCCAACGGATATCAATGAACCTGAAACCTAAGGAGAATGGGAAGATATTGAGGACCTTGGGAGGGCGTTCAGAAAGAAACGATCGCGTAGGAGAAGGCGAAGGAAGGAAAACCATAAGGAAGGTAGAATCTACACCAGGGTAGCTCAAGTGCAGAGCTTGAGATTAGTTTCTGCACTATCATTGCACTATTTATTTGATCCAATATGAGCAAAAAGGAGAATTGAGCTATCGACATTAACAGAAGTGCTATAAGGGAGACAACCCATGAGATTTATTTTCTTTTGATTGTCTTTTTTAATTTGTTTGCTTAATTTATTCAATTATGATCATATTTGAATTGAATTTGAATGATGTTTATTTAGATTTTGATTGAATTTTAATTTGTTTTCTTTTCAAAATTCTTGTTGATAATATTAATTTGATGTATTTATAGGTTGTGGGATCGTAGAGAACACATGCTAAGCTTGGAAGAAGGTTTATAAGTGGAAAAATCACCCCATCCCACGATCGTGGGAATTGGAGTGATTCCCACAATCGTGGGTTTTCTCTCCAGAAATACATGCTAAGCTTGGAAGAAAAGTGGAAGAATCACCCCATCCCACGATCATGGGAATTGAAGTGGTTCCCACGATCGTGGGAATTGAAGTGGTTCCCACGATCGTGAAAAATCTCTCTAGAAAGTTTTTGGAGAGAAAACCCACAATCGTGGGAATGATGGAAATTCCCACGATCCTGGGGATCCCATCTGAGGGGAAATTTAAGTTTTCCCTTCCCTTTCTTCTTTCACTCATTCTTCAAAATTTTCACACCTTCTCTCTCTAACCCACAAAAACTCTCCTCTCACTATCTGAAATTCTTCATTTTCATCTAGTCTTGGAATTTTCTTCATCTCTTTTCAATAATCTTACAATCCTTTACTCTTCTCATGCATTAATTATTCAAAAATACAAAGATTTGGGTAAGATTTCTCTCTCTCTCTTTCTAAAATACGAATTCACCTCTCTTTCTCTCATTCTTACAGGTTTTCTTCTTACAATGGTACTAAAGAAGATGATGGCTCAAAAATTTGACTGATGAACTGCACCTTCAAGTCTCTGGTGAAGGTAAGCTCGATTTAGCGGCAGCTTATTATGCTTCATTCCTAATTTATTTAAAAGAAGAAGGTATGCATTTTCGAGACCTTAGGGATAGAGACTTAGTCACTCTTCGTTATTTTGATTTTGAATTGCTAGAAACCATAGGAGTAAGGTGAAAAATTAAGCAACTAGCTACAAATGTAGGTTAGAATAGGTTCATCCGGTATGACATGCCTGTTTACCCTACAATGACTATAGAGTTTTTCACTACAGTCCACTATAACCCTAAAATGGATGTTTTCTGGTTTAGGTTAGATGGAAATGTTCTTAAACTTGATTATAATGTCATACGTGAAATTTTCAATTTGTCGAATACAAAACTTCTAGATGATCACGCTAATTTTGAAGTCGATAATTATTGGAAAACTTTAACAGGTGAAGAACATTTTGATTCTCGCAATGCACCAAATTCATTAATCTGTAGTGTCAAGTATTTACTTTTGCACAAATTTATGTGTTTAACTGTGTTTAATAAAACTGAAAGTGACAAATGCTCGGCCAAAGAACTTTTCTTTTACGGTACAAGGATTGAAAAATTAAAATTAATACACCTTATAGGATTTTTTTTTATCAATAGTGAGTGTTGTGAATAAAAAGAGCTCTTATTTTGGGATGTCTCATATTGCTTCTACTTTGGGTTTGTTTTATAATTTTAATGTAAAAAATGGCACATAACTCAATTTGATATGTTTGACATATCTTAGTTGAGGTGCTCTGAGATTTTGGAGTTCCATTTTATTTGAAATCCTCATAAGCATACTACAGTGAAGAACAGGAGGGGCATAGACACAGCTACTTCCAAACCATCCACATCCCAAGCAATCCTGAAGCTAGAAGAAGATGCAGTAGAGGAGGAACTGAGTGCACCAACAGAGGTCAACCGATTTCAACAAATCCTCAACCAGATGGACTCTAAACAACAGTAAATGATGTCTCAAATCAACAAGCTCGGCACCCAAATGCGACAAGTCTATAGAGGAATAATTTTGAAGCTCCTTTGCTAACACCATTGCCACCATCATCTCCATAAGCTTTTCTTACCCTTTACTTTAAATTTTTTATTTCTTTTATTTGGTTTCATTTCATTTCATGTTTGTTTGGTTTCATGTTATTTTCTTTTTTTAGTTTGATGTTATTTTTGTATGGTTTCATGCCATTTTTTTCTTTGGTTTGCTATTATTGTTTGGTTTGCTGCCATTTTTTTGTTTGGTTTACTGCCATTTTTTTGATTGGTTTGATGTCATTTATTTATTTCAATTTCTTTTGTTTAGTTTGATGTCATTTTCCCTTATTTGGAGGTTAACTTGTCACATTGAGGACAATGTGATCTTTAAGTGTGAGGAGATGACATTAACTTTTTCAATTGCATTGTTTGAACTCTGTTAAATAGGATGCATGTTTAGGCATATCATATGCTTTGTGTCAGTAATAGAACCACACTTGAATCATTCTAATGGATATTGCCATGAGATTTTGTCATGCTAGTTCGAATTAGATTGAATGCATGCTTGAACTTGGATTAGGCTACTTGATTAGAAAGTGAACCATATAGAGAGATGAAAAGTAGTTAGTTACATAAGCTTATTCATAAATTGACATTTAAGCAATGTGGTAGTGTAAAGAGGTATAATGAGTTTTCATTTAAGCCAATGTAAGAATTGAGCCCATATGACTCCATCCATAGTCATTCTATTTCTTTGTTGAGTGATATTTCTTTAGGTTATTAACTTCAGAACTTGCTTTAGATCGGTTTGAGTCTACTAGATGCGTACTTAACAGAGATGATTAAGGCCCTTTTGTGTTAACTTTTGGCTTAAATGATCTACCCATTGATTATCCCTTGCTACCCCCGTTGAGCCTTAAATTTTTTTAATGAAAACACCTAAATTTTAAAACCTTAATCCTCATTAACCTACCCATTTACAAGCTTAGTAGAGTATTAAGTAATACATTAGTTGGGATCATTGTAAAAATTTTTACTGAGATGATTTGAGGATATTTTTGCCTGTAGATTACATTATATATAGTTTGCTATTTTATTCATAGTTCTTCCATATATTAAAAAAAAGAAAAAATGTTGAAAAGAAAAAGAAAACAAAAGAAAAAGGAAGAATAATTGAGTAGCATCAATAAGTGCAAAATATTACTTAAATTTATATCTCGAAGTTATGTTTTGCTATCCCTTTTTATCCACTTTTTACTTTACGAATGCTTGTGTTAACCTTTTTCCCTCTTTACCCACTTTAACCCTTACCGCATTACAACCCTAAACAAGTTCTTTTGATCTATTTATGCATGCAATCATTATATAGGATAATTGGTATATTAGCAAGCCTATGATAGTGTAGTTTCCTATAGAAAGTTCGAGTGAAACATTAACCATTAAACACTTAAGAGAAATGAGTGAAAACCGTGAGAAATATTCATTTAGAATCTATACTTATCTTTGAGTGATGGTGCCAATTGTTGAGTTTGTTTATATACACCAATGAAAAAGTAGTCACGATATATGTAGTAACTTAATATTTGAGTTGGCTTAAATTTGAGAGATTGTATGCTTTGATCTTTGTGAAAATGAAGTGATAGAATTGATTAATTGTATTTATCTTACTTGAGGATAAGCAAAGATTTAAGTGCGGGGATGTTGATAGTTATGCATTAGTCTATGTTTTTCTAAGTAATTGACATGTGTTTCTTGCATAATTGCTGATTATTGTTGTAGTTTAGGATTCATTTTGTATGTTTTTATTTAGTTTGATTTTCATTGTTATTCTTTTATGTTTAATGTTAATGTAGGGTAAGAATTGATTATTTTTATGTAGGAAGGCAGATTGAGCAACTTGGAAATTGAGTTAGAGATCAAAGAGGAGAGTCTCTGTTGCAAAATCCCACAATTGCGGGAATCAGCCAATTCTCACAATCATAGGAACTATAATTCGAGACATTATGCAAGACCCAATTACACTTAGGGTTTCTGGACTATAAAACATAATTAAACCCTCATAGAGAAAGGGAGACAAAACCCTCTTTAAAAAAGAGTCTCCTTGAGTGAAGAATACAAGTTTTGAGTCTTGAGGAAGGTGAAGATTCAAGGATTAACATCAAGATTTGGAAAATAGCACATCAACATCAAGAATATCAGATTTTGGCAAAGAAGAGAAAGAGTTTTCTTATTTAATTTTCTATCAAATTTTCCTCTTCTAATCTTTATAGAATGGAATATTTGAGTGTTGCTGATGTTATGAAGACCATGATTGGCTAATTTGTTTTTAGGGATTACTTTTGAATCATTTTTGTTAAACTCCTATTTTATTAAATTGAATGAAAATTGTCTTTGATGATTGTTGATTTTATTTCTATCTTGCAATAAATCGAGAAAGTGAGCAAGGTTATTTGTGTAGGATCGTACAACGAGATTTGGCAAACTATAAATGTACAATCGTCATATTGATTGATTAGTTAGAAAAGAGATCTCAGCTAATTCAATTGAATACCCACATGATAGTTTAATAACTAGTTAAATTGGTTGAGTGATTAGGTAAGTTGAGAGATCGTTCAATTGGCTTCATTTAATTTGATTAGGGACAATTAATTACACCTTGAGAGAAGGTAGTTAATACATTCGAAAATCTTAGGTGAGACACAATTTGTTTAATAAAATAGGAGGCAGACAAAATAGGGAGAAAGTGATCTCTAGTCATTAGATTCTTGAATTCTAATTTTCTACACTTTGGTATTGTCTATTACTTTTTATTAGTCTTTCAATTTTAATTTAATTTCCTAGATTATTTTCATTGCATACTTTCGTTTATTAAACAATGTTTGATTTGAATTAAATGGTGTCTGGCATCAATCCTTATGGGATCAATATCTACTTTTTAACTACAAGTCACAACCCATACACTTGCAGTTTTTAAGTGCAAAACGAGTAGATTGTTTTGCATAAATTACACTCAACAGTACCCTGAATGATGGCCTTCTAGTTGGGGAGAGGAGGATGAGGTGACCATAATGGTGGATAAATTCAACCTCCACTCTATAAAAACTGACTGGTAAGAATTTTTCCTTGAATTGGTTATTAGATATAAGAGCATCTTAACATGTAACAAGAAATCAAAATGTGATGAGTAAAATTCCAAATATGATTGCATATCCAGTAGGCTTGCTAATGGCAAGCCAACTAAAATTGTCTATGAAGGAATAAAAACTTAGGAGGATAAGTTAAATTACAAGAAGTTTTATTCGTACCAAAATTAAATTACAATCTTATTTCGGTCACTCATTTGATAGAAGATATAAATTATATTGTCACGTTTACTGATAAGTTGAGTATGATCCAGGACCACATTTTAAGGATCCTGATTAGTGTGGGTGAACAACGGGATGGGTCTACAACTTCTGCATAATGGCTTAGGCTCAAACATGATGAGTTGAAGCAGTGGATGCCTTCATTTTGTGGCACTAGTGTGTAGGCCATTCTTCTTCCTAAGTAGTTAAATTGCTTCTTATTGTCAAGAATAGTACTAGTTACCTTAGAGAAAATAAGAACTGTGATGTATGTTTTTGTGCAAAACAAATGCGAGATGTTTTCATTCAAGTAATAGTATAGCAATTGAGTTGTTTACCTTGATTCATTACAATGTATGAGGACCTTATCAAGTAGTTTCTTTTTAAAGTGCTTATTATTTTTTACTTTTTTGGATAATTTCTCATGAATAGTTTGGGTTTATTTGATGCCAAATAAAATAGAGATTCCTAACATTATACGTAATTTTTGTGTTATGAGCCAAACTCAATTTAATTGTTTAGTGAAAAATGTACAAAGTGATAAGGGATAGAATTTTAGCTTTTAAGGAATTATTTTACATACCATAGTATAATTTTTCAAACTTTAAGTGTCGATACCTATTAACAAATGGGTGGGTTGAAAACAAACATCAACACATTTTTAACGTAGGTTTTGCATTGCGCTTTCAAGCTTACTTGCCATTTAATTTTTAAGGAGAATGTATTTTGATTAATGATATATCATTAATTAATCCTCAACAAGCTTGAATGGTGATAAAACATCAAATAAGATGTTATTTGGAAAAGAACCTTCATATGCCTATATTCATACATTTGGTTGTTTATGTTACACTCATTACCATATGAGTGATCGGGATAAATATGGTTCGTGAGATCAATGGTCTATTTTTATTGGTTATTCTTATACTTAGAATGGTTGGAAATTATATGATCTTGAGTCTAGTGTCTATATTGTCTCACATGATGTGGAGTTTGCCAAAGATAAGCTTCGTTATGCTAAAAAAAGGTGCCTAATTCTAACGATAGTGTTGGAGTAGCTTTGTCCGTTACAGATTATGACGACAGAGAACTCAATTTGGGTCATGATGATTTGCTCAATGATATAGGGAAACAAGATGGTGTTATTGCTTTTGTTTTGATGGGTAGTCTAACTAAAGGGCATAAAGAGAAGGAGAGGAAGATGATTTAATGTAATTTTAAGGGTAGTAGGAAAGGGGGAGTGACGTTACTAGTAGTAAATGTGATGTAACACCACTACAGGTTTATGCTGAGCCTATAAACACCACATTCGTCAAACTTTACTCATTTTAGAGATTATGTTACCAACATTGTGCATCATATAGACCCCTCTTTACCCTCGCCCCTTCATTTACTTTACCATCATCCTCAGATACTCTTTATCCTAGTGCTCATTTGTAACAGATAATGACTTTTCTATCAAACATTTCCCTATAACATTGTCTACAGTGGTTAAGCCAACTTGGTTTTTAAAGGCGTTATGTGACCCACAGTGGCAAAAAGCCATGAAAAAGGAGATTGATGTACTTGAAAAGAATGAGACTTAAACTATTGAGACTCTTCCCCCCAATAAAAAGCTAGGTTAACAAAATAAAACACAATTTAGATGAAACAATTAAACGATTTAAATCTCGATTAGTGATTTTGAAAATTAACAAGGTTGAACGTGTAGGCTATAATGAAACATTCGCACCTAAGGATAAGATGGTGATTGTGAGAACATTTATGTCTATTGAAGCTGCACAGAATTGGGAATTACATCAAATGGAGATTCACAATGCATTTTTGCATTGTGATATTGGTATATGAAGCTTCCTTCTGGCTTTGTTGTTACTCATCTAGATAAGGTTTTTCATTTCGTCAAATCTTTATATAGCCTATGAAAGGTGCCTCGAAATTGGTTTTCTAAACTTTCTACTGCACTCAAAACTTATCGCTTCACTCAATCCTATATTGATTATACATTATTTATTTTTCAAAAAGGGGTAGCTATTATGTGTGTGCTTGTGTATATTGATAATTTGATTATTATTGGCAATGATATTGAACTTTTAGCCACTTTGAAGTTCTATCTTAGTCATTTTTTTCATAAGAAAGACTTAGATATGTTGAAGTATACCCTTGATTTTGAGATGGATATAAGTCAATAGAGAATTTTCTTATGCTAACATGACTATAAGCTCAATATTGTCACTAAAATTAGGTTATTAGGTGCTAAACCTATTGATTTTTTGATCGAACAAAATCATTAGCTCGTGTTGGCTTCCAAGTGGATACTTGATGATCCCAAAAGGTACTATCACCTAGTGGGGCATTTGATTTAGCTAACCATTATATGACCCAAATTGAGCTATTGTGTGCAAATTCTACACAATTCATGTAAGTGCCCCAGGTGGAACGTTAGGATGTGACATAAAGAGTGGTTTGTTACTTAAAGATCATCCTAGGTAGGGTATTTTTCTATGATTGGATAGTGATCTCTAGTTTTATACATATTGTGATTCTGATTGAGCTAGTTATCCTCTCATCGACGATCATTGACAGGGTATTTTGTTATATTTGTTACTTCTCCTATTTCTTAAAAGACATAGGAACAAAACATGGTATCTCGATCCTCTACTAAAGCAGAATATCATTTGATGGCTACAAAAACTTATGAGTTGTTCTGACTTAAAGAGCTTTTATGCTGGCTAGGGATCAAATGTACACAAACTATGTGGTTATATTCTGATAATCAAATAGCTATTTATATTGCCTCAAAACCTATTTTCCATGAGCTTACTAAGCGTACTGAGGTTGATTTTCATTACATGTATGATTAGATTTAGTCTAGAAATATTGTCATACGATATGTTTGTAATTACAGTTAGCTTACTGATATATTAGTGAAAACACTTGACAAGGGTTAATTGACAAGGGATAATTTGACTATCTTCTTCGCAAGTTGGGCACTTAAAATCTCTATGTAACAACCTCAAGGGGAGTATTGGGATATATAAGATATACATAAATTTAGGATGTAAAGATTTTACATATCTTTAAGTGTTGTTTTCAGGAGATATTCTATAAATATGTTATATATATACTCATTAAATATGAATAAGAAGACAAAACTTATCCCACATAAATTCTTTATAGAGACTAATCTACCAAATGCCTCAAGACCTCCTCTATAGTCTAGTTAGCTATTAAACAAGGCTTAAAAACCTTGGATAAACTGAAAGACATCTCACTATCTAACAACCTTTATAAACTTTGTAGCCTGGTGTTTAAAAACCCATACCATCTTCTTTTAAACTATTGTTTCTCTACCATGTTCTAATACTAGGCTAGTAATTTGTTAAGGTAGGAATTTATTACTCCAGTGATTGATTCTTTCATTAAATGCATCCATAAGTGGTATACAATTTATCATGTTGATTTTCTTCTAAGATATAGGAATATCTAAATATCTTATGGGAAGAGTTGCATGTTTAAATCCCAACTCTATTGCCATGACTGTTACTTCAGTATTAACATTTGTGAAGAGCTAAGAGGAGCTTTTTGCTTAATTCATTTTCAATCCAGAGATAGCTTCAGTATTAATATATTATTTTTATATTTACATAATATATACATTATGCATATATGTATTTATATTAATCTTGAAATGAATTAATCACTTTATTAATCCTAATGTATCAATTCCAAAATAATATATAAGTAATTCAGTTATAAAAATAAATAAGTACAATATATTACATTGAAAATAGTTATTATTTTATTAAAACTAGAATATATTTTATAAAATCTTTTGATTTGTTTTTATAAATTATTTATTTTATTAAGTAAAAATAGTTCTTTTACTTTTATTTCTAAAATCATTATATTATAATTAATCTAAATTTATATAATTACATTCATAATTTTTTTGACTTATGAAAATTCTAATATTACGAGATTTATTTATACCTAAGTCACTCTAATTAAAAGTTTGTTAAGAGTAATTCCTTAGATGAGATCCTTAATTGAAACCTTGATATAAGTATTACTTCAAATCCTTCTTGTCCTTAAAGAGTTAGAATATTACAAACATATCATATATGATATATTCATATTTCATAAAATTAATAAAATCTATCTTTCTTTTTAATATATGTATTATATGACAACTTTAAATTATAACAAAATATAATTAATCAATTATGATATAATAAAGTTATTCAGATGTGTGTAATGGTATGGTATGATTAATTAGAACATTTAATTCAATTAATTAGAAATTTAATTGAAAGTTAATAAGTTAATAATTATAGTTAAAATTATGAATTATACTAATTACAAATTTTAAATTTACTTAAATTATTTATTAATTATTTTAAGAAAGAATTGATAAAACCAAATTCACGCTTCATAAAATTAATAAAAATTTCACCTTTCTTTCTTTTTAATATATGTATTATGTGACAACCTTAAATTATAACAGCATATAATTAATTATTTTTTAGATGTATATAATGGTATGATTAATTAGGACATTTAATTCAATTAATTAGAAATTTATATGAAAAGTTAATAAGTTAAAAATATGAATTATATTAATTGCAAAATTTTAATTTACTTAAATTATTTACTAATTATTTTAATAAAATAATTAAAATATTTATTAAAATATCTCCCCAACTCACGGTCTGGCCCGTCTACAGTTCCACGAGCCACAGACCGATCCGTGGCCCATTCACCCCAACCCTTGCCCCGGCCTACTAGTTTACAAGCTATACCCACCTGACTTGTGGGTAGGTTTGATCGAGCTAAACTTGTTAACCACGGGACAAACCAGGCTAATATTGACATCTCTATTTACAGTATTTTTCTGTAAAAGGAAATCTCATAAAATGAGTGAATAATAGCAGGGATGCAACCTAAAGAATCTTTTAGTATGATCTTTCAAGGCTCTAACTTTCAAATGATTCCAAAGCCCATAAGTGCATGAAGAATATTCTTCTTTATTCTCGATGTTAACATTACATAAGGAGTTGTTCCACGGAAGGAACGATGGCATTAACATGTGGGGAAGAAAAGCACATGGAAGCGTTACTTTCCTTCAAAATAATCTTGTGAAAATAAAAGTTCCATGCTTTAAACATTATCTGTGTTAGTTCCATTAAATTTTTTTTTGTGCACTTGGTTTGACAGCAAAGAACTAAATAATATAATGCTTATACTTTCCATCTAATCCAAGTTTAGAGCTTTCCTATTTCGTCTTCTTAATCCTGAAGAGATTACTGCCGTTAATTCGTACTAGAGTGATACGCGCCTTGGCATGCTCCTTGTCTTTTTACTCTTTCGCGTCATTTTTGTAATATCCCATGTCATTAATTTTTTATTAATACGTAAATAACTATAGGAATAATTTTAATACAAAATTTATAGGATTATATTTATTTAAAAGAGAAAACAAAGGTTCTCTTATGTCTTTATCATCAATTACTGTAAACAATTAATTTCTCGTAAGTTAAAACCTTAGTCAAGAAATGTATTTCTGTCTTATTGAAAACCAAACGTTAGGATTGGAAAAGTCAAAAAGAACGGGATAACGTTAGGATTTAGAGAAAATTGAATTCGACTTTCTACTATCAATTTTAGGTAACGCTATGTTTCCACCAATTCTATTTCTTGGCTTAGAAACTTAATTTTTGGCATCTCACATTAAGTTTAGGGATTTTAAAAAAAGACACTAAAACCTAAACATAAGAGTGAACGTTATTTTTATTTATTTCTAAATTGCTATTAATTTAGTTCTTGTATTATGTTTTTTATCTTAATTTGAAACCTTTAACTCAATTTCCTAATAATTGATCGAAAATATTTCTACAGTTTACCGAATGAGAAGGTTACTTTGTCTATGATTTGACTCCTACGAATTTTTCTAAAATGGTTATGTAATAACATTATTATGAAACAAAAGGTACATAATCAATAAGAGAACTCCTTAATAACTAATTATTTTTTGTAATTATATACATTGTTGAGATAAAATTTACTTTTTCATTTATATCTTTTCTAGTTGTTTCTTGTTGCATATTTTATCTTATCTAGTTGGTTATTTATTAGTTGTTTCAATCTAATTTACCCTAGCTTTTATGAGATAGTTAAATATTTGATTTAAGCAAATCATAGGTTCTTATCTAATTGATTTATATAGAATAGGTTGTTATCACTTGATATTGTTTAAGTTATGTATTTGTTCGTATAAAGACTTAAGACTTGAATGAAAAATATAAGTTTTCAATCAATCTTTTCTTTAGATAGAGATCACCTCTAATTGGTGTTCCTATAATGATATAACTTCGCATTATAGATAAGTTAGCTTGAAAGTCAAAACATATGAGGCAATAAAAATTTTCTTTCATTTCTTTCTCATTTATCCAATGGTCATAAATTCCAATTTTTTGTATGAGCTCCAATTTGGTTGGGGAATCCACCATCCTTATATGAACTCATACACTTTGGGGTGACAGAACCACCCAGATTTCTATTGGTCTAACAATACAAATACTCATATAGGACATCAAGACCTATTTGAATTTCAATATGATGAATCTAGTTCATGGGATTCCAAGCTGGACAAAATCATAGATAAGCTCATGGATATGGAAGAGAACAGGAAGAGATTGGAAGAGAAGGCTAAGCAAGTAGCAGAAGATCATGCTTCTCCTATTCACAATCTAGAGGTTCAAATAGGTCAGCTTTTTAGGGAATTTTGTAAGCAAAGTGTAGAAAACTGTCTGCGCAGTATGAATGTAAATTCAATCAAGCCATGTCAGGCTATCACACTTAGGAATGGAGTAGAGCTAGAAGAACCAATGAGAAATCAAGCTAAACCTGACCTTAGAGAAGAACAAGAAATCAAAGAAGAGGGTTAAGAAAATAATGCCAACCATCCCTATTATTCAACAGTTCTTAATATACCATATGAGAACATCGAAAAATCTTAGATAGATGTCCATGAAGAGAGCCCTATTTTTCAGATTAATGATGACCAAGTGACATTCAATATAAATGATGTATTTAAGAATCTGAAGGTTAGTAGCTCATTCAGGATAATTGATGTGTGCGAATCTTATGAAGAACAAAAGGATGAAGAACAGATGACAATAGACATCGAGTTTGAAGAAGCTATAATAGTCTCTATTTGTGAAGCGGAAGAAGTAAAGGAGACGAAGGTGATTAAGGAAGAAGGAGAGTAATTCACCTTCGTACAGGACAAGCTGTTGGATTCGATGAAAGATTCGGAGAGTTTGGTTAGTCCTTGTTTTGTTGACAATTCAGTTAAGAGAAGGACATTATTGAGCCTAATTGGTTTTCATAATGTTATCAACATCATCCTACTAATTATGTTGCAGTTTGTAGCTTACTTACAGGCTAAAAAACCGATATTGAATGAAACGGGTAGAGCAAGTTGCTCATGAATGATTCTGGCTTAGTTTCCAAGAAAATAGCGTTGAGCTACTGATGTTAAAAGAAGCGTTGCATGAGAGGCAATCCATGGAAAATTATTTTCTTTGATTATTTGTGTTAGAACATTTAAATTATGTAGTTAGGATTATTTTTTTCGAATAAAACCAAGACTGAGTAGGACTTAGGAATACTGTGGATGATTTATCAAGCAAGTAAAAGAGAGGTAAAGGGGCCACAAAAGAGTTAAAGAGTGAAATTGAAAAGATTGTGAAAAGAACAAAAGAAGAAAAATAAGAAGTGGTGAAAAATTGTGGGTAGGAAAGGGAAGACGCATTTTTAAAGGAAAATTTTTATCATTTTACACTCCAACCACCTTTATATTCATTTCTAACTTCACTTTTTCATTCACTTTCATTTTCACTTTATCTCTCTAAACTTCAAGCCTACAAACGCCCTCACATCTCTCTAAAAAATTTAAAACCTCTCAATTACTTCCAAATTCTACCTAATTCCCAAGAATTATGTCGTGCATTAAACAATAAGCTAGATGGGAACAATCAGGACAAAATCAAGTTACGAGACGTGGGAGAAGAAACAGAGCAGTAGAAATTGGCGCACGCTTCCTACTCTACATAGATTAGGAAGATATTCATTTTCAGCCTTTAAATGCTAGACAAATTGTAGTTCCCAAATATTTTGATTTTGAAACACTGGATAGGCTATAATTGTGTAAGAGGGTAGAAAATTTAGCTGAAAGAATCCAGTGTGCCCGGTTTATACGATTCCAATTTCCTGTTTATTAGGAGCTCACATTGAAATTTTTCACTTCACTAACTTATGACCCTAGGAACCCCAAGGAATAATGGTTTAGGTTGAGAGGAAGAGCTTATGAATTGAATATAGAAATCATATGCGATGTGTGGATTCTCCAAATCCTCCATTATTGATCAGCATAATGATTTTTATCTCTCTCGATATTGGAATAAACTCACTGGAATAGAGTAATTTCCTGCCAAGAATGCTCATAACAACATAATAAGGTCCCACGAACAATTGTTGCTGCACAAATTCATGTGTCAGCTGGTTTTTGACAAAACAGAAACCAACAAGTGTTCCACAAAAGAATTCTTTATGTTATGGTACATGGACCACAATATTCCATTGTACATATCCACACATGTGCTAAATGTCATTGTTGCGAGCCCGCGTAAGAGGATCAACAATTTAGGAATGGGGTATCTAGTGTCTGCAATTGTTGAATATTATGGCGTGGACCCTAATGTGTTAACTGTCCACTTACTTGACTTCCTAAACCGTTGCCACTTATGCCGGGCTAAGATCCTTCATTCCCACAACATGAAACTTAGGGAAATCAACGAAAACACACATGTCAGGATTAAGGTCAGTCAGGCAAGTTTGAGCTCAGTGTCGCCTCAGTAAGTAAAAGAGTCCAGTGAAGAATCTGAGGAAGATGAAGAAGAGCAAGGTTGGAAGGAAGTTCTGGATGCAATTTTTGAAACCAATAAGATATTTGCAGAGAACACCAGAATGATGAAGGAGATGGACCGAACACAACGATGCTAAAGCCGAGATATCCGTTGGGTCCACAGATATTTCGAGGCTCAGGGCGTTCAATTGCCGCCTCCGACACCATCACCACCTCCATCTCCATGAAATTTTATCTAACCCATTTATCTTTCTTTTTCAAATTAATATTCATTTTTATCTTTATTTTTATTGTTAGTTATTTTCCGTTTACCTTAACTTTATATTTCTTCTTGTTTGTTTCCTTCTCACATTGAGGACAATGTATTGTTCAAGTATAGGGAGGGTTAAGTGTTTTACTTTTTATGTGATTTTGTTTATGGTATGATAGTTATTAGGTTGCATTGTGTGAATTATTTGAATGTGTCAATGACTTAGATGGATTGAAATTTATTTATTTTTGAACATAGTCTATTAGGTTGTTATTAATCATTAGATCGCAAAATTAGTGAATTAGGGGGTCTTTGGATAAATATACGGCTTAATTAAGATTTAGTGTAAGTTTAGCACCCTCTAGATTGTCACATTCATTCATAATTTGAGGCCTTTCAACTTAAGTAGCTTTACTAATATTTTTCATAAAAACGAATAGCTAAAATAACAAGATAGGTAATAAAAAATGCGTGTTAAATAAATAACTATTCCCTGACCTTCGGGTTATGAATAGAGCTAGTAGTCAGTTAAA
The DNA here is from genome assembly GCA_027575705.1 of Erythroxylum echinodendron. Lineage (NCBI taxonomy): Eukaryota > Viridiplantae > Streptophyta > Magnoliopsida > Malpighiales > Erythroxylaceae > Erythroxylum > Erythroxylum echinodendron. The sequence goes on from JANZXR010000005.1 coordinate 19,747,889, forward strand.
AATGTGATATAGCTGAGTAACCAGATCGACACGCATCACAAATGTGTGCCTTCGCGTCAAAAAGCTATAATGGTGTTTCAACCAAGCTGTTTAATAAAAATGACTTAGTAAAGTAACCGGATCAACATTCATCACCAATGTTTGCATAAGAGCAAAAGACAAAGTCCTTGCTTAAATAGATAAAAGAAAAAAGTTCTTAATAAAAACCTACCAGACTTGTAATAAGCTTGACTTTTCATGAAAATATACTTAGGAACAATTACAGAGTCTGAAGGGACAAAGAATATTAATGTGTATATGCAAAAAAGGGTAAATAAATTAACACTTGGATCTCGATCAATTTGTATATTTAGTTCAAAGCCCCTAGACATAGATTTTGCATGTTAATGATTTGATATAACTTGTATGATTATGTAACACCTCACTTCCATCGAGCACGTATCCGTACACCCCAAGGACATTTAGACATACACCCACTGAAAGCGATGTGCTAGAGCAGTTAAGCACTACTCTTTGTAAAAAAAATTTCTCAAACATCACACGTATTTTTCGAAAAAACAATAATCATTAATGGCTTATTTTATTTATAACAACTTTGATCACAATCGTCACAAAACAATATAGACATTGCAGAATTTTAGATATCATTTGGGACCTTAACAGATTCAAAACACTTTCAGTCAAGAAGTCATTACACATCATAATTATTCACATACAATGGTAAAATATTTGTGGAATACATTCTTTAAGACAAAAATAACAAAAAAATGCATACAGATGCCAACTTATCCCGACCTCTATCTCTTGCTCAAAAGAAATGGTCAGACTCCAGTTGATTTAACTGGGTGTCTCCTCTGACCTGAAAAATATGTTGCAAATTGGGGTGAGTTTGCGAACTCAGTTGAGTTATCATCTTCGATGGTTCACTCTTGTCATGCAACATAACAATTTATATTGTCGTATTCTTCACATTATCTCATTTATCATTATGTGATATCACGAAACACTTTACTCACAAATGTCACATTCTAAAAACCATACAATTCATCATTTCATTGTGATCATGCCAAAAGTGATCATTGATAAGTATTCACACATTTCATACAATAAAAATCCTCAAAACATTACAATCATTTAGTTTATTCATATCACATGTGTATGCAATGTTTATTGGACTTGAATTCATTTATTACGTTGTTATGACCGAGTTCCTTTTTCATTGTGCCGTATCCATTGTGTATATCGTGCTTTATTATACTATCCCTTATCCACTGGGAATATAGGGCTCTTTATATGTTGAGCCTTAGACTCTTACCACAAATGTCTGAGCTTTAAGCTCTTTTTCACTAGTGACTCTGATCACAACTGCCTTTATATTTCATGCATTCATGGAATAAATGCATTTCACATATTCAATCACTATGTTCAGTCTAATGCATTCGCATTCACTTTCTCATTCACATTTATCATCGGACTTGGTCCATCATTCACATATAAGTTGAGAACACATTTATTCAATTACATTCACAATTAAGGAGCACTTCTAATGTATTATTCATGCATCAAACGCCTCAGACATTTTATGTCTGGAAAACAATACATATACATCATATGTCAATTCAATTTAGAATTAAATAAATAATCAAGGTGAGACCATCTTAGGTTACTCACAATATGCTCCAGATTAGCATAAGCTTCCATGATCCAGAAACGACTAGATGCTGACATTCTATCCTATATAACAATATTATGCAATATATATATTGAACACACATTATTAATTGCACAATCAAATAAACATTCAATTATACACTTATATATATGTAATGTATAATGCATGCTTATATTGACAATCCCGGGTATATTTCCTTTATTCACGTCTCATAATCAATTAATATCTTTCAATCATTCTTTAATATCTAATGCACTTTACTTGCCTTACTCATCTCATTCATCATTCGCTAGGTTCAATTAAGATCTCATTCAAGTCTAATTACCTCATGTGGAAACACTCTAGCATTGATTGGTTCAAACTTCACTCAAAAGATCACTCATTTTCTCTTTAGGTCTGGCCACGATCGTGGTGTCCCTACCACCATCGTGACATAACCTTATTTTATTAGGCCACGATTGTGTTGTAAGGGCCATGATCGTACCCTGAATCTTTCTTCCTTCATCCACACGAATTTAACACTTATACAAACATCAGTCCTACTCTAATTTTTTCCAAATTCATAAACATTAATGTAATTTCATTCCATGTTAATTACACTACCCATTTATTGCATTAAACTCTCTAATCATCTACTAATTTAATTCAACATTTAAAACTTAATCTTATCATTTATGAAATCCAATCTCCTTCCATACTATCTGTTATTCATAATGCATCAAACAATTCATTCATTATGTTATGTCCTCATTTAACACTCTAAACATTTCACATTTAGATGCATTACCATCAAACATCCTTTTCCTTATAACATCAAGATCAACTAAACTTATCACACATTTAACCAACTTTTCCAACATCACTTATGTTACTTTTAAGCACTAATTAAGTCCAAAAACATCATAAGTATATAACTCATCCTTAATTGGTTCAACCATTTCATAATCACAACATTACCATGAAAAATCACTGCCTACGATAGTGACAGAAACATTTTCCCACTTATTATACATTTTTTCCAGTTTTTCTCAAGACAACTTTTTAGATTAGTTTTTTATGACCATTATGACCTAGAAAATGAGGTTTTTTAGCAACACCTTCTAATCAAATGTTGACATCAAATTCATGCATTTTGGTTTAGTATTGTGCAAGTTATAATCAAAATACTATATACTATTCTTATATCTTGATAAAACATAATTCTCAAGTTTAAGCCAAAATTTTAGACCCTTAAGAACAAAATTCCAATTTTATCCCTCCATGAAAATTGTAGCCATATGTTTCTAGTTTACTCTAAATCAAAGTTCATCCGATTTGGATATTCATAGATCAAGTTATGACCAAAATACAGATCTATGTTCAATAAAACATTGCATATAACATACTCTAGCACATTTTTAACTTCATTAACTCTATCTTATCTCCAAACTATGATCCTAATTCTTCTCATTTCAAGACAATGCACTAGCCTTTTCTTTGGCTTTAAACTCATGAATTATCATTCATCTTAACACGACGTAAGACATAACTCTATTTATCTCTTCATCTACACACACACATCATCATACTTCAACTTCCTTGTTTCATCATCATTCATTTCCTAATTCTATCATCATAAATGCTTTATTTAACAAAAAAAATATTGAATAACATTAACTCACTACAATTTAGAGCATGATCCCTTTATTAATACACTACATCCATATTAAAACACATATATAAAAACTCATGACCAATCATCACATTTCTCATCATACATGTTCCATTAACAAAACCCATGAAGATCAAAGCATAACTTACTTTATTAATCTTCAAAAATCTTCAAACTCTTCAAGATTTCTCTTAACCCTAGCTTTCCATACAACCCACGTACATCATCCTTCAAAGGTGATAGGGTTAAGTCTTTAGTGAAAAATGAAAGAGAGAGCAAGATGATGGTAACAAATGGAGGTGAAAGTGAGCTTCAACTTTGATGATGGTGGGTGAAGCAAAATCGTGAAAGTGAAGAAGAATAAAGAAGATGAGAAGAAGATTTTCATAGAGAAGAAGAAAAAAAGCAAGAATGGAGGCAAATAATTAAATGGGTCTTTCAACCTTAAGGAATCGTGAGTTAAAGACTCACTTGCCATATGTCAAATTTCTAGTGGTTGGAGTTAGTTTCTTTCATTAACTAGTCCAATCAACTCCAATTTATAACCCAATTGTCTCCAAATTTCAATGACACTTGTCATTAAATCTCAGTGTCATTCATAAAAATTTCTACTACCATCTGACACTTATTTCTGCTACTATTCATCAATTGTCTCGCCATTTGGTATTTTTCCTAGTCTAAAAATACTCTTAATTTTAAAAATTCTCAAATTTTACCAAAAATTCTAAATCATTAATTTAATTCACCAACTCAATTTTTAAGACATATAATCCATATTTCACATTATAATCACATTAAAATAATTATTTATATCCAGAAATGTAAAATGAATGCATGAACAAATTATTGTAATGTGTGCAATGATCAAATTCAGGTGTGTGTATACTAATATTATGCATGAGTATAAAATATAATTTTCTAATCTCTCAATAATATTTCTCATATACGATATTCCCAAGTTCTAACCCTTAATATGGGAATGGGATGTTGCAGATTATGTTTAAGATTAAATTTATTTCATAAAGTTGAAGCAATTGCCTTATTATTGCTTTGTGTATTGTGTATTATGTGTTTGTTGTTTTGTTTGCTTGAGGACAAGCAAACGTTTAAGTGTGGGGATGTTGATAGTGGTAATTTACATCATATTTTAGGATTTAATTTATTATGTATTTAGTGTTAATTTGAGTGTGTAGTGTGTGTTTAGATTAGAATTGTGTTAGTTTATATGTTTAAATGTTTTACGGGTTAGTATAAGTCTTTGAGCTTAAACGTTATATTTTTGAGATACCTTGATGTGTTTGTTAGTATTACAGGGCCAACGACGAAGAACGGAGGAGCTTTAGAGACTTTTGGGCCAAAACCACAATGCCACGATCGTGAGAAAGAGATATGAGCCACTATGCCCTAGGCCACGATTGTGACAGAGAGGTCTGATCTAAGCCATAATCGCGGCACTTGGGCTACACTCGTGACAAAAAGGGATAGACGCTGACCATGATTGTGGTAAGCAAGGCCATGATCGTAGCCTTCACTAGGCAAACACAAAAACATGTGAAAACATCAAGTTTTGAGGAACTTTTCAGATCATTTTGATCCGAGACACCCTAGAGCTACCAAGGTATTTAAAGAACATGATGAATATAGAGAGTAGCTTTTGCATCAGCCAAATTCCCAAAACCCTAAAGATCTTTATCGAGAGATTGAGGAAAGAATCAAAGGAAGAGAGACACGGAGAAGAAACCTATGAGAAGTACTTCCTGGAATAGGAGATTTCCCGCTATTACTGCCTCCATCAATTCGTTCCACTCGTATTTTCTGATTTTATTTCAAGTTTATTGATTTATAGAATTGGGATAGTCATTGAGAATAGGTTTTGTTGAATGTTAATTTATATCTATACTCACCTTCTGGATTTTTTATCTTTAAGATTAACGAAATTTGATTTATTGCATTTTTATTTATTTATTGTGATTCAATTTCTATTCTTAATAATTCGGTAATAAACTGAGAGGGTGAACCGAGTGAATATCATTAAATTGCGCTAACAAGAGTTAAGTAGTTTAATAGATTGAGAATTGAATCAAACCGATAAAATTGCGTAATGAGAGATCATGCATAGGTTTTCGGTAGGTTATTGGACTATTTCATATCTAATTTAGGTTTTGGGTAAATTTTGAATTGAGAGTTCGCAATTCCATAATCTAAATTAGGGTTAAAGATTATAAATCGAGAGAGAGTAATCCACCCTATAAAGGTCTAGATCCAGTAATTCAATAATTTCATAACCAATTAGGTTTTCATTAAGATCGGATTAAAACTCCCTTTCTCTCAATTGGTAGTTCCTAAGTTGATTCTTGATTTGGTTGTGTAATTGCTATCTTGTTTATAATTTTAATTAAATTCTTGAATTTGATTGCCTGATTGAATAATTTTATGCCTAGTTGTTTATTTTGATTTATTGCAAATTTGAGTTGAGCCTTAGATTTTAGGATTGAATTACTCCTCCTCGTAGGATCGACATCTTATGTACTACGCAAACGACCTATGCGCTTGCGATATTATTGAGGTTAAAAATATTAAAACTTATCATATAGAAACCTGCAACCACTATGTGAGACAATAGAAATGCATCGAGTGATCTAATTGATGAATATTCTAGGAGGAAAGCATAAAGCGTGTCAAGTTTTAATGATGAATATCTAATCAATTGAGTCAAATGCCTTATCAAATTTCGTTTTCATATTACAAATCTTAAAGGAATGATCCTAATTTTTAAAGAGCTATTAGGCCAAAAGTACATTATCACCAAACTTCATACTTGTTATAAATGCATTTTGTATTTGATTTATCAAAGGCTGAAGCACTTCTTTGAGCTTTAAGACCAAAAGTTTTATGATTTTTTAGATATAAGAAATAAGTATGAAATCCTTCAAGGAACTTGGGTTAGGGATCTTTAGCACCAAACTAATGAAAAATTTCTTGATTTCCTTCAACATGCTCCCATTGTTAAAAAATTACAAGATAGCTCCATTAATTAACTATTTCAACAAGTGCCATGATTTATTGAAAAACAATGCATTAAGGTCATCAAGACCTGAGGCCTTATGTAGATAGAGAGAAATGAGAGATTCTCTATTTCATATTATATAATAGGCCTAATCAACATATAAGCATTAGTCGCTGGAGTTCTATTAGTCATGAATGATTGTAGTAACTTAACTAAAGAAGTTTAATTAGACGAGAATCTTAGGGAACTGCTGAAATATAATTATAAGAGTCCTTTAATAATTTAGGATGAGAGGAGATCACAGCTCCATCATGTTTCTGAAGGGAAGAAAGTCTGCTAATTTTCCTCCATAAAAGAATAGATTTATGGATAAAGGAAGAATTCCCATCCTATGCTGAAGCCATTAAATCCTTGGCCTCAACCTAAATATAGATTATTTCATCTCAACAACTTGCACATAATCAAATAAGGCCCTCTTTTCCTCCAATGGTCTTAAAGGATTCGAAGGATCTTGATATACCAACTGTTACCTTAGAAAGTTTATCCTTGGATGAAAGAATAGATACCTGATTGTCTTTTTATTTTACTTATTTTAAAGCTTTAAGCTCCTTCTTAATCTATTGCAACTTCCTTAAGTTAATAAAAGATTTATGCACCTTAAAGTGGTGGCTCAAACCTTTAGATATAGCATCCTAAAACCTATGATCATTAATTACGACATTATTAAACTTGAAAGGGGAATGTCTCTTTTATCTCAATTTAAACCACTAATGAATATAGGTGAGTGATCAGAAAATATTATATTCTTAAATGAAGCTAAACTCTCTAGAAAGCTATTCAACTAATGACTATTCACCCCAACTCTATCAAGTTTATTCTTTAAAAAACCTCCCTTATTACTCCATATGAAAATTCGTCCCTGGATTTTAAGGGCCAGTGATGCCTATATTGGATATTCAATATGATTCATTAATGAAGAATTGCCTTCAACATCTAAATGATATGATGTGCTATTGAAGTCCTAAACATCATTCATGTGCCATTCATAGTAGAGGAAATCTCCATTAGCTTGCTCTAAAATGAAGTTCTCTAGAATACAATATTAAAAACATATAAAAAGGTTATATGAAAGTGAGTTCTTTCTTTGAATAGTTTAAAGTCCAAATGAAACACCTAATATATTATGATAGAACTCATCAATTTAATTTTATTAGGTTTAAAGGAGAATAATTATGCTATTATAATGTAGGCAATGGTTTGTAATAACAAGGAACTTATGATTGAATATATTGAGCTCACTAATTCTAACTTCTTTTAGCTTAGTTTCCAAAACAAAAAAAAAAAGAAATGGATTTAACTTCTTCAGATAATCATTTAGAAGATGTTGCTTTTGGGGGTTATTTAGCTACTCACATCCCAATATAGAATATTCATAATTAAGAGTAAGGTGAAGATGGGATGACACATAGTTCTTCCTCTTATATTTCCTTATTCTTTTGACTTTAAAACCATCCCTATAATTAATACTAACAAGAGCTAGAGAACTAGAAAGGTGGGGAAGTTGTATTTAAGATTTCCTTTTCTTATAGTACCACCTTAGTATTGGAAATAGATAAAGGATGAATCGTTGTACGAGAATAAATGTCTCCATTTATAAGATCTTCCTTCCTACCTTGATCCCCTTTCTCAGGGGTTGAAGTTGAAAGGGTACAGATTGAAGCATGGCCTACCTATAAGTTGTGAATCTTGAATAAATGAAGTAACATCACTAGAGATAGTTGTTTATTTAGAAGATAAAGCAGTGCTAGTGGGAGTTTGAGAACTCTCTATAGTTGAAACTTCTTGAGTTGATGTTAAAGAGTTGCTAATTGGATTATTAAGCCTTATTAACTTAAAGTAGTCTTATTTAATGAATTTCGTACTTGTTCACTTCCATGTCTTGCCAATATAATGAGTTAAAAGCCTTAATTGATATGAAATAAAGATCGCATCCACATAAAGTTCATTCACTTCATTCCTCCTCTTTAAGAGATTAAATATAGTAGCTCTTGTTTAATGTCAACAAACATATACACTCCAGCATAAGTAATCCTTTTTATAGTACCTATGGGCTCATCCATACCTATTGGTTTGACAATAAAACTTGTTAGGTGACTTAGGCTATTTATTGTCCAATATTCTGAAAGTATGTTATGAATATTAATCCTGATAGGCATTTGGTTAGCCTTAACCTCTTAGAGCTAAATTTAATATATCCACTATGGAGAAATATTGGCATATCATTAAAATGTCATGGTCTATTTTCAGGAATCTTTGGAGCAGTAAGAGAAGAGCTAAGTTTAAACAAAAACATGCCATGCTCATATCTTCCAAACCAAAACTCTTTAATGCTTATGAGCTTAGAAGCTTAAAGATGAAAAAGTTCGCCTTTTATCAAGGAAAAGTTAACAGTGTAGAATGTCATTTGGTTGCTTCTTCCCTAAAAACCTCAAGAGGAGTAACAATTCATTGATCAGCTTCTAAAGAGGGAGGGAAAAAATATGCAAGTGAGTTGTTGGACAATTATGATTGAGGATTTGTTTTCTAAAGAAAGAAATTTGGGGCTAAAAGCCAAAATTTAAGGAGGAGTAAACACATTAGCAACGACGGAAGAATCCTAAACTACTGAATATAGAGGAGTATTAGAACGAAGATGATGAGAAAATGATAAAGGAGAAGCCAAGAATCTAGAAGTCAGGGATAAATGGAGTTTAAGAGGCCATAATACTATGAAAAGAAAATAAAGGAACTAGTAAGTGAAAACTTGAAATATCAGTACTAAAAATGGTAAGGAAAATAAACGAGAACATAACGAAAGAAGACAAATTAGCAATATGGAAAATATGAAGGCCAAGAAAAAATGAGAATAAAAGTATGACTTAGAAAAATTAGAGGAGCAAACGAAGTGAAGATAAAAGAAGCATGAAGCCAAGAGGCGCAGGAAAGAGTGGAAACAAGAAGAAACGACATTAGAGAGGAAACTATAAAGAGTAAAGACAAGAAGAAAAAGAAAATATTTGGGTAGAAGAGACTAAGGACCAAAGTTATGAATACTGTACCGAACTCGGTACCGGATTGGGTTCTGGTATGGTGCTGTACCGGTATTGGTTAATATCGGGTACTGTTTCGGGTAATTTTTAAATTTACAAAATAGTCCCTGAATTTTTTTAAAAATTGCAAAATAGTTTATTGTTATACTGTACAGTTGTACTGTATATTTTTAACCTAGTCTCTAAAAATAAAAATAATAAATAATAATCACAATTAATATGAAATAATAATAATTTCAGATATTCTCCACATAAATAATAACTACAATTTATATGAAAAAGACCATCATTATTAAAAATATAAAATTAAGAACAATATATAGTATTCAAAATATTATAATTTTAATTTTCATTATATAATAAATAATAATTATATCAAAACATCTAATAAAAAGAATAATAGATATTCTTAACTTTAAAATTATTATAATTTACAATAAGAGCTCGTAATAAGAAATAATTAAGTAGAATTAAAATATGAAACAAAAACATTAAAAACTTGTTTTTTTGAAAATTTAAATTTAAAAATTTTGCAATTTGGTCCCTAAACTTTTTAATTTTTCCGGTATTGGCCGGTATTTAGCCGATATTTATAATACCGGCCGGTATTGGCCGGTACCGATCGATATTTGAACCTAGTACTAAAATTGATATTTCGGTACTATTTTCCAGCCAATACAGTACAAAATTCAAAATATTGCTAAGGACGATGAAGAAGAAAAGTTAGACGACTTCAAGAAGTAGAACATACAAATATTTCTACCATTGTAGAATCAGTAGAATCAAACCAAAAGACTGAAGTGAAGGAAACTCTCATTGTACCACTTTTTAAAAAATGTTCTTATAATTGCCAGCATGACATTCTAAGTATTAGTTGATGTAGTTATTTTGGAAACAAATGAATGCCTAAAGTGCAGAAATATTTTTTAAACTTTAAACATTCATTTATATAAATACATTTTAATTTTGAAAACATTTGAGGTTTTAGCTATTTTAGTAATAAGTTTTATACTTGAATTAAAAAGTTTTGAAACAAAAATAGTATTATTCATTTAAAAGTTGGAGATTGACTCAAAAGCTTATATACTCAAACGTTAATATAATATTAAAATTTAATATTTTTATGTCATAATTATGGAGATTATCAATGAGTATTAATGTAAGAGTTAACAGTGAGTCAATATAGTTGTTGTACTTGTAATAATGGACGTGTTATTATTGAATTAATATTATTGTCTAATTTAATTGGAGGAAGCATTAATGTGATGACATTATAAAAATTAAATATTCTCGAAGACAATAAAAATGTTTATAACTTTAAATATCACTATATATGATCCTTATAACATAAATTTGTTATCATTTTGAAATTTTTTATATTTGAGTTTGGTCTAAATCTGATAATTAAATTTGAAGTGTTTCTAAGTAACAAAATTAGAATTAATGTTTTAAACTTTAGATCGAATATTAAACCAGTAATAAAAGAGATTCAAAATTTAAAATATTGAATCGATATTAAATCGTCGCAAAAATAACTAAGGACTGAATAAAATTAAAGAATCTAGAATATGATTAAAAGGAATTATTCTTATTCATCAAATAATTTAAATTTTAATTGAAAATTTATTATTTAATAAAATTAATTGATTTATAAGAATTTATTATTAATAAAATTAATAAATTAATAAATTTTTAATAATAAGAGTTATTAAAATAAATCTATCTAAAAAGCTAAATAATTTAAGATTTTATAACGCAGCGATTAAGTTTTTATTTATAGAATGGAATAAAGTTATTGTGAAAATATTTTTGTGAATGGTTAAATTTGGAAGTAGGACCAGAGAAGCTTCCGAAATATGGATTATATTATGGTGACGACTATTTTGGCCTATAAACATTTCGTGCTTTGGGGTGAATAGAGAAGCAGAAAGGAACATGGCTTTGGCAACTGTAGCGTCGTCATCATCAGCAGCTGTTGGAGCATGGACGAGGAGAAGAACAACTGTCCCCATGCCAACAACTTATTTCTATACAAATTGCAAGGTCAATAATAACAACTACAACATCAAGAAAATGAAGACCTTTGCTTCCCATTTCGAGCTTTCTCCACCACCCATTGATCACGATCTCCTCGTATGTATATTTATTAATGTAATTTTTGTTTTCCGTTAAGGGTTATGGTTATTTTAGTGGATTTAGTTATACTTATTGAGTTCTCTCTCGTGCCTGCAGGAAACGTTGGCAATGGAAGGCGCAAAGGTTTCAGAAGATGGTGTTATTCAAACATATAACAATGATGATGAAGCAATAAATGCATTTGGAACTGGGGTTGTGGTGAGTGTCCATAATGCTAGTTCTTTATAAGTATATTGTCGTATATTAATTGAAATGAATATACTTTCTGATCCTCTGAATATCCTGATAGCTCAGCCAAACTAGTGAATTGAAATGTCTGTTGAAATTGAAATTGCTGTAGTTTGACACACAGCTCTAAATTATATATCAAATTCTCAAAAACACAGGAGTTCCATGATATTGATTCCAATGTTGATCAACTCAACCTAAATTATTGGCTTTTTACTATTTCGTTGAACAATTTATCAGTTATCTGTTATGACACTTCTAGGTTTATATTGTCTTAAAACCTGGCATTTCTTCAGCGAGTGGTTGTTGATTATGTTCTTTGATTTCTTTTTCCATCAACTCTTCTGTGGTGGTTTAGGTTTCCAACTTGTCACATTTTGGGCGCATAAGAGGTATCTTTTTCGCATTTAACTTTCCATATTAATTTTTTTTTTTCATATTTCCACTTTTGAATCCTTATCTTATTCTGTAGAGTGTTTGCAGAAATTTTTACTACAAATATCTTGTATTCATTCTTTCCTAATTGGTAACTTTCTTCCCATTAATTTCTTCTCCTTACATCACGGTGGTGTGTAAAAATCAGGGTTCAATTTTGTGTTTCTTTTGTGTTAATGTTTACTGAGTTTGCTTCTTAGAATATAAGATGTTTACAGAAAAGAACAGGATGATCCTAACAAAAAAAGTGACGCTTCACCCCTTGATACTTGTTTTTGCCAATGATGGGTAAATGAGACTCTTATTAAACCTTTTTATGAAGTTTTTTATATTTAAAGAAAAAATTAGAGAATAGAATGATTTCTTATTATTTAAGTTTTAACTCTTCTATTCATAATACTAGCGAAATACAATCTAATATTAGTATTCCAAAATAGGAAACCTAAAATTATTACAATATAATACATAGGATAGATAATATAACAATATTAAATCACTAGAATAATATATACAAGAAAAAGTAATAGGATGTAAAATCTCAAGTTCTTGTGAATCGTTGAAAGTTGTCTCCAAATTCTAACAAATAAAATCATGGCATAGCTATTATTATACAATACTAGTGGACTTTAATTTGACGGCTTAAATAACAAGTAATGTATTTTAATAATTTCCATAAGACTTCATGTTTTCCTATTGCATTAATGCTTTAGTGAACTTCTTTGTAATGGGATTTGTTTATGTTGAAGTCACTGGAAATGACCGCATTCAATTTCTTCACAACCAAAGCACTGCAAATTTTGAATGTCTTCTTGAAGGAGAGGTAAAATCTAGAGGGCTATGATAATCTGCTAATCATAAAGTCCACAACACACTTGCTACCTTCTTTCCCCTCTTTTGATGCTGTCATATGCGGTAACTGAGAGGGTTTTGTTCGATTGAAATCTGTAGGGGTGTGATACAATTTTTGTTACACCAACAGCACGGACAATAGACATTGCATACACATGGATCATGGTACTATCTTTCACCATCCTCACTTTTAGTTGTCAGCGACATAATTACTCTTTTGGTAATAACACTTTTTTGGTCATTTGCAGAAAAATTCAATCATGTTACTAGTTTCCTCTGAAACCTGTGGCAGCATAATTCAAATGCTTAATAAGTATATTTTCTATACTTCTCAACATATACTTTTAATTAAGTGTATGATAGTTACAATGTCATTATTTTGCAGAATTGTCTTCTCCTACAAAAACTGTACCCTGTATGGGGCAATTATTATCCTATGGCCTAGGGCTTAAGCTTGTCCTTTCAAGGGAAGTAAAAGAAAATGGAAGTAAATGGTTTGACAAGCTACCTTTTTTTTGTGTGATTGTGTGTGTGCGAGAGAGAGAGAGAGAGAGAGAGGTGTAGGACTACTTTTATACTAAAACAGGGTACCGTACCCCATCCAAAATTTTGATTTTCCTAGCCTCTGAAGTGGACAAGTGAATTTGGTAGGTATAATATAGATGAAAGATTTATGGAACCTCTATGTGGTGTGGAAACAAGGAGAGAGTTAATTTATTTTCTGAATCAACTTCAGTCTATCATCCTTAATTGTCTCCCTGATTGATCTTTTCTGAATTGCTTAGATGCCAAGTATGCCTTGGTAATCGATGCACAAGTTTGTCAATGATATGAAACTTCTTTTTGCTGTAATGCATGGAATAAAGCACATGATGCCCTTTCATCTCTGTTTCCTGTATCTTTATTTTAATAATTCCTTGCTCTTGCAATTTCATTTTTTTTGTCATTAATTGTGAAAGAATCCTAAACAATTTCAAAGTTTGAGATGTAATCTTATCTAAATGTGTAATATTTTATAGAAAATCATAAACTTGCAAAAGTTTTCAATTATAGCCTAAACTTTAGATTCTATTAATAGATTAAAATAACTTTACCTTTTTAATGATGGCTTACCATTAAAGCCCATATAAAATTACATTAAGCTATGGCTATAGATTCAACACTGTTGAAAAAACTGCTTGGTGAAAGCATTGATGCCAAAAGTTAAATGGAGGCAGATTTAGTACCATTGAATAAAGTTGGTAAGAACATTGATGGAAAAAAGTATATGATGATATTTTAATGTTGTTATTCATCATGATGGTCTTTGGCTATGATTTATATGAAATTGTTTACACGTTCGAAAAGAAAAGAATTGATGCATCTTGGATTTATTTACGAAAAGTTCATCTATTGTTTTCATCATACAAAAAATGCTATTCTTTGGTAGGTACATATTTTTTGCTGACAAAGTTGAGATTCACGATATTACCAAGAAAACTTGCTTTTTTGTTATAGCAGGACCAGAAAGCAAACATGTAAGCAAGACGTGTATTAGGAAAGTGAAGTTTTGTTTTGGAAGTTCACTGAGTCATTTACTACTTCTTGTGTGGAAGCAGGTGATGGAAAAGTTGAATCTTGGGGATCTTGTGGGAGAGCCATATGGCACACATCGACATTATACAGTAAGATTTAGTAATTGTCCATTATTGTTTCATGCTTTAATTTTTTTAAAGTTATTTTTCTAACAAACATGCTTAATTCAATAAACAAATCACGCTTAATTTTTGTGATTTTATAGCATGATGCTTTAGCTCAATATGAAGAATAATGGATGGATAAACTTTTTTGTGAGTCTGTTTCTATTTTCTGTCTTTTGTTAGCTTACTGGTGCAAATCTTGAGACTGCTTTTGTTGCTTTGCCTAACCTTTAATCATGTGGTTGTGTGCAAGTTTTTCTGATGTTACATATTATTGAGCTTCTTCATTTCCATAATATCGTTTTCTCCTAATATTGTGCTTGTTCCATACCAACAATTGCCTAGAATACAAGGATATCATGTAAGGCATTAAGAAGGTTTCTAATTGAGACACAAAACAGAGCATAAAAGCTCAAAAGATCAATATGCTTAAGGATTGGGACATAGAGACATCAGTTGCATTAGTTACAAGGAGTACATTAGCAGGTTAGCAAGCTAGATGAATTGCATCAATAAATTATTTGTCAGTTGTTTGTCATTTTTGTTCTTCTCTACACATCCTAGGCTATTGATAATCCATAATTGAGGTGAAGTGAGCGAGCTTTCACCATTAGCAACTCCCTTGTCTGACTTCTTAGTCCCCCTATCATTCCATCCATCTCTGGCTGGGAATGTTGGAAAGTTCTATAGTTTCTTTCCCTCCATATCCAATATGCACAATTGCTCAGAGTTATTTTGAATACCTTCTTGTGTACTAGAAATTGAAATATATGCATGCATGACCATGTAATGATACTTTCTAGGTTACATTCAGGATAGTTGAGGTTGCTCCAGCTCAGAGCCTTCCTCCAAATTGCTTCAGAGAAATCATAACTGAAGAATAGGTGGTGTTGAGATTTTCGGTCCAAGTTGCGTAGACAACAAATGTTGTCAATACCCAATCCCTTTAATCCTGTCCTTAGTAAGAAGCTTGTCCTTAGTTGCTAGCTATAGAATGAGCTTTGCTCTTGAATTGCAGTCCTGATCCCATACCAAACTGAACTGTCTAACTTTAGGGCTAAGCATGAATCATTGGTAAAAGATCAAGAAGAGTTGGTATTCCATATAATTCTATCCTCCCTGTCCAAGTTGGGGTTATAGTCTGGTACATTTGCCACAATATCAGTAAATTCTCTCAGGTTACAGCTCCATCCTCTTCCCCTCACCACCTCTTTGACCTTGGCTTGGCTAGGCATCAAGTGCTTGAGCTATTGGTAGAAAGGAAGCTTGAATTGAGGGTCAAACTTATGCCAATTGCAAACCAAAAAGAGGTCTCATTCCCATTGCCAATGACGATATATATATATATGTTATGTTGCATCGTATCCCTAAGAGTGAGCATTTCAACACTATCTAAAAAGAATTTGGATGGGGTTTTGAAGCTACAGATGTTATATCAATGTAGGAAATGGGAATGGATCCATTTAACCCATAGGGCTCTTTGTCCACTATTATTTTCCAAATCATGATTGGCAGGAGCATGTCATTGACAACTTTGATAGAATGGATTCATTCTTAGAACAACATACCTCGTCCATCTCACCTCGGCATTTATGTGGTTGTTTAGGTCTCCAGTCCACAAGAAGCTTAGTGGATCTTTCTATGGCCTTGATGACGCTTTGGGATACAAAAACATGAGAGCTTTAATGCAACTAGATGTTGTTAAGCAAAAACATGAATAATTGAATTCTGCCAGCATAAGTTTTTGTGACTCCAACATCCTATTCTCCATTGGACAACATCGAATGGGGGTTGGTAGTCCCTATTTGTGAGTCCAGTGGTTGTGACTTCCACTACGTGGTAATTAGATGGGGGAACTTCAAGTTTCAATCCATCAATATTGGCCAGATAGTCAACTTGGATTTGATTGTTACCTGATATATACATGGAGCTTTTTCTGTGTTGATTCTTAGGGTAGATAAAGAGCTGAACTGCCTCAAGGAATCCATTAGCACCTTTTATATTCTTCTTCAGCTGCACACAAAAGCATGAGGTCATTTGCAAAGTAAAGTTGAAACATCTTGTTTTCTTGCATTTATAGTGAAAAAGGAACCTAGAACTCTCTAATCTTCTTGTCAATCAATCTTGAGAGCACCTCTATACAAATGGTGAATAGGTAGAGGGATAAGGCTGCTTTAACCCCGTTCCTCCTTTAAAGAATCTTGTGGTTTCCCCATTAAAAAGGATGCTCCACAGATGTGATGTACATTCTTGTTGAGTTGATAAAGAGTGTAAGGAACCCCATCACATCCATATCTTCAATGATAAAGGACCATGCTATTGAATCAAAAACTTTGTGAAATCTGCTTTGATTGAATAGCCCTTGATAGTCCTTGAATAGCCTTGGATTAGTAAGATATTGTCCCCTATATTCCTACCATGTATAAATGCCCCTTGACATGGATTGATGATATCCTTAAGCGAGCTTTTCAACCTAGAGGCAAGCTTCTTGGCCAAGGCAACATGAAACTGATTTAAAGTCATGCAAGCTAGCAAGATTTGCTTTCTTTTGAATAAAAAAAAATTAATATGCAACAATTGGAAAAGAGTTCAAAGATAGCTTTTGATACCTAGTCACCTACTAAGTGCCATGATTTTTGGAAGAAATTGACTTTTAAACCATCTGGTCCAGGCGCTTTCTTAGGGTTTAAACTCCATAAAGCTAACTTGATGTCTTCCTTAGTGAATGGAGCTGTTAAGGATTTGGCTTGCTCCTTATTGATTAGCGAGGGAATAAAGGTCTTAAGGACTTGTAGGCATGGTACCACTTCCATTTCTGAGCCAATAGAATTTTTGAAATAGGATAAAACTTCTTCTTTCAGATTAGATTGAGTAGATATGGTAGAGCCATTGGGGCCAAGCAAGCAGCTGAATCTATTTATGTTATTGCATTATGAAAATTGTTGGATCGAAAACAAAAACAAGTTTGGTTTGGCTAAACGGTAAATTTCAAAAACTTTTCTTGAAATCAAAATATAGTGGAAGTGTAACCCCAAATCAACATGCTTTAATCCATACATGATACAGTGTAAGGAAAATAAATAAAATAAGAAAAAGATCGGAATTTTTATCGACTCCTTGCTGCAGCTTTGACTCCTCACTGTTGTGTCCTCAACCAATCTAATCTACTACTTGTTCTTCTTAGATAGCTTGGTTATCAAGATCCGGTGGTGGGAAAGGAGAAGAAAAATTGGAAGTCTTTTCTTTGTCATATTCGGCTAGATTGAAAAAGAACCATGAGACCTTGTCATTTTCTTTGCTATTGCTGATGATCTTTTTAAGTTTGTAGAGAGAGACTGAGACTAAAAGCCCCTCACATACATCTAGCATTAATTCAAACTATCTGTGGCACTTAAAAATGGGTCATGTCAATCAGAAAAGACTTGACAGGTTAGTGAAGAATGGGATCCTTACGGGCTTGGATGATGATCCATTACTCACCTGTGAATCTTGTATTGAAGGAAAGATGACCAAGGCCTCATTTCCTTCCAACGGAAACATTTCGAAATCTATGTTGGACCTGATACAAACTGATGTGTGTGGCCCATGAACGTACAAGCTAGAGAAGATTATGAATACTTCATAACCTTTATAGATGATTACTCTAGACATGGCTATCTGTATTTGATGCACAAAAAGAGTGAGTCCTTTGAAAAGTTCATCAAAGAATTCAAAGCTGAAGCTGAGAAGCAGCTAGGCAAGCCATTAAAACAACTTCGATCGGATCAAGGTGGCGAGTACTTGTCTGGAGAGTTCCAACAATACCTAATTGATAATGGAATTGTTTCTAACTTGTCAGCTCCCAGAATACCTCAACAGAATGGTGTAGTTGAGAGGAGGAATAGGACTCTATTGGAAATGGTAAGATCAATGATTTCCTACGCTAATCTTCCAGAATCGTTCTGGGGATATGCCATACAAACGACAACTTATCTTCTTAACTTTGCTCTACCCAAATTGGTGCCTAAAACGCCTAGGGAGTTGTGGACTGGACGAGTGCCTTTATTGCGACACTTGAGAACTTGGGGCTGCCTAACCTATGTTTTAATCCACAAAGATGGAATCAAGGTCAGAAGTATATTTATTTGTAGGATATCCTAAGAGAACACGAGGGTATTGTTTTTACAATCCTCGGGACAAAAAGTGGGAGATTGTTAGGGTTATGTAAATATAGAGCCCTAGAAAGCAAGTGTATTTACATATAATTTAATTTTCTTCCAGTTATAATATTGTAATGAAAATATTTATTATTAATAAAATAAAAGGATTTGGTTTTATTTGTATGAGCATAATATAACTAGTCATAAGGTACCAAGGTTCCTTTGTAAGTAATATACATATACATTGAGATGTATGGGAAACATGTTTATTATTAGAATCTAAATTAATTGATTCACAGTTGAATAATCAAGTTGGTCGCTTGATTATGATTTAGACTGTAGTTTTGTGATTTACCTCTGCGTAAATAAAAGAATTTACTTCAAGGAAATGATGAGTTTCAAATCATGATAGTAGTTAACTATAGGTAATGGCACTATTAAATGAATATGGAATTGCGTATGAGAATAAAGTAGACCGTTAATTTGATCTTAAAACATACATCTTAGCATGCATTTATTACGAACCACAATTTTGATGAGTGGTGAACTCGTATGTTTCTTTATAATTCTTGATATGATCAGAAGAGATTTTTACAAGGTATCAATCCATTGTCCGTATGTAGGAATTATTGATGTTTTACGGAGATTAGTGATTAAACTGACACTAGCAGTTTGATGGACTAGCTTTCCATTAAGTCTTAACATCAAGATTAGATCTAGTGTGTTAATCACCATGTAGAGTAAAACGGGAGATCTAAAAGGAAAAACCAACATAAGGACAAAACAGTAATTTTACCCTTTATTGTGCGAATGACTATAATATGGTTCATAGTAGAGTTTGCGATTTGACATTGTATTAATAAATTGAAACACGTTTTCTCATAATTTTAAGTAATTCAAGAGTTCAACCAATTAGCTTTAGTGGAATGACATTTAGTTAATAAGTCGAAATTAATTCTAATGAGATTAAATTAATTATGAGCTTGTTGGAGCTTGAATAGTTAAGTCCAATTAGATTCCCCGCTTAGCTTCTAGGAAGGTTATCAAGGAAAGTAAAAAAAAATAAACAGAAGTTATCGGAAAGAAAATGAGACAGTTTGGAAACAAATGGACGAATTGGATTCGGGCCAATAAGACCAGAACAATTTAATTAAGGGTTAATTAAATTGGGTCTTAAGCCTATAATTAAATGTTGGACTTACACTAATTAATTGTTAATTATAAGCCCAAAGGAACTTTTAATATTGGGCTAGATTTTGATCTAATTAATTAGATTAATTGAATTAAAATCTTAATTAAAAAAAGGAAGCAAAACTGAATTTTAGGATTCCGTAATACTATCTACATTAATGACTTTGGTCACTAAATGAACATGTTATGATTATAGATAATGTTCCAAGGATTGTTGTGGAGGAGTCTTTAGTTTGAAAAGTGAGAAATATACATCACTTTTTGGCATTCTTTTGATTAAAGAATGAAATAGAGTGGTATTTTACTATTACTCTCTCCACTCACTTCCAAAGCAAACCAATAATCTACTCTATGAAAAGGTTTAATGGTTGACTTTTAAATGAATGTGAGCTATACGGTTTTTTGATGATAGCGAACGTCCAAGTGTTGGACTTGGTATGAAACTATTCTTTTAGCATGTTGATGCTAAATGTACATGAGAGGCTTGTAGTCTCACTCTCTCTCTCCAAGCTCAAAAAGACCATCGGCAATAGCAAAGAAAATGAGGTCTCATCGTTCTTCTTTGATCTAGCCAAATATAACAAAGAAAGACTTCCGACTTCCAATTTTTCTTCTCCTTTCCCACCATCGGATCTTGATAACTAAGTTGTCTAAGGAGAACAAGTGGTAGATCGGATTAGTTGAGGACACAACAGTGAGGAGTCAAAGCTGTAGCAAGGAGTCGGTAAAAATTCCGATCTTGTTCTCATTTTCTTTGCTATTGCCGACGGTCTTTTTAAGCTTAGAGAGAGAGAGTGTGAGACTAAAAGCCTCTCACGTACATTTAGCATCAAAATGCTAAAAGAATTGTGTCATACCAAGTCCAACACTTAGCTGTTAGCTATCATCAAAAAACCGTACAAATCACATTCATTTAAAAGCTAACTATTAAACCTTTTAATAAAGGTTAACATTATTGGTTTGCTTTGGAAGTGGGTGGAGAGAGTAATAATAAAGCACCACTCCATTTCATTCTTTAATCAAAAGAATGCCAAAAAGTGATGTACGTTTCTCACTTTTCAAAATGAAAACCTCTCCACTACAATCCTTGAACTTTATCTATAATCATAACATGTTCATTTAATGACCAAAGTCATTAATGTAGATAACATTACTGAATCCTGCAATTTGGTTTTGCTTCCTTTTTTTTAATTAAGATTTTAATTCAATTAATCTAATTAGTTAAATCAAAATTCAGCCCAATATTAAAAGTTCATTTGGGCTTATAATTAACAATTAATTAGTGTTGGGCTTAAGAACTAATTTAATTAATTCTTAATTAAATTTTTCCGGTCTTATTGGCCTGAATCCAATTCGTCTATTTCTCTCCAAACTGTCTCATTTTCTTTCCGATAACCTCTGTTTATTTTTTCTTACTTTCCTTGATAACCTTCTTAGAAACCAAGTGGGGAATCCAATTGGCCTTAAATAATTCAAGCTCCAATAAGCCCGGAATTAATTTTATCTCATTAGAATTAATTCCGACTTATTAACCAAATGTCATTCCATGAAAGCCAATGATTGAACTCTTGAATTACTTAAAATTATGAGAAAACGTGTTCCGCATAATAAAAGGTAAAATTACCGTTTGCCCTTATATTGGCTTTTTCTTCTAGATCTCTCGTTTCACTTTACATGGTGATTAACACGCCAGATCTAATTTTGATGTTAAGACTTGATGGATAGCTAGTCCATCAAACTACTGGCGCCAGTTTAATTACCAATCTCAAACATCCAGACGTGATGATATCATTATAAACTCTTTATTTGAGTGAATGTTTCCTGATGCATGTTTCAATCAATAATTCCCACATGCAGACACTGGATTGATATACTGTAAAAATCCATTCCGATTATATCAAGAATCATAACAAAACACATAAGTTCACCACTCATTAAGATTGTGATTCGTAATAAACGAATGCTAAGGTGTATGTTTTAAGGTTAAAATAACGACATACTTTATTCTTTAAAAGCACATGCGATTCCAAATTCATTTAATAATATCATTACCGATAGTCAACTACTATCATGATTTGAAACTCATCATTTCCTTAAAGTAAACTCCTTTATTTATACAGAGGTAAATCGCAACACTACAGTCTAAACCATAATCAAGCGACCTTGAGTATTCGACTGTAAATCAATTAATTTAGATTCTAATAATATATATATATATATATATATTCCATGCATCTCCATGTATATGTATTTTACTTACAAAGGAACCTTGGTGCTTTATGACTAGTTATATTATGCTCACATAAATAAAACCAAATCCTTTTGTTTTATTAATAATAAATATTTTTATTACAATATTGTAACTGGAAGAAAATTAAGTTATATGTAAATACACTTGCTTTCTAGAGTACTATATTTACATAACCCTAACAAAAATAACGTGTTCTTGTCATCATTTTCCAATCACAAGGTTCTTGATCTTTACTTTGGAATAGATGAGTTTCATTCCACAGTTAGTAAGTAGAAAGAGCTGCCTTCTCTGATAGCTTTGTAATTCATCCCTTGGGTCATTATAAGCTCTTGATTGGATTGGGTCTAGTGTGAAGTCTCTTACTGCTAATATTCTACAAGGTGTTGCTTGCTTGTCTTCTATTAAAGGCTTTGAGTTCTTCCTTGACTACTTTACGTTTAAGTTTCTTCCACACATATATAACCTTCAAATCCTTTGAAATACATTTTAATTCCTTTAGAAATTGTTGCCTCATTTCCATCAAGATCCAATAGGTAATTGTTGAACTTGAAAGGAGAATGCTTTGGACCAGATGACAACTCCACATTGACTTTTATTGGGGAATGGTCTGAAGCTAGAGGGTGATCAAAATGTTCTTTACCTTTTGAAAAATGATTAAGCTAATGAGCATTCACCATGGCCCTGTCCTTTTTTTTTGGATAAGTCAAGATTCTTATTGCTTTTTTCTTAGGAAATTT
This sequence comes from Erythroxylum echinodendron, assembly GCA_027575705.1. NCBI lineage: Eukaryota > Viridiplantae > Streptophyta > Magnoliopsida > Malpighiales > Erythroxylaceae > Erythroxylum > Erythroxylum echinodendron. The sequence goes on from JANZXR010000005.1 coordinate 19,770,953, forward strand.
CTATCAAACTAGAGTTCAGTGGCTCCAATTTTCCTTATATACTCCCTAAATCTGTCATTGAGCATGTTGAGTCTTTTGGTATTGTGTAATGTAGTACCCATGCATGCTGGGCACATCTTGTGGGGGGATTCTATGGAAATATGATAAACAAATATTTTCCTAAGCATTTTGCTTTAATTTCATTCTAGTTTATCTTAGTTTACTCAGGTTATGATATATTTTCAAGTTAGTAAGATGATTGGAACTTGGGGTGAGATTTATCCATAATTGGACGCTATTTCGATGAAAGTTAAAATCACCAATCTTGATTGAACATAGTTTAACCAAAGGTTGTTCATGCCCGCATGCAATTTGCATTAGTCTCTCCATAGTTCAGACCTCTGAAATTCAAAGTTAGCAACATTTATATAGGAGATGCTGAGTGTTCTAGAGCTATGACATACCACAACTTCTAGATGGACGTATTGAGCTGCAGATTTGACATCTAATACTCTTTATTTTGGCCAAGATGAAAGCAATAATAATCCTACTATTTGCATGAGCCATATGATTCGGGTACAATCATCATTAAATGAAACAAACCACCTAGCAACCGAAATGTTTGGAATTGTAGAGGGTCCCCAAATATCACTATGAATGAGAGAAAAAGAAACAAAGGTTTTGTTGTTGCTTATTGGAAAGGAAGCACGTTTGTGCTTTGCAAGTTCACAATCATCACAATCAAAAATTTCGGATGTAAGACCTTTAAACAACGAAGGAAACATCAACTTTAGAATTCTAAAAGATGGATGACCTAAACGACGATGATGAAGCCAAATTCTATCTTGGTTTGTTATGACAGATTCAGAAAAATAGGATGTAGATAAGGTTTTTTCAACTTCTGGTTTACTGTGTTGTTTTTCCAGAAAATAGAGACCATCTCTCTGACTAGCACATCCAATTATCTTCTTTGTGCCTAGCTCCTGAAAGACACAATGTGAAGGAAAAAATGTTATACTGCAATTTGAATATGTGGTTAATTTTTGAATGGAAATAAGGTTTGCAAATAGTTTGGGAACATGGAGGACATTTCTTAGTTTAAGGTCCTTGTTTATATATATACCCCCTTGACAAGCTACAGTGGTGATAGATCCATCAGCTATTGTGATCTTTTTATGGCTACAGCTGGGGTTATAAGAGAGAAAGTATTTAGAGGAACAAGTCATATGATCTGTTGCTCCGGAATCAATTACCCACATAGGAGAGAAATTTCTTTCTGAGGCATTAGGACTAGAAGAAGAAGAAGAGATACCTGAAAACGCCAATGAACAAGTACCTGTTGAGCTTGGCTTCTCAAAGGACTCCACAAAAGTTTTCAGTTTCTCCATTTCTTCGGCATTGAACTCAGGAATAGGTTTTTTGGAATTTCCTTCATTAGTTGTCAAAGTGCTCACCATATGTGCTTGACTTCGGTCATTCCCACTTCGACTAGGCTTGCCATGAAGTTTTCAGCATTTTTCCCTAGTATGCCGATGCTTCTTGCAGTATGTACAAAATAGGGTATCTCGATGAAAGGGTTTGGATGAGTGCTCTCTAGTAACAGCTGTAGAATTGTTAACCTCCTTCAATTCTGTGGCCTCGGTAATGAGTGCAAAACCATCTTCTCCTTGTGGTTAAAGCATAACACTTCGATGTACCTTTTCCCCACTTATAATAGCGATCGTCTCATTTAGAGATGGTAGGTCTTGTTTTCCCAAAATATACACCCTTACAGCATCAAATTCCATGTTTAAACCTGCCAGTAAAAATCATAAATATGATTCTTTTCCACAAACCGTTTCAAAATTGCTGCATCTTCACTACAGCGCATTTGGATACATTGATAATGATCCATCTCTTGCCACAAGCTTTGTAAGAGACTCAAATATTTAGTGACAGTCCGAGTCTCTTGTTTAGTTGCTGAAACTTTTGTCCTAATCTTGTAAATCTGTGCAGCATCATTAACTTTGGAATAAGTCTGCTGAATAGCTTCCCAAATCTCCTTAGCAGTTTCGAGGAACATACTTGTGTCACTAATCTCTGGTAGCATTGAGTTCCTTAACCAGGGCATCACCATGGAGTCTTGTTCATCCCACGCTGCAAATTTTAGATCATCCTGTGAAGGACAAGTGCCCATTAAATGGCTCAATTTTTCTCTCCCCTTTAGGAATGTGTGGACCAACTGTGACCACTTTAAATAGTTCTTCCCATTCAATCGATATGCAACTTGAATATTCTGCAAATCTCCAGGTATAGCAGCAGTAGTATTGTCGACTGTAGGGCTGATTATTCCAGCATAACTGCTAGGTGATTCCGACATGATTGATTAGGTAGGACTAAGGAAAGGAACAGAAAAATTTAGTGATAAGGCTAGGACGTTGAGAGGGACAGTGGAGATGAGGCTCTTGGTCAGTATGACCAGAGAAAAAAATCAGAGTTTTAGGAAAGAGCCAACAGCTCTGATACCATATTAAATGTTGGCAGAGAAGAAAACTTTCATTCTCATTAAAAACGTAGGTTACAGTTATATGATATATATATATATATACAATTGTCTATACTAAATATAGTAACAGATACCCTAAGATACATGGAAATCTATATCTTATTCTAATCCCTAGAAATAAGGGATTTATGATAACTATACAATCTTCTAGATAATATTTAGATAATCCTACATAATCCGACAGGATTTGAAAATGAAGAAGTCCTCTCCACTGATAAGAGTGCTTCTAGGCCTTAGTTTTCCACTGTCCTTCTGCCTAGGCTCTCAACATGGGATAAGGGAGCCTCTTATCAGAGAAGCAACTAAACAGGGAGGATGTCCATCTCACTGCACCTGCTTGAAGCACTTGCAAAGGTGGAGATACAATGTTCTGTTCTCCTTTAGCATGCTGAGGGATGTATTATTGCTTTAAACTAGGTGTCGAGTCCCTGACCATGTGTGCTAGATCCGTCTCTTTGAAACATCAGGCTTCTGTGTTTAAGGGGATGTCCAGGGGTGGAGGAAGCAGGACGGTCGGAAGGGATTAGTTGGTTCTGGTTCTGAGGTCTACTAGAGGAGTAAGTGAAGGAAGTTATTTGGAGAGCTTAGTTTGGATGTGGTGGGCAGTTCGGAGAGATTTGCAAGAAGCTTAGGAGTGGAAGGAAAGGGAGGTGGACAGCCTAAGATATGAGGTTGATTTGGCGAGCTCAGTTTGGATGTGGTGGACATTTCAGGAAGATTTGCTGCAAGAAGGATTGGAGGAGGACCCCTAATTGAGCTCTCCATTGTAATCGGAGAGGATGAGAGGATGTAGGCAACTTGAACTTCAGTTTGACAACTCTTGTTAGTACTGGACATACAAAATTGAGATAACTCAACTTAGATTTAGGTGAACTCTATTGTAAGACAGTTAACAACAACCTGTAGTTTGTATTTACAAAATGAGCTGCAGACTTCATCTTATATTTGGTGCTTATTATTGAATTTTGCTGGTAATTCCTACTAAATCTATATTATTGATGTTATTTATCTGGATAGTAAAACTTGTGACAGCAAATTAGGATGATCCACTCACACAGGAATGAATAATAGATTGTTCAAGCCTCAAAAAGTTAAGAGGAGAGAAATTGCTTGAATGTAATCAACAAAGGCACAGAAACAGCAGATTTTTTTTTTTCCGAAACTGAATAGGTTTCATTATAAGAATATATATACAATCTACAGGATTTATGGTTCCTAGTAAATCATCTACATCTTGAGATACTTAGTCTAGTATTACTCCAATCCCTATCTGCTCTTCATGCTACTTGTCAGATTTGCAGCTATTCTTCTGGTTAATATGGCCAATCTGCAATGTAGGAATATGGCCTGAAAAACCAGACAGCAGAATTAGTGGAAGAGAAAGCCATATGTATAGTGTAAATGTAAGCATGTTGGTGGACTCAAAAGAGGAAGCCCCAGTTTTAGGCCCCACCCCAGACCATAAGTAATGGGATTCGAATCATGGCAGGGTTTGGGTTAGGGGTAATTTAAAGTAGTTTATAAAGAAAAGGCACAAGAACGAAAAAAAAAAAGTATAAGCATCTTAGAACTTGTAGTGTACCATGGAGGCTGCTTTCTAATGGCTAAGGGAAATCATTTTCTTCTTTAAAATGTTTGATGGTTTCCAAAAGATTATGTTAAAAACAAAAAATTTGGTTGCCACTTTGGAGAATCCTCTTCTTTAGAGTTTCATGGTTTTTGTTGAGATATGTACAATATGTTGATTACAATCATATGTTGGTCGTTCTTGTGTCCCTTTGATGTTTGACCTCTCACAGTTACTTGACTTACAACGTAGCGCTGGGCTTTGGTTTGTTTTTGTTCTCTTCTATATAGTTTATAATTTTTTTTTGGTGGGCACTATTGTTTTTAACATTCTTTCTGTTTGAAGATGATGCTTTCATTTTGCATAGTCTTTCTTGTTTCTGGATTAACTGGTTCAGTTAGTAAGTAAAGGAAATGAAGAAAATATTGAGTTTTATTTTGCATTGAAAGTGACTAGTTAAATTGCCAACACGTGTATTATTTAATAGGATAAAACTAGAAATTTTGTCCATTTCAGGTGAATGGAATGCCCATGACTGTAGGGGTGGGCAGTGTTATTTCTGAAGAAGGTTGTTCGTTGTTGATGTCACCTGCTGCTGCTCAACCTGTATGGGATATGCTTCTTTCTCAGGGTGCAGTTCCAATGGGTTCTAATGTCTGGGAGAAACTAAGGATTATTCAAGGTAGTGAATTCTGCATTGTATTTCTTTTCGATAACTTTTGACTTCTTTAGTCTATTTTCTTGGTATGTACCATGGTTATTTGCAGTCTTCAAAGTTAAATTTACGGTTGCAGTAAAAGTTAATAGGCTTCTCGTGATTGTAGTTTGATTGTGCCAGTTTGAGTCTGGTACTCAAGAGGAACAAAAGAAAAATTCATCCTAGACTTAAACCACAACACAGACGGATTAAATGTCACACTTCAAGACCAACAAGTCTAAGTGGTAACCGTATATGTAAATTATTTACCATTCCCTAGACACATTAGCCTCCTAGTACCAACCTCTTGCTTTCTTGAATCTCAGATCTGACTCGAATCCAATATAGAATCAATGCATTCATAAAATTATGCCATTCTCCTCCTTTTCCAAATTCAAATGTTGGGTTCAGAAAAAAGACAGATAAATGAATTCCCAGTGGCTTGGCAATTAGAAAAATACCCAAAACATTATTGGATATTATAGGAAGTGTTTAAAATATAGGTTTTAATGGATGAGACAGAGGGATCCAATTCATCTTGTCATCGAGTTACTGTTTATTTTAGTCTCTTAGTAATGGTCTGTCACTAATTGAAAATCTTGGGTTTTAAATCCCAAAAAAAATCATAATTTCCTTTTAGAGGGACAAAAACATATTCATCGCTGTTCTTAAATGCAATTGCGGAATTGTGATTTTAGAATTTCCTCAACTACATTTATGTCTTTGGTCTTATCTTTAGGATCTTATTTATGTCTGCATAGTCCGTGCTGTGCTCTGCTCACTTAATCATCTCATGCATTTAAGTTTACCTCTCCCGAAGTATCTTTAAAATAAGTTGTTACTTATGAACAAAATTTTATGAACTAGGCTAGGATATGGTGTGAATCCCTTGATTACCAGATGTATATAAGAATACGTTGAACCTGAAATTGAGTCAGTGTGATTCTTAGCCATATTTGCAAGTGCAGAAAAATTTATTCTTATTTTCCTTATCTTTAGGGAATGAAATTTTATGAACTAGGCTAGCATATGGTGTGAATAGCTTGTTTAATTATATTACCAGATGTATATAAGAATAGAATGAACCTGAAATGAGTTGTGTGATTCTTAGCCATGTTTGCAAGTGCAGACAAATTTATTCTTATTTCCCTTATTTCCTTTGAGCAAGAGAATAACTTTCACCACCAGTAGAACTAAGCAGAAATCGTTGAAGCCTGAGTTATAAAATATCTAGAGAATCAATGATCAAATTGAGCCAATGCAGACAATTGTATTCTTTTACTATATTATCACATATGGATTTATCTTTTAGAAAAATTCAGTCATGATTATAATCACTCCTAGTGCTAGAATACATTCAAATGTTGGGTTTCAAATTGTAAGATGTTTTAAGTTGGTTAAAGTTATGCATTCTCTGTTAAATTGTGATTCTTGTCGTCTTGTCACTTGGTCTTCTGTTGGGAAATAGCATCCTAAAAATACTACAATGTTGATAACTGTTTTGGAATTATAAACAACTAGAACTAGCAGTTCTACCACTAGAACGTATTACTGCAATTACATCAATACATAATTTTTTTATTCAGAGGTATCTTGGAAGTTGAAAGCTAATGCAACTCCAATTCTTTGACAATTCTGTTTGCAATATAAGTCGTGTAAGGATTTTTGCATCCTGCAATCTTCCAGTATGGTACTCTTGCATACTCGTGTTACAAAAAGAATAATAATAAATATAGAGCATTGATATGTATTGATGTAATTGCAGTAAAACGTTCTAGTGGCAGAACTGCTAGTTCTAGTTGTTTATAATTCCAAAACAGTTATCAACATTGTAGTATTTTTAGGATATTGTGTTAATAGCTGCCTTCTATTGGTGAAATTTGAATTTGGATGTGTATTTAACAATCCATTATACAGGAAGACCTGCTCCTGGTAAAGAACTCACCAAAGAATTCAATGTCCTGGAGGCTGGACTTTGGAACTCTATTTCTTTAAACAAGGGTATGTCACTATTCACAGGCTGATGCTTGTCTTGATTGTCAAGATTTTTCTGATTATATATTTTTTTATTTTTTATAAGGATGTTACAAGGGACAAGAGACTATCTCTAGACTCATTACTTATGATGGAGTGAAGCAGACATTATGGGGAATTCGCCTTTCAGCAAGAGCTGAACCTGGGAGCCCAATCACAATTGACGGGAAAAAGGTAAAACTCATATCCTCCAGCGGATAATCCTAATGTTTGTTTTTCCTTTAATCATGTTATTGAAAGGTCAGGTTTTATAGTAAGATGTACCAATATATTGAATGTTTTTAGGTGGGAGTCTTGACAAGCTATACTTCTGGACAGAAAGGATCCGACCATTATGGTTTATGCTATATTAAGAAGAACTTTTCAACAGATGGGATCTCTGTAACTGTTGGACAAAACACTAATGGAGCACTTGTGAAACCGCCTTATCTTGCCAGACAAAGTGTAATGTCAAAGAGCTCCACTTCTTGATATGAAGTTCCATATGTTGAATAATTTCTAATGTTGAATGAAAAGATATTACAATTCGTAAATTTTTTGATAATAGCAAAACACTATTATCAGTAGTTACTCTTTAGCAACCAAGGGGTGAGTATCAGAACATTATGTTCATTAACTGCTAAAGGACAAGTTTTTAAGTGCTAAAACAAGGGACTATAGTCATGAATATAAATAATAATTGAAATTAACAAGCCTAAAAGTACTGCTGATATCCAATTTATAAGATAATAAGTGAACAGAATCCTAAATATTTGATGTTTTAAGGATCCACATAGTTGCTTTTGAGTGCCACAGTGGCAACTGTTTAGTGAATACTTTTATAGCCGATTGTAAGGGCTGTTTCCAAAGGTCGTTCAAAGTGTTATATTGTTCATGAAGATTTTGATGGTGTGTTCTATGCTTGTGAAACTATGTGATACATCTTCATGAAGATTTTGATGGTGTGTTCTATGCTTGTGAAACTATGTGATACATCAACCTATAGATGTTTTAAATAAAATAGTTATACTTGGATTTTTATAAACTTCACACGCATTTAATATAGGGTGAAATTGGTTGATTTCTCATTTCACTTTTGAAAGCAACTTGAAATTATCTAAAACTATTAAAAGATATCAGCATAACCCCGCCACTGAATTTGACCATAAATATTAACTTCAATGAGAACATCTATAGTTTCATCATCCTGAGGAAATCCTTTAGAAGTAAAATGGATTTGAGAGGGGAATTCTATCTCATACTGCTTTTAAGACTGGTAAAATTGGGCAAACAACAACATCCTGATTAAAGGGGATGTTGATATATATGATAAAAGATGCCCATGACGCCTTTGTCATTAAAATCAAGCATGTTTTTGATAATGAAACTTGGAATTCTCGAAACAAGAAAAAAGACCTGCCATATTTAAAGCCTTACCTACTTTCAGTAATTCAATGAAATCTTAAATTCCCGAAGTTAATTCTGATTCATACCTTTACAACTTAAAATGATTGTTCTATTTTTATTTTTTATCACTTGCTACCATAGGGTACAGAGAACCCGACTAGCTTGTTTCACAAGACGCAAAGACCATGATTTACCAGAATGCATAAGCTGGCAAACAAGATTAGGAGTTGCTGGGTTGAAAACAGATCTCTCGGTCACTAAACCTCTTTTTTATTTCTCATGTTCTCGTGGGGGAATCATCCAGCCAACAATGTGTTTGAGATGTTGCAAGGGATCATATTCATCTTATGGTTTGACATCTGGGAATACTTCACTTCATTGTTCCTGTGCTAATACTAAGTTTTGCAATTGCAAACGAAGTAATACCCACCAAAAAAGTAATGACCCACATGATATTGCCAATGTCGAAACTCGTATCCAAGTTTCACATCAAGTGTTATTCCCCACTGCCTAGCCCTGATAGGGTAATATGCAAAAATTATTTGTTGGCCCTCACAAAAAATATAGCAAACCTATGAGCAAAGCGCTTGGATGCATTTCAAAGCACCAATTTTTAACAGTATTAGAAGCAACCTTTCAACGTGTGCTCAGGTCATGTACATTAGTCATAATTGTAAACTAATAATTTAATGACAGCATAAATATAATTCAATTCACTTAGCATCATAAATGGCATAAAACACCTAGAAATCACATTGGAATTAAATTCAGTTGCATTATCATTGTTGTAGAAACAATACTCTGTTTACATCAAGCTTAGTTAACTTGGATGGTGGGGTATTCTGGAATAGATCCTTTGGTTGCAATTCTCCTACATTGGAATACCATTGAAGACAAGTTTCCTTGAGTTGTTAATGACTGCTTTTACAGACTGGGGTTAAACTTTTAGATATGATAGATTTTTTTTTCATTCAATTATTAGGAAAAATAAATGGTAAGTTTACCACATTTGTCGACTACCAGATATTCAATATATTGCCCCACTAAACAAGATTTCAACTCTTATGATCATAATAACCAATTTTGTGCTTTCCTAGTCAATTCTTTATTTCTTTTTACTATGTCAAAGGCAGTCGACTATCCTCCTCTGTTTAGAAAATGGGTTGAGGAATGTGTAATCACTGCTTCAATGACAATCTTGGTGGATATGGAACCTACAAACTTGATCAAAGCAAGAAGGGGTTTAAGGCAAAGGGATCCATTATCCTCTTACCTGTTTGTCCTATGCATAAAGGTTTTGTCAACTTTCCTTGTGAATATCATATGGTGGCACCCAAAGTTCCAGTTCCATGGCAGATGTAAAGGTATGAAGCTCACACACCTAGCTTTTGCAAATGACCTTCCATTGTTTTTCAAGGCTGAGAAAAACTCAATTGATATAGTCATGCAAGCAATGAAGGAATTCGAAGAGATTTCAGGTTTAAGAAGTAACCCTCTGAAGAGCTGTTTCTACTTATCTTGTAACTCAAGTAGAGAGGAAACTTCTACAGCTATCGAGATGGCCTTAACAAAAGGACAACTTACTTTCAAATACTTGGGTTACCAATTTCTCAATGAAGAATCAATGATGTGGATTGCAAACCTCTGTTGGACTTAATTCGTGGCAGAATCAACCAATGGAGCAATCGGTTCCTTAGTTATGGAGGCATGCTACAACTAATTCAGATAATAATGAGCAATCTTACCACTTATTGGATCAACCGTTTATCCATCCGCAAAAATATCCTTAAGGAAATCAACAGGGGACTTAGGAACTTCTTATGGAACGACTCAAACCAAGGCAGAAGAAAAGTGAAGATCAGTTGGGACAAAATTTGCAAACCTAAGCAACCAGGAGAATTGGGCATCCATTCTGTAAGGATGAAATATAGGGTGAGTGGGGGCAGAATTTGTAGTGGTTGTGCTACAAAAAGGACGATTTATGGGTGAAATGCATGCACAATGTATTCATTAAGCAAGAGTATGTGGATCCTATAGTCAAGGCAGGATATGTCAAGCACTCTCAAAGAAATTCTAGAGACCAGACAATGGATACAGAATCAAGTGTTCCATAAGATTGGGAATGGATAAAAAACATCTTTTTGATATGATAATTGGCACTGTAAAGGTCCCCTATATAAGGTGGAACAGATATAGGTCTTGAAATTGGTGGTGAATCCAACTAATAAAGTAAGTATGCTCATTCAAAATAATCAGTAGAGATGGCCCTTTCACAATAGGAGAAGAAGTGTCAACCTCATCCTAGAAGAGTTGCCTCGATGTCAGGAAGGAGAGCATGATGAAATTTAGTGGCTAGCAAATAACTCAAGGAAGTTCAACACTAAAGCCTGCAAAACACTATTACAGGCTACATAGAACACAAGGCAGGAGTGGGCAGCTTAGTATAAGACAATGATCTTAATCTAACTCACTATTTCATCTTATGAATGAGAATCAATGGAGGGTTGCTTACAGCAAATAAGATGGTTCTCTATTAGCAATTTGAATTGTGAGTTATGTAATGCTAAACTGGAAAGTGAAGCACCTTATGATTAAATACAGGTATACTAGATAAGTCTGGGGTTGGATGCAGATTATACTTAACCTGGACCAACTAATGGATTCTTAAAGTGAAACTATTTCTTAGATGGGGGAAACTTAGAGTGCATAATGCAGCAAATCTCAAAGCTATCAGGTTAAGTTGGGCGGCCTTGGTGTACTATATATAGAAAGAGCGCAATTGCAGAGTATTCAAACAAGAAAGTAGAAGCAGTGAGATAGTTTTTCAGCCATTTTTCTACACTATAAATTGGTCATATTAGCTAGAGGAATAGTGGCAAATTTGACAAGTAGTATAAAGAGCAGATGAGGATTGGAGTAATACTGGTCTAAGGGGTCTCACAGGTTTCCCTCGATCTCAAGATTTAGACGATTACTAGGAACCACAAATTTCTGTAATATAGATACTTTGGGTTATACTAGTTTTTTTTTTGTCCTCTAGATTGTATATATGTTTTTATAATACAATTTATTAATTTTCGAAAAAAACTTTACACAAACTCATCGAATGGAATTCAACAGTTTAAAGTTCTTCATACAAGATGTACCAACTGATCAGTGAAGAAGAAGAAAAGGTTGTAATATGATAGACTTTTATCAACATTTAAATAACTTGTAAGACATCACATGAGAGTAGCATTCAAGGTTATGAAGGACTACAAGGTTGTTCATAGTGTTGTCCTTTGCCTTCACTCTCAATTTTTTGTTTACTCAAAGCCTAATTCTCATCTACCTTTCCTCAATAAAAGTATATATGGTCGGGTTATCGAAGCCTCCAAAATAATATCGATTCTCCATTTTGTAGTAGTCGTGGAACTCAGTTAAATCTCAAAAGAACACGATATTCTTAATTTCAAGTAATGAAATTAAATGGGGAGGGGGTTTTCATGAAATAACTGATTAACTAAAATTAATACGAAAACAAATTAAAGCAACTGAATTTAAAATTAAGAAAATCAAGATTACCAAAATCTGGTTCAAGGGAAAGATCTTATCTAATTGTAACATTGACCATTGGTTCAAAAAGAATATTTTCACGATTCAAGCAGTTAGTCCGAAACATATTAGGATAGTCATAATAAGTCTCAAATTTTACCAAATTAATTGGATCAACAGCAACCAAACCAAAACTTACCATTTATTGATTGGGTGTGATAGCATTCCATATCAAATAAATGATAGCAATAAGCTCTATGAAAAAAAACCCTAAATTAAATAATCGAAATAGCTATAATTATTCAATTTAGTTTTCTTGTTTATCATAAGCTAAATATGAAAATTCATAAATAACATATTTTCTACTTATGCCATTCCTTCATGACAATTATAGATCAATAAATTCCTGGATAGCGACAGAATAATCAATATTACATTAAATTGTCCAATTAATTGAATATTAATCATTCATGAAATATGAAAATTCAAAACAAGAAATACTTGAATTAAAACTTGAATAAAAGTTTGAAAATACAAAACCTCACAAGGTTACAATTAGAATATCGAATCCCCTTGAATTAGAATGATGAATTTAGCCATACATGGCTTTCACTCCAATAACAAAATAGAAGAAAGAATAAGAATTCCGAAAAACATAAGAAGAGAGAGAGCCCTTTTCTATAGTGAGAAATGCCTCTTATATAGGGTTTTCTAATCTAATCCTAATCTAACTCTAACCTGTAAAGATGTTTATCTAAAGCAAATTCAAGATCAAACTCCTTCATGATAAGGATAGGTGAAGTCTTCCAGTCAAACTTCAACTCTTGAAGTGATCTGCCTTATCCACTGCGACAATCTCTTCACTTTATCCAAAAATTTTCATTATCATCAATAGAGTCCCAATTTGATGCAATCTTTACTTGTCATCTCCTAAAATAAAATAAATATTAATTCCCATATTTAAGCACAAAAATAAATTCAAAACAAAGGAGATAATATCAAATAATTAGTCAAGTTGAGATCTTATCAATTTTCCCCACACTGGACTTAAGTTTATCCTCAAGCATAATCAATTCAATACATTAATCATCTTCACAACAGCCTCTTATCTTCTTTCATATCATCCAAAAATATTTCAAAGTTAATTCACATTAGGGGTTAAGATAAAATAACAATTGAGAGAATAAGCATTCATAGAACACATTGTTAAAACATAACATCTCATCAATTCCATCAAAATCAAATTAACAAGACTTGACACTCTCACAAGGATTTCACTCCATATACTCAAAATGTTTAGGGTTCATTAAGCTCTCAACAAAACATAGCGGGTTATTTCTATAAACTTGCTTAAGAATCATGTCTCCACCACTAAACAAAATGAACCTAAGGTATAAATCAAAGGGACTTAATAAGAGTTGTAACATGGCTTAGGTAAGGTATGGCAAAAAGAACTTTTTGGTTAAATAAATTGAAGGGAATCATACAAACTTATCCACGCAAGTATCAATTTAAATCAAAACTCAAATAACATCTCTTTCAATCACTTTCTCTTTTTTTTTCTTTTCTTTCTTAAACAAAAATATCAAAGAGGATATTTTGTTTTCTTTGTTTCTTTGTTTTTTTATTCTACTTCTCCATTCTATAAAAAATCAACAACACAACTTGAATTGTCTAATTAATTTTTCATGGAAATAGTCACAATTCTATGCAAATAAGGTCAATAAAATTCCTTCAATTTAAGGGTTCAAAATTATTAAGGATATGAAAAGGGTAAAATCGGCTTGTAACAAGGTTATTATGCAAGAAAGAAAGGTTAAGGCTCAAATTGATTTTCTAAAGATAAAAAATGAGGTAGGTGTGTCTAGGTCAAAAAATAATTATCCTAAATGCCCTCATCATCTTTATACACAAATTCATCAAATATGTGGTCTCAATACCTATTCAAAAGCAAGTTCTAGCATAGACAATAAGAATGTCAATAGGTCGGGTCGAGAGCTATGATGGCCTGCAGGCTGGCCCTCCAGCGAGCTAACTGGCTCGTGACCCTGGCTATGGCCCAACAAGCCATATGTGGGCTAGGCTGGCTAGCCATTTGTTTTTTTAAGCAAAAAAATTCAAAACGACGTCGCTTTGAAAAAAATAGGTAGGTCATGTTAACCCGAGCTAAAAATGGGCCAGGCTGAGCTGGGTTGTTGCCATCCCTAATAGATAAGCTATGTTTGATGACATACAACAAAAAGATATATGAGCACATATTTGATGAATGTTATAAGGCTCAAAGCTCACGTAGGTGCGAAAAATTGCTTCAAGTCTTGCACACTTTTCATTCAACAAAATCAATGAGATACTTGAAAAAATTTATTGAAAACAATAATCGTGCTTGTCTCTCTCATGCATCAGATCTTAAACCAAAAATGCATCCTAAATTAAGAATTATTCATGAACAACAATCAAAAAATTATGAAGCTATTATGAGGAATAATTAATATATGAATCGACATATCATAAGTCTAAGAACAAATCACAAAGTTTATCAAAATGAAAACACTCGCTCTCTCACACCTAAATCACACATTGTCCCTAATGCTTGCATAAAATACTCGCACTCAATAAAGTTAATCAAAGAAAATAAATAATTGAGGACTTCCTTGAATGGTGAGAATTTGAACATTATCCACACACACTTCTTTATGGCATTAGTTTCCGAGTCTACAGTAGATTTATGAGTTGCCTTTTGCTGCGGTCTTGGTAGTAGCTTTAGAATGCCCCATTACACTAAAAAAATAAACAAAAAAAATATTAACAACAACTGAATAATAATTGAAATTAGACTAAAAGAAAGATTAACAAAAAGTAATTAATAATAAAAAATTAATTAAAAAAGTAAAAATAAAACTTTAATAAATAAATAAATGGGGCATGGGTGCGTTGCTATTGGTACGTTGGTGAAGAATTAGAGCTACGGTGTTGCTACGTGAGTGTTATGCCTGGAGCAGCTGTTGTGTTCTCTAGCGTGTGTGATACGTGGGTGGAAGGAGAGGTTTGTGTGTGTGCTATGGCGTGGATGGGAGGACAACTTGCTGGGGAGGTTGTGGCGTTGGAAGGATGTCTGCGTGAGAGGAAGAGATTGGATGGGCCGTGTGAAAGTCAGAGACAGATGCTGTATGTGTTGGAGGATGTGTGGGTGCAAAAAGATGAAGAGAGTTGTGTGCGTGAGTGAGTGTTCCAGCTGGTGCAATGTGTGTGATGTTGCTACATTGAGAGAGAGCATGGAGTAGAAAAAGATGGTGTCTTGCACCAAAAAAAAGAATAGATTAGGTATTTTAAAAAAAGAGTTTTAAATAAATAAATAGAGTAAAAATGGAAATAATAAAGAAAAATTTACGTTTTTAATTTTTTTAAAATTAATTTTTTAATGTTAATAGTATTAATTGTTGGGTTTGCCATGGTTGCACGCACGTGCATAATTCTGACACTTCTGTTGCATTATCTTGCATGCGATGCATGCAACCATGGCACCATGATAATCCGAAAACCATATAATCAAACATGCATGCAAGGATATGTGAAAGAACATGAAATATAAAACTTTTTACTTTGTGTTTCTCCTCTTATCTTGTTTCTTCTCCTTATTTGGGTTGTTACAAACATCAAACCCTTCCTTGATCACCCAAAAACATGCAAAGATGATGAGGAAACAATGTATAAGGGTGATTTAAACACCAAACTAAATGAGTTCTAGTAGATACTCAAGATTATAGAAGATAGGTCAAGAATCTTGTTGGATGCAGTTTGATACATGCAACAATTGCATAAATTGCAAGAACAAAGCTTTTGATACCTCTCTCTCACTCTAGTATTCTTTTAGAGCCCTTATGCTTTTACTTGAGTGTGTAAGAAGTGGTAGAACCTTTCCATACACATCATGTTTTTCATTTGATCTTTTATGCGTGTGACCTTTCGGTTCTTGTTTATTTTAAGCAATTAAATTAACTCTTAATTTAATCAATCATGAAGGGTTTCATGAAGCCAATTTGCCGGAATAAACATAGATTAACACACGAACTCTTCGATAGTTAATTGTCCAACTTATGAAGCTTTCCATAGACAATTATCATGCAATTCATTCTTTCACCATACTATATCCCACTTGGTTCAGAGTATGGATTATGTGCAAACTCTCACTAGACTGACTACATCACATCTAGTCCAAGTGGTGTTAGTTCTTGTCCTGGGATATCATTACTCTATGTGTCATTGAAGACTCTCTTCATGACACATAATTGCTCTGGCCAGAGACTCCTGAGTAATGACCTCGATAAGAGGTCGTGGGCATGATCTCCTTCTATCAGGAGTAGTGAATCCTTTATTGGCTATCTAATTACCTTCGAATACAAATAGCTGTACCAAATCACCACCCTAAGAGTGACCTCGTCTTGAGTTAACAAGAAATAATATCAAAGGACAGAATTCATATCCAAGATATCCTTAAGTACCTCATGTCTAAGGATATTTACACCATTGTTATGATGAGATTAATCATTAGTATTCGATAGATCATTCGTATGATAATCTCATAGCGGGTCATCCGATGTACTTACTACTCTTATTAAGCATCCACATGTTAACTCTAAACAACCCATGCTTACAGTTTATGAGATCCACTGCTTGATCAAATCAAGGAGTATAACATGTACTAGCATGTCTAGATTAATAATGTTATGTCTTACTAATCCAATGACTAGGGATTATTTAGATACTAATATAATTGCACATGATAGGAATCTCATTATCATGATCTCATCATGATTTCTTTCATGCGACTTTTCGTATCATGATCTTCATTAATTTGATTTAAGATCAATATCAATTCATATATAAACGAATATCAAATCAATGAAAAATGCGTTTTGTTTTATTAATCAAAATTAAGTTTGTACAAAAATGCTAAAGATGATTGCCTTTAGAGCACTATTCTAACATTAATCCAGAATGCTAAATCACATAAGGCGAGATCTCGCCTTATGTTTAGTCATCTGGAATTTTAGAACACTAAATCGCATAAGGCGAGGTCTCGCCTTATGAGATTTAGTAGTGCCTTATGAGATTTAGTAGTTTGAAATTTTAAGATCCTCATTCTATAACACTAAATCAAATAAGGCGAGATCTCGCCTTATAAGATTTAGTAGCATGGAATTTTTTTTCAATAATCTATGTTTCAAAAACAAACAATTGAATCCTAAAAAGAACTAAAACAAAATAAAGTAAAACTATCATATTTTGGGTTGCCTCCCGAAAAGCGCAATTGTTTAACGTCATTATGCTTGATGTGGCTGGTTCTTCCCAAACTTTTATATAATTGTAGCTTTGTACTCCTTAAGTAGTGCTACTAGCCCTTTCTTTTGCTCTTTAGTCAAACTTTTTGATATGATTATGGGTAATGATTTTCCATCTCCTAAATAGAAATATTTTAGGCGATCAAGTAATACCTTCAATTTTATCTTCAGAGACTGAAAAACAGAAGGTAAGATTTTCTTATTGAGTTATAGTGAGTTCATCATTTAAATTTTCTGAATCTATTAGCACTGCTGACAATGATTCTACAACTGCACAAGTTTCATCAATTTGCTCGTTCACTTCTAATTTAGCCTTACACTCCAACTTATCTTTAACACTCTCTTCTCTAAACATATTTTGCACCAATGAATCCACAATATCCATATGATAAACGGAGTGAAAATCATTCGGGTACTTCATTGCTTCAGAAATGTTGAACTTTACTATTTCTTCATCAAACTCTACATAAGAGTACTTTCGTGCACATCAATTATCATTTTAGTCATCTTCATAAATGACCTACCTAATAAAATTGAAGTCGAATGTTCCATATTATCTCCATCCTTTTTCAAGATGTAAAAACCCACTGGAAATACCAAACCATTAACTTGGACTAAAACATCTTTAATAACTTTAATAGGGTGGACATACGAACGATCAACTAATTGGATAATCACATTAGTTTCTTGTAAAGAGTTCAGATTTAAAGCTTAAAAATTTAGTATGGCATAACATTAATAGATGCACCTAAGTTTAGCATGGCACGCTCAATTTTTCTATTACTAATAACACACGGAAGTATAAACATATCTGAATAGTTACATTTTCTGGTAATTTCTTATTTATTACAGCTGATACATTCTTACCTAAAATTATTATCTCCTTTTCATTCACCTTTCTTTTATTTGTGTACAACTCCTTTAAGAATTTTGGATATTTCATAAATTGCTTGATGACTTCCAGAAGTGGTATATTGATTTCCATGTTTTTGAAGGTTTCTAAGATCTCTCTTTCATATCCTTCATCTTTTGGTTTAACCAACCTATAAGGAAAATGAGGTAAACGTGCATTAATTGATATTGGTGGAGATGAATCATTGTTTACCTTTGTTGGTTCTGGAGTTAGAAGTTCTTTCTTCTTTTGTCCATTATCATGTTTTTTCTTCCTCCATTAGTAAGGAAGTTCTAGATTGAATTTCCTTACCACTTCTCAAAGTTATTATACTCACATTCTCTTTATAATTCACCACTTTTTGGGAAGGTTATTTTTCTGGTGCTTGCACTTCCAATTTACTTATTGAGGTGGCTAATTGAGTGATTTGATTTTCCAAGTTTTGAAGGCTTGCCCTTGTTTCCTATTCAAATTGTTGAGTATTATAAACAAGTGCCTTAACAATTTCATCTAAAGACATTCCTAAATTTGAAGATTGAGGTTGAGCATATGCAAGAACTTGAGATTTATTAAAATTGTGAGGTTGATATTGTTGTTGACCTCTTTGATTTCCACAGCTTAAATTTGGACGATCCTTTCATCCTAGATTGTAGTAATTGGAATAAGGGTCATACTTAGGAAACCCCCCTATTGTGTTAGCTTTTTGAAGAGAATCTTGTTGCAACAGAAGACACATATCCGTAGAATGTCTAAGGAATAAGCATATTCTACACACTCTTGCTAATTGCAAATGACCTATACTATTTGATGAACTAAAGCAACTAGAGCGGTTAAATAAGATATTTTATCCTCAAGTTGTGTGTTACATATCTCATTCACACGCTTAATAGCTCCATCCATTCTTGTCCTAAACTGCTGAGAATTTTTAGCTATAACTGATATTAACTGTCTGGTTGCCTCAAATGTTTTGTTTACCAAAGCTTCTCCACTAACTGCATCAGCCATACTTCGCTCCATTGGTAATAGTTCTTCATAAAAGTATTGAATCAGAAGCTAATCGAAAATTTGATGATGTGGACAGCTGGCACATAGCTCCTTAAACCTTTCCCAATATTCATATAATGTTTCTCTAATAATTTGTCTTATTCTACATATCTCCCTTCCGATATTTGCTGCTCTTGATGCAGGGAAGAACTTCTTCAGAAATATTCTTTTTCGTTCCATGTTGTTACTGAGCCAAGTGGAAGATAATATAGTCAATCCTTTGCCTTATCTTTCAAGAGAACGGAAAAATACTGAGATTAATTTGTTCTTTTGTCACCCCTTGTAGCTTCATTCCAGAACAGACAATATGAAATTCTTTCAGGTGTTTATATGGATCTTCACCTGTAAGACTACGAAAAATAGTCAGTAAGCGAATCAAACCAGATTTCAATTCGAAATCTTCCTCAACATCTAAAAATTAAACGCATAAAGGTTTTTGATTCAAATTCGATGTCGTTAACTCCCGCAACGTTCTCAGGTTGAGATTTCCATCTTTTCGTTCGCTTTTTGAAAATTAAAGTCTTCACCAATTGTTAGACCTACTTCAATTTTCATGTTTGAAGGTGAATAACCGCTTCCTTGCTTAGTCTCTTTTCTGAAATGAAGCGTTATCTTCTTAATTTTTGGATTATATTACAACTTACTTGTATGAGAAGCACGAGTCATACAAAACAAAATGTTAGCATTATCTGTAAAAATAAAAACACAAAAAATTAAGAAACTTGAAATAATTAACCAACAACAACGCCAAATTTTGATCAAATTATTGAAGTCCCCAAAATAATACCAATTCTCCAAATTTTTGTAATTGTCGTAAAACCGGATCAAATTCCTAAAAAGATGAACACTAGTTTCTTAATTTCAAGTAATAAAATTAATGGGTTTTTTTTATAAAATAACTGATTACCTAAAATTAATACGAACAAATTAAATCAACTGAATTTAAAATTGAGAAAATCAAAATTACCAAACTACAATTCAAGAGAAAGATCTCATCTAATTATAACATTGATTATTAATTCAAAAAGAATATTTTCACGATTCAAACAGTTAGTTCGAAATATATTAAGATAGTCGTAATAGTCTCAAAATTTTCTAAATTAATTAGTTCAAACCAAACTTTCAAACCAAATTTACCATTTATTGGCTGGATGTGATAACATTTCATATCAAATAAATGATAACAATAAGCTCTGTGAAAAAAACTAAATCATAAATTAAATAATCGAGATAACTGCAATTATTCAATTTAGTTTTTTATTTATCATAAATTAAATATAAAAATTCATAAAGATCCTATTGCTACTTTTACTATTTTTTTCATGACAATTACGTATCACTGAATTCTTGGATAGCAATAAAATAATCAATATTAAATTAAATTGTCAGATTAATCGAATATTAATCATTCATAAAATATGAGAATTTAAAATAAGAAATACTTGAATTAAAACATGAATAAAAATTTGAAAACACAAAACTTCACAAAGTTACAATTATAATATCAAATCTCCTTGAAACAGAACGATTAGTTTAGCCACACATGACTTTCACTCTAACAACAAAATAAAAGGAAGACTAAGAATTATGAAAAACGTAAGAAGAAATAGCATTTTTTTGTTGTTGTGAGAAACGCCTCTTTTATAGAATTTTTTAATCTAATCTTAATATAACTCTAACATGTAAAAATGTCTATCTAAAACGAATTCAAAATCAAACTCCTTCCTGACAAGGATAAGGCGAAGTCTTCCAGTCAAACTCAACCCTTCAAGTGATCAGCCTTATCTACTGCAATAATCTCTTCCCTTTATCCAAAGTTTGTCCTTATTATCAATAGTCCCAATTTGATGCAATATCTACTTTTCATCTCCTAAAATAAAACAAAAATTAATTTTCATATTTAAGTATAAAAATTAATTCAAAACAAAGGAGATAATATTAAATAATTAATCAAGATGAGATCTTATCAATACACTGCAGGCAGAGCAATGAAAAACTGGGAAAGTATATATGAAAACACTTGGAACCAACGGTATCAAGAATTTACACGGACCAAATATCCATTCTTTTGGCCTAAAATCTCCATTAAGTTGACTATTCTACCTACAAATCTAATCAATTTTCAAAGTCCAGCCTACCAGTTCTTAACAATTTAAATCCCTAAACTCAAAAGAATTTATAGAAAGATCCATGGAATTTGCCCCGACTTCAACAATGTTATGAAAAAGAGGAATTGCCGAATACGAAGACCTATACTAATACATAGGTGATCACCTATGCAACCTTCATTGAGTATGCTTGCAAAATAATGGAATGCATAAACAGTGCCAAATAATTGGCAAAATAAAAGACAAAAACATAAGCTACAAGAATAAATGCCAATGTCCAACTAAGAAGCTACTAAAGCTCGCCTGCTAACGTAGGTGTCATCATCAGTATTGACAACAATTTCTTCACCAGCCTCTAAATAGGCAGGTACCTGCACATTTCAAGTAAGGAAGCTTATATATCCTGTACAAGAACACTGCAGATTTTAAATTAAATAATAAGTAACAAAAGGGTCCAAAAACTCAAGCAGACACGCGGCCAATGTACTTTTTTGTATAAGGGTATATTATATTTTAAATCCAAAGTCTAATTTTGCAATATTAACCAGAACTATCAAAAATATCAATCAAATGCTCAGGTTTTCAATTTGTTGCAAATATAGCCTACTGTTAACTACTGTAAGGTTGAAAGTCAAATTCCTTTCTTAATTGATAATTCAAATCCTTTTTAGAAACGATATTGACATGGATCAACATATAGGTTTGTCCCTTTACAAGTCAGCACACACATGAAATTTAAATAATTATATAATAAAAAAAATTGAAAAAAAAAAAACTCCCCTACTCTCCCCCTCTACTCCGTTAGCAGTCTATAGTGTGTCCATAACTTGATATCAGACTCTATGCAAAAGGCTGATAAAACTATACTTGGAAAACATAGGAATGTTGCCACTAGAAAATAGAACAAGTTCATTATTTTCCCACAGTAAAACGATGCTCGCCGCCAATAAGGATTTATGCATAAAACTGCAAAAATTCCCAACATTATGATGAATGACACCATATAGCTTATGTAGAAGACATTCATGTCTATGAAACCATCTTCTTTTTCTTCCCGATTAGGGGAACTATAGGATAGCAGTGCTGCATTGCAACTTTTTGACAATGGTAGTCCACAAAGGAAGGCATTTCCCTCTTAGCTTCTATTTTCAACCGTTCCAAATTGTGCAACCATATCAAGTGCCCTTCTTGACAAATATTGTGCGCAACAATGAAAACATCAAGAAAATGTAGTTGAGTGAGCTGGGGAGGAATGTTCCTGTACAATTTTTTTGTTTGAAAGGTTCAGACTTTCAATTTGCTACAGATCTGAGAGTGTCAATTGTATTGGTCCAACAAAATTGTTGTGAGAAAGATTCAACACCTTGATTTTGAACAAGATGAGTGAGTCAGGATATCAGAGAAGAGTGAACTTTTGGGTTTTATATTTGTTTTTATTATATAATTATTTAAATGTTACATGGGTGCTGGTATGTAAAGGGACTATAGAAGGGGATTCGCGTCAACATCATTAAGGATAGAGTTAATGGTGCATTATATTTGCAACAAATTGAAAGTTTGACTATTTAATTATGACTAGTATTACAAAATCAGGAAAAATTTCAGATTTAAATTATAAAAAAACACAACATAACCCATTGCACAAGGCTAGCCTTCCCTTTGCATTTCTTTTACAAAGAGGCTATTTCAATGAACCTTGTGCCTTCTGGTCAAAAAGGAGCAACCTTGACCAGTTGCTCCAAGGCTTGCCCTCAAATTTAAATTATAAACATTAGACATTTTGCTACTCAACAGGCTTCACCAAGCATCATATTGAAGCCCATATTGGACATTTTATCCAATTAGCATTCTCAAGTGTTAGCCTGTCAACCAATTCATAAACTCACCAACTTTATCTTCGAATTCAAGCTTTCCAATACTATAACTAAATTATGGCACTAATACTAGAAAAGATAAAGAACAAAAGAAGTGAATATGCCAACTTACTTGAACAATGAGACCATTATCCAGCAAAGCCTTAATATACCTACATTTAAGGCAAGTATTAGAAAATGGAAAATACATCATTGACAATAAGTTTCATTAAATTAATTATTATGTACGAAGAATTATGCAATCATGAAAAAACAAAATGCCAAAGGAACACAGAAAAATCACAAAAAATACAAAAACCATAAATGGCCAAATAATCTAAGGTCAAAAAACCAAAATTGTGGGGGAAAAAAACGGCACCATGTAACTTCATGCTAACTCATGTAAGAACACAATTAACAAGAATTCCATTTTTACGCCTCACGTACCTCAATTCAACTCTAAAGAAATTATCCCTAAAGTGAACAAACTAAAACTTCAAAAATTGTTGTAACTTCAAAACTTTCAAGTTATTAAGAGCATCAAGATTGTAGAACTGAAATTCTCAAATACCTTTTATTATTTTGCACTAGGTATACAAATGTTAACGATTTATGATACAGGAAATATTTTCCATCCAAATGCTCACTATTTATGATAACAAGTATTTGCAATCAACAACAATATGAGAAACAAGAATTTTCACCAATAATCAAATTTCTTAGGGAGCTACGAGGATGATTGACGCCACCTAATAGTATGCACGTAAAGAATGAAAAAATAACTAATGAATTTCATTGATAACATAGATCTCCAAACAAAATTAAAACACATTGGATCATGATAGTGTCTATTAATAATTATAAAAACTTTAACAAGTAAAATAACCAAAAAAATTGTAGCAAGAGACAACTTCTTAGTTAATATACGTGCAAAGAGAAGAAAGGAAATAGACAGACAAGATATACCATTGTCATAGTAAGAAATGAACAAGGAATGCCTGTAGTAGACACACTAAGCATCTGAACTTACCTAGGAGTGACTGTAAGCCCCTTTGGATTAGCCTGTGTCTCCTTAATTAAGCATGTCACTTTCTTGGGAACTAATCCAGACAAAGGTCTCCCATCAAATAATTGCAACTTAATTTTCATTTCCTCTGTGACCATAAGATTGTTCCTTTAGTGCTAAAATACTAAGGGCAGGGGAACGTGAAAAGAATGCAGAGAAAGAGGTAGTAACGAGAAAGAAGGGAAAGGGAAAGCAAGGGAGAGACAGAGAGTGTGTATGTGGGAGAAACAAGAAGCTGGGACTAATTTTAATTCAAAAGCAAAGTCTAACTATCAAAACACACTAAACCAAAATAACAAACTGCAAAACAACTTTATACACTCAAATGTTAAAGTAACCAAATACAAACCTTACGAGAAAGTTAATAAATTCATGTAACTCATAAGTAATTAGAATATCACGTAACTCATAAGTAATTAGAATACAAGTCCAAGATCAATCTAATCCTTAGAATCAAGACCTCATCCCACTTGACTAATGTTATCCAAAAATCAGCTCTAAACTTAAATTAAGAGTATATAATCACTACATTTACATAACTAAGCTAATCTTTGAACAAGATAAATTTAAAAATAACTCTACATGAACACCATACCACTTAAATTAAGTATATACTCACTATATTTACAAAACTAAGGTAATCTCTGAACAACACAAACTTAAAAATAATTCAGAATCATAGCACCAGTGCATCCAAATTGCCTTAAGAAGGTCCTACATCATGAAATTTAATTGGAAAATACCAAATTAGCTAGTAAGTTGGTACAATTCCATCAAGAATGGTGATTATAGTATTAAATGTAATAAATTGCATTTCAAAAGTTTTTGGATAGATAAGAATGCGGTAAAATCACAATCACGCATTGAAAGTCAAAAGCAGGCTAAGGAAATATGGCAAGTCATGATGCACTTAAATGAGAGCAACCCTATCCAAATACATATGCACTAATCATGTTAGTTGAAAGGTTGAAACTAAGTAAATGTGGCCGTAAGAGTGAACTTCCAATAATAAATAGATAGATAAGAGCATACAAGGGATTTGTTCATTAAATTTATCAGAAGAATAAGCTCCTCAAGGCCCTTAAAGAAGTGTGTTACTATAATATAACAGTGAATATCACAACAAAAGACAAAAACCTCATTGTTGAGTTTTACCAACCTTTAAGATATGCAGCGGCCTTGCCGAATATATGTATTGGCACTTCTAATTGCTCAAATTTTTCAGAGCTGAGAAAAGTTATAAACAAAGAGAATGTTATGCATAAGATTATGATATTTGCATGGGAATAGTCTATCTCATGAAGTGGGATACTCAGACATGGAACTCACTCCATAAGATATGCCATTTCACCTTCTGTATACAAACATGTGAAAGACCTCTCCTCTACATATACCCCTGTAGTGAGTTTTATCATAATACAACTAGTGAGAAATTTGCAACAGAGAAAGATTTTTCTTTTATGAGATTTGACCTAAATCAGATTACAAGCTCATTTTCAATTAGGTTAAGAATCAAATAATGGCTAGCAAGGAATAGGACAAACTCATATTTGGCTCAGCAAATTTGAGTTTCCAACTAGCAATAAGATAGGCATATCTATTTACAACACTACTAATTAACTTCATCCATGAGAGTAGCTATTAGTTGTTACACCAAAAGACAACAAAACTAAAGGGTCAAGCAACACCAAGAGGATTCTCAACTTCTCAAAATCAGGCTCCTTTATTGTTGTATATTATGAACATAAACGTATAAAATGGCAATGCAAGTTAAAAGTCCCTTTCATAAAAAATGGGTTGAACAAGATATATCAACAATTATATTACATCAGTTGAGTTTATTATTTTAGGATAGGCAATTTGTATTGTGTATATCCCTAACATGTTGGTAGAAGTTGAAATAATGCCTTTTTCAATTAATATACCCAAAGGGGTTATCATTTCCTTTGCTAGTCTAAGAAGTTGAAGTGGAATAAAGTAGCTCCTGATGCATGAAGTTATGAAAAGACTTGAGTGTGTCAGATCACCAATTCCTTTCCTTTATGTACACAAAATAAAGACAAAACAATCGTAAACAAATTAAGGAATCAACAATTTTTAAATTTCTTGCAATATATCAAAAAACAATGACAAAATTCTTTCCAAGTCTTCCATCTACACGTCTAAGCATCTCTGTAAGAAATCCAAAGGAAGGGATTACCATCACGCAAGTTCTCAAAAAATGGTGGCATTGGCATGGCTCAAATCAAAGTTTGACTTTGATAATTCCATGTTTACCTAGAGTTGGGTCCATTGATCATATAAGACAGAAGATTCATCTAATTACCCAACAAGTACTATAACTAGTTAAAGCGTAGATCCATGCTTAAAAGCATCATTATGGACAAAGAGAAAAAACCACCAATAATATAGAAGTACAATGCCTGAAGAGAAATATCTCATGAAGAATAAATGGAGGAGAATTTTAGAGGTATAATACAACAAATTCTGCTAAGGAACTGATGGCAAGCAACATACTTTCAACAGCTTCTTCTGTACCAAACCGTAAGTTTTGTTTGCTTCCATTATCAACATCACGAAGCTCCAACTACAAGAAAAAGAGCACATTTCATAAATGAATATGATTAGAATATTAAAAAAGAACGGATCAACAATCCCATAGAATAGCACTTTAATAAGAAAGCAAGCAATGTTTGGCAAACAAATAACAATAGTCAAATAACTATATAAACATAAAAAAGGAAAGAAGGAATGAAAAGACAAAAATCAGATGAACTATGCCACAGGTTTAGATACTAAACAGCTGTAAATAGATTATACTAAGATATAGATAGGCTGTAAACAGATAAGGTAGAATAAGTTTGAAATCCCTTAAATTAAGGGATTACATTAGATAGCTTTAGATAACTTTCCATATTTAAATTCCTACTTGTAATGTCCTATGGCTGTATACTTCCTATTCAATATATGAGAAAATAATTCTTTCCCACATAGTATCAGAGCCATAGGGCTTCTTTTTCTGGGATTTGTCCTTTGAGCAGCCTTCATTGCTGCACTACCAAAACCTTTTTTTTTTTTGGGTTCTTCTCTTGTGTGTTCCAGCCTTCATCGCTGTATTCCTCCTTACCTCTCTTGTGTTATTCTCATTAGGGTAGCCTTAATTGCTGCAATATTTTCTTCTTCACTGCGGTGTCAACCTCCCAAACCATGTACGGGTCAGCCTTATTAGCAAAAACTGATCATCAAGACAAAGGAAATAGTGATCTATCTAAGCATTCTGGTAGAGAAAACCAAGGGAACAAGAATAAGGACAACCTTTGGCGCACCCATTGCAAGAAACCGAGTCACACAACGGAAACATGATGGAAAATACACGATAAACCACCAAGTCGAGAATAGGGAAACCGTGGGGGACAACAGAGGTCCAAGCACATATGGTAGATTAACCCAAAGTTAAGGAAAATTCATGAACAAGAGAATTAAACAGTGAAGAAATTGAGAAGCTGAGGAGCTTGGGGACTATTGAAAGACCTTCTAAGACTTGTTCTTTGGCTCTTTCAGGTAAACCTTTACACCCTATTTGCATGAATGCCTCATAAAATCACATACCAATTCTTGGATAATAGACTCGGATGCCACAGACCATACAACACCCACATCTCAACTCTTTCACAATTATATCCCATGCCCAAGTACAAAAGGATTGTAGCGGCCAATAGCTCTCTAGTTACTATCGCAGGTTTCGGAGATATACACATCACCTACCCTTATCCTGAAAAGGGTTCTCCATATTCCAAAACTGTCAGCTAGCGTACTTTCTATTCAAAAGTTGACCCCATGATCTTAAATGTTATCCTACTTTCTTTCCTTCTCACTGTGTTTTTCAGGATCAGGTCTCGGGGAGGAGGGATGGACTTGCTAAGGAAAGGGGTGGCCTCTACCTACTTGAATTTCCTAGAGAGTTAGGAGCAACCTATCTTTGTCATTCTCAGTTCCTCAAATAAAGATACCATTTGGTTGTATCATCTATGCCTAGGTCATCCATCTTTTAAAGTTTTAAAGGTCAAGTTTTCTCATTTGTTTCAAGGATTAGATATTTCTTAATTTCATTGAGATGTTTGTGAATTTGCAAAACATACTCGATTACATTGTCCTATTAGCAATAGAAGAAGTTCTCGTCCTTCTCATTTGATTCACAGTCACATATGGGGTCCCTCTGCTATACCTAATGTTTCTGGGGCTCATTGGTTTGTATCCTTAATTGATGATTGCACTCGAGTAACATGGCTCTTTCTTGTTAAACAAAAATCGAACGTTAGGTTTGTTATACCTAATTTTCACTCTATGGTTCAAAACCAATTTGGGGTTAAAATAAAAAGCTTTAGGACAGACTGTTAGAGTAGTGCCCTAAAGGCAATCCCCTTTAGCGCTTTTTGTTCATAGTCATGTACAGACTTTATGAATAAATA
>JANZXR010000005.1:19799565-19819934 GCA_027575705.1 Erythroxylum echinodendron
TTCGGGAAGGTCCTGGGAATTAAAAATTTTTGTTTCCGCTGCTGGAACATGTGATGTTCCTCCCGGGATTTCCTACACAGACAATGCCAGAGACTACTTCAACTAGACTTTGTCACCTTTCTTTAAATCACAGGGCATTAGCCATGATTCATCATGTGTTAACAAACCTCAATAAAACGAGGTAGCAGAAACGAAAATTGGGCACCTACTCAATACCACTGGAGCCTTACTCTTTCAAGGGAATCTCCCTAAATCCTATTGGGGAGAGGCAATTCTTATAGCCACATACATGATAAATAGACTTCCATCATGTGTGTTAGACAATAAAAGTCCCATAGAAATTCTTAATAGCTTCTACCGACACTTCAGAACCTCAAATGGCCTCACATCGAGGATATTTGGATGCACCGCCTTTCTTCATATTCATAACCAACATAGAGACAAGCGAGACCCTCGAACCATCAAATGTGTCTTCCTCGGTTACTCACCTACTCAAAAGGGATACAAGTGTTACAATCCGTCATATAGGAAATTTTATATCTCTACAAATGTCAACTTCATAGAAAATACTCCTTTTTTCTCTAAGTCCTCTCTTCATGGGGAGATTTCAATGATGGGAGATGGCACTTATCAGTCCTTCAAACCACTTAAAACCATTGATCTTCCTCTTGCTCTAGCTCGTATTGTTGAAACAACTGAGCCCTCTGAACCAATTACATCTGAGTTCCCCAATTCTACTACTGAACCTGTGTCATCACATGTCCCAACCAGCATTACTCAGGTGTATTCAAGGAGAAAGGCCGTTCTAGAACTAACACAGGTTTAAGAATCGAACTCAGATTCTGGAAATGAAGTCATGGTAAGATCTGACTCACCATTACACACACAATTTTTGAACCTATTGCTGATAGGAAAGGAGCTAGAGAATGCACTAAACGACCATTTTATCCTCTATCTCACTATGTTTCTCTTAAGTGCCTATCACCAACCTACCAAAACTTCATTGTGAGTTTAAATACCATTACTATCCCTAACACCGTTTCTGAGGCATTATCAAAAAGAGAATGGAGGGATGCTATGAGCGAGGAGATGAATGCATTAGAAAAGAATAGAACATGGGAGATTGTTGATAAACCGAAAGGGAAAAACATTGTTGACTATAAGTGAATTTTCACACCCAAATATAAGGCTGATGGATCTCTTGAGAGATATAAAGCTAGATTGATGGCCAAAGGGAACACTCAGACCTACGGTATTGATTATCAAGAGAATTTTGCCCCAATTGCAAAGTTGAACACTTTGAGAATTCTATTATCATTGGCTGCCCACTTTAATTGACAACTCCTACAATATGATGTTAAGAATGCATTTCTCCATGGAGACTTAGATGAAGAAATCTATATGAACATCCCACCAAGATTTGAGGGAGACACGGGTAAAAAAGTTTGCAAGCTGAGGAAGGCCCTTTATGGGTTAAAACAATCTCCTAGAGCTTGGTTTGGGAGAGTCATAAGGGAGTCTGGTATAAACAAAGCCAAGGTGATCAAACTCTTTTCATTAAATATTCGGCTACAGGGGGGTTACTACACTTCTAATCTATGTGGATGACATCATAATGACTGGAAATGATGAGAAAGAGAAGCATGAATTGAAGCAAAGGCTAGTAAAGGAGTTTGAGATAAAAGAACTTGGGAAACTAAGGTACTTCCTCGGTATTGAAGTGGCATATTCCACACAAGGGATTTTTACATCTCAACAAAAATATGTGACTAATTTGTTCGTAGAAACAGGGAAGAATGGGTGTAAGCCAGTCTCTACACCAATAGATCCAAACCACAAGTTGGGAGAAGCTAAAGAAGAAGCAGTTGTTGATAAAAGGATGTATTAAAGACTGGTTGGTGACTCATATATCTTGCTCACACTTGGCTAGACATAGCATACGCGATAAGCATGTGATAGGATCCAGAAATTTAAGTGGTTGCTGGTCAGTTCTGATGATAAACTGATGACCTAAAAGGTATGACCGCCATCTCTTCACCGCCAAGACAATAGCCATCAATTCACACTCATAAGCTGATTTATGTCAGCTAGAAGTTGACAAACTTGGCTGGAATAAGCAATAGGTCAGTTCCCTTGCATCAGGACAGCTCCTATGGCATGTGCTATGGCATCGGTTTCCACTATAAACGGTTTAGTAAAATTCGGTAATTTCAATACAGGTGCTGAAATCATGGCTTGTTTGATTTGTTGGAAGGAAGCCTAACTCTCCTTAGTCCACTTGAAACCTTTCTTTTTTAACAATTGTGTCAAAGGCCAGGAAATGTCTCCATAGTTCTTCACAAATTTCCTATAAAATCCTGTCAGCCCTAAAAACTCCTCAATTCTCTCACATTCCTCCACCTTGGCCAATTGACAATAACCTGAATTTTTCTCATGTCAGTTGCCACCCCATCTCTCGATATAATGTGCCCTAGGTATTGCAATGTTTCTTGCCCAAAGATGCACTTTTTCCAATTCGCATACAAGTGCTGGGATAGGAGCACATTTAGGACTGCTCTCAAGTGACAAACATGATCTTCATTGCTGGCACTATAGACCAAGATGTCATAAAAAACAAAACCAATACAAACCTTCGGAGATAAGGTTTGAAAACCTGATTCATGAGGGATTGAAACGTGGCTGCTGAGTTGGTCAATCCGAAGGGCATTACAAGGAACTCGTAATGCCCTTCATTAGTCTTAAAGGCTATCTTTCCTATGTCTTCTGTTCTCATTCGGATTTGGTGATACCCTGGCTCTAGATCAATCTTCGAAAAGATGGTAGCTCCCTTCAATTCATCGAGTAGCTCGTCTATAATAGGGATAGGGAATTTGTCCACTACTGTCACCTTATTTAAGGCACGGTAACCCACACAAAAACACCGCCCCCCATCCTTTTTCTTAACTAGCAATACCGGACTAGCATATGGACTTACACTTGGTTGAATGATCCCTAAATCCAACGTTTCCTTTACTAGCTTCTCAATCTCATTCTTTTGGAACTGTGGAAATTTATAGGGTCTAACCATGACTAGATTGACTCCTTCTCTGAGTACAATGGTATGGTTTTTCGCTCTTTCAGGAGGCAATTTCTAAGGCATGTTGAAGACTGCCCTGAACTCTTCCAACACAGCCTGGAGTTCGGGTTTGATTGGGCTGGTACCTTTCAACTCTTCTAACTCTGAAAACCCCAATTGTAACAGATGTACCAAGTCTTCATCTGTTATAGTATGCACCAAATTCTTCAAGTTAATCGACGTTTTAGAGAGTGTTGGGTCTCTTATAATTGTAAGGGCCTGGTCTCCTTGTCTGATCTCCATTGTCATCTTACTTTAATCAGTCACCCCTTTGCCTCGAGTTTGCAGCCATTTAATCCCCAGTATAACATCACAGCTGCCCAACTCCAGTGGTAAATATTCCTCAGTTACCACCAGACCTTGTACTGATAAAACTATACCCATGCAAATCCCTTCCCACTTAATTTTCAACCCATAGCTATCACATACCTCTTAGTTCATTCTAACTTACAATTTAGTGATTTCACCAATTCCAGTGAAATGAAATTGTGCAAAGCTCCGCTGTCTATAAGTATTATCACTTCTCTCCCTTCCAAGTTCCCCTTCACTTTCATAGTTTTTGGAAAAGTGAACCGCAACATTGACCCTACAGCCAATTCTACTGTTTGTAATGTATCGTCCAGTTCCTCTCCTTCCAAGTCCTCCTTTGGTTCAACTTCTTCATCCATTGCAGCCAGAACTTGGAGCACTATTTTTTTGCACCGATGACCTGGGCTGAATTTCTCATCACACGTAAAACAAAGTCCCTTAGCCTTCTTATCTTGTAGTTCACTCACAATTAGCCTTCTGAATGCTCCCGTATTTTGGTTCCTACTCTGTTCTATATTTTTGTGTCTGGTATAAGTAGTGGAACGACTCCCATTATTTCCTAGTTCTTCCGTTTTTTCCACCCCTGTAGTTTCCACTCTTGCCCCTATGTTTCCCCACCTCGTGCCTGCACCCCCACGGTTCCACCTTAATACACTCATTCGCCTGAAGTTTCCCTCCACTTGCTGGGATAACTCCATCATCCCAGCCAGATTCCTTGGTTTAAGGATTTGTACCTCCAATCGAATATCCTCCACTAAACCATTCATGAAGGTACTCTCCAGCACATAATTGGATAGTTCAGGAATTGGGACTGCTAGTTCGAGAAACTTACTGGTGTATTCCGCCACTGTTCCGATCTGCTTCACCGCTAACAGACATTGACATTGCGTTCTTGCCAATCCACGATGGGTCGATAGCCCTCCACCCAACGGAACCATGTCAACGTGTCTTTTTCCATACTCATCCCCACGAGCTCCATCTTCTCCGCTTCCATGAATCTCCCAACTGAAAAGAGCTGTTCAACCTTGTAGATCCACCCGTTGGGATCATCGCCTCGAAAACGGGCATCTCGATCCTTCTGGTTGAGCAGCCTCGTCGGAATTCGTAGCGGCGCACGAACCCTGGAGGTGGGTCGACGCAGTAGCTCGCATCATTTCGTAGATCGTTTCTCTCGTAGTGCTCATCTGGTTCAATCGGTTCTTTTCCCAGCTCTCTCCTTCGATAGGGTTCGGGTGGGTGTTCTTTGAGTCGGGTCTCTACAGTGCCGCCCACGCTATCATTTTTTTTCAAGTCTGCAGAACCGACATCATCGTATTTTTAATTTCTGACCTCAGTCGTTCTCCCATTTCCTGATTAGCACTCTTCACGTTCTTTTGAAACTCTAAGTTGTAGTAGTTTATTTATCTCTGCCACTCTTGGTTGGAACGACTTAGTTGCCTCTGAAACTCCTGGTGGGCATGGCTAATTGATTTCTAGATCTCCTTCCCATCTTTTTGCCTCTCTTCTGGAAGAAGTTCCAAGTCCTTCTCAATCCCTTCAATCCGATTATCAGCTTTCTTAGTAGCCATTACTAATCAACTGCTCTGATACCAGTTGATAGGATCCAACGTTTAGGTATGAAAAATATGTATTCTGGTATTGATTCTTTAGAAAGAATACAATGGATAAACTGGTTTTCGAGGTCTAGTACCTCCAGCCTTGGGCTCATACAAAATGATACCTCACACACACCCTCTCTTCCTCCCTATGTTGTCATTTATACTGAGAATCTGTAGCTACTAACAGATTCGGTTAGCTGGCAACTTGATTATTGGTTGTCAGCACTACTAACTAACTAAATATAGAAAACTAATAGCCAAGACTACCCCCTACTCTTTTACTCCCCGGCCTTCTTTTTATTTCTCCTAACATAGAATTGAGTTATCTTTGGTCTATCAGCATGATCAGTCAATTCATGCATGATCCAAGAGAGCCTCGTCTTCAAGCTACTTATAGGGTGCTCCATTACTTGAAAGGCAATCCAGGGAAAGGAATCTTGTTCAAGAAAAACAATACTCTTGCTCTAGAAGCTTACACCGATGCTGACTATGCAGGTTCCATGGTGAATAGAAGATCAACTACGGGGTACTATAAGTTTCTTAGAGGAAATTTGGTAACATGAGGAGCAAGCAGAATGCGGTCGCAAGGTCATCTACAGAATCAGAATTTAGGGTTATTGCTCAACGATTGTGTGAACTACTCTGGCTGAAGATTATTCAAGATGATTTGAGAGTCAAATGAGACGACACTATAAAGCTTTATAGTGACAATAAGTCAGCCATCAATATTGCTCATAATCCTATATAACACGATAGGACAAAGCATATTGAGATTGATAGACATTTAATTAAAGAAAAATTGGAAGAAGGATTAGTGTGTATGTCCTATGTTCCATCAAAACATCAAGTAGTTGATTTTTTAACAAAGGGGCTGAACAGTTCAAGTTTTCATGATCTTGTATACAAGCTCGGAATGGAAGACATCTATTCCTTAGCTTGAGGAGGAGTGTTGAGACACTAAACAGCTGTAAATAGATTATAGTAAGATATAGATAGGCTGTAAATAGATAAGATAGAATAAGTTTGAAATCCCTTAAATTAAGGGATTACATTAGATAGCTCTAGATAAGTTTCCATGTTCAAATTCCTACTTGTAATGTCCCATATATGGCTGTATACTTCCTATTCAATATATGAGAATATATGAAAATTCTTTCCCACACCACATTCATACTGGAGTTAAATAGTTAATATTCAAGGGTTTTAAGATGAATCTGAAAAGGAGAAGACAACATGTCACTTTAGAACAGGATAAGTGGTCCTAAGCTTTATTTTCTGCAATGCTTTGGATGTGCCAATATTCACAAATCTAAGTGAATACGAATCAAAAGTTTAGACTTTCCCATATCAGTAGTTCTTGATGGCGATGCCAAGATCTTTTAGAACTTATGAAATCCTCAAATAAATTGTACTAAATCAATATTAAGAATTACTTAGAAAACATTGGAAGCTAACTGTTTCAGAACACGCACCCACTAATATTATAAAAAATAAGGTTACCACAAATGGCCAAAAAAGTTTTTTGGTTTTTGGTTGAGAAAAGAACACAGCGAGGAATGGAATTGAAGCAAAAAAATGAACCTGCATCATTGCTCCTCCTCTGCCTTGCTGCTTATGCTCTGCTTGAATTACCTAAAGATATTAGATTTTTGATTCATAATAAATAACATGATTGGTCTGGAAATTAATAGAAGCACAAAACCCAAAGCAATATAATCACCTGGTAAATTCTTCCTGCAGTGCAGCGAAAATATATTATAAAAGAAAAATGAAAAAGATGAAATGAGTAAGAGCGAAATTATACGAAACGAACAAAGGAAGTGAACAAATGGACAGACACATATATATAAGAAAGTGAAAAGTCACTCACCTGATTTTTCAATGACGTTTCCGGGCTTCACCTAAGTGGGCGTCATCAAAATTTTCATAAAATTATCAAAAACCCAGAATATTATACATGTGTGTGTGTGTGTGTGTGTGTGTAGGCTAGAAAGGGAAAAGGAAGAAGAAGAAGAAGAAGGAGAAGAAGAAGTATACATGAATGGCGTTAACCTTAACACCCCGGCGTTGGATGGCAGACCAGGGAGACAATGAAAGTAAGGTTTGGAAATGGGTAAAGATATGGATATGGGTTTTACATCTGCTATTACTGTTACTACTACCGCTACTAGATGATGAAGAAGAAGAAGAATAGTAATTATAGTGGTAACGATTAAGGGGTCCTCTTCTTGTTGTTGTTGCATTGATTAGGCGATGCACAGCTACTGCTCGCATTTTGGAGTAAACTTCAACTTGGTTGGATGAATTTACAAAATGATTAATAAACAAGAGAGATAATTAGGGAAATGTGAAGGCGTGTTTTACGGTTAGAGGATGGGCTAACTAAGCTAACTTCTTCCAAGCCCATCACAGGTAAGGTAGGTAGGATCTTTTTCTTTTAAATAAAGCTAATTCAGTGAATGAAATAAATGAAATATATTGCAAAAAAGCCAAGTTAAATCAAATCAGTTACTCTTAGGCAACACTATAAAGGCATAAATAAAGTATTAAGTTAGCTCAGAGTGACAACAAATTAGATAGAAGATATTCTAATATGTGAGAATTTTGTTGCTAAATTTATGCTTATCTTTATATAGCTGCAATTACATTCTAATAATATTGAAAATAGTCTTCAAAGATCTAAAAATTTTCATTTCTTTCGTTCCAAATGTAGCAATAATATATGAAGTGGATATGAAAAATAACCATCAATTCCCTTTATTCATAAATCTGATTTAAGTACTCTATGCTATGATGTTAGAATAATGAGCTAGAGGATTAAAAATGTCACACTGTGCCAATATGAATTTCCAAATAGTAGCTGAATAGGAGTAAGAGAAGAAGAGATGATCATGAGATTCATCATAAGTTCAACATAAGGAACATCGATTAGGGATCATTAGAAATTTACCAATCCTGTCCATTGTAGCCAACCTTAGCTAAAAAGCTTGCCAAAGAGTACTTGCATGTCTGGAATTATGATTCTTACACCTTAACACCTGGTACCAAGGAACTTGGGGGTGCTCTATTCTATAAACAACCTAGTTGACCTTGCAGAGAAAAGTTCAGAATATTTTAATGCCCATAAAATTCTATCTAATTGCCCTTTTAAAGTAAAGCTGGAGATTGATTTGATTAAATTAGAAAAGCAGTTAGTGTTATTGAGTTGCTTTAGAATTGTCAACTCATGAGCTAAACTTGCACTACTAAAAATGTGGTTCTTAAAAAGCTAAAGATTAGGAATTGAATGAAGGGGCTCCTGATTAAACCAATGGTTTGTCCAGAACCTAAAAATTTCCTTATTGCCTGTTAGGAATTTGCAGTAAGGTTTAAGTTTTTCCCTAGCCTTTTCAATGTGCTTTATTAAAGTTGATGCATTTTTAGGAATGGGGAAATCCCACAAAGACTTTTCTTGGGTGTAGAAAACATTAATCCATTTCACCCATTGGGATTGCCTATCTTGATCAATCTCCAAATCTTCTTAGTAAGCATGGAAGGATTCATCAACTCGATGTTCAAGATACCTAGACCCCTTGCTTCTTAAGCAAACATATATCTGCCCATTTATCCTTTCCTACTTTGAGTTCCATTCTATATCCAGACCAAAGTCTCTTTCGTTAATTCTCTTGATAATATAATAGGGAAAGACTAGCTAGGAACCCTAATGGACTGCTATGGAAGATAGGAATAAATTGATGAGTTGAGCTCTGCTAACTTTGGAGAGTTCCCTATGGCTTCAGTAACTAATCTAAACATTTTGTTAATTCTCTTGATAATATAATTGGGAAAGACTGGCTAGGAACCCTAATGGACTGCTATGGAAGATAAGAATGAATTGATGAGTTGAGCTTTGCCAACTTTGAAGAGTTCCTTATGGCTTCAGTAACTAATTTTGTTTGTAATTATGCCTATGAGGTATTTGTAATCACTAAGTGAGGGATTCACAGTTGAAATTGGTATACCAAGATAGAAAATAGGTAGTTGCTAAATTTTGAAACCAGAAATAGAAGCAAAAGTAGAAGTAATGTTGGAAGCACTCTTGGAGACGTAGAGGGCACTCTTATTGTAGTTGATAGACAAACTAGAAAGATTGATGTATAAATTGATAGCATTTTTTAATGAAGTGATAGAATTGCACTCAGCTTTAGATAATAAGAGTAGGTCATTATTAAGCATAAACTTATAATGTTAAGCTTTTTGCATTTATCATGATACCCAAATTTGGGATCTTCGTCCACCACTCTGATAGTGGATCCCCCGGTCTAATTCCCTTTCCTCTTTTTATTATCTTTGTAGGAATCCCACCCCATTTACTAACATTTTGAAAGAAATTGTGCTAATGCATTGTTATATCCAATTGATGAAGTTTATTGGAAATCTAAATGCATGGAGCAAATTGATAATGAAATTCCAATCTAGCATATCATATGCTTTTTGGAAATCCACTTTCAAGGCACAGTTCTTATGACCTCTTTTCTTGGTATAATTTCTGAAAAGTTCCTGCATAATTGAAATGTTATCACCAATGGATCTTCCAAGAATGTAGGCACGTTGATTGTGATCCATGTAGTTTGGGATAATTGCTTTGAGTCTTAGTGACAACACTTTAGAGATAACCTTGTAAACAGGTTTGCAACAAGCAATCAATCGATAA
Source organism: Erythroxylum echinodendron (assembly GCA_027575705.1). NCBI lineage: Eukaryota > Viridiplantae > Streptophyta > Magnoliopsida > Malpighiales > Erythroxylaceae > Erythroxylum > Erythroxylum echinodendron. Next base: position 19,809,281 of record JANZXR010000005.1, read on the forward strand.
TCCCCAAAGCTAAGAGAATTATTCCCATTGGGAATCAAAGCAATCCAAGTGTTGTTAATTTCTTTAAATAGATTGCCTTTGTTAAAGAACTCTAAGACAACATCCATTGCTATCTTGTTGGTGATATGCCATGTTTTGAAGAAAAAGTTGGCATTGAATCCATCCAGGCCAGAGGATTTTTTAAGATGCAAGGTTTTAAAAGCTTGATTGATCTCTTAACTGGTGATTAAAGCTAATAGAGCATTGAAATGTTGATTAGTAATTTGATTTTGAACAATCTATTTAATAAGTCTAGTAGAAGATCTAACAATATAAGTTAAACCAAGGAAATTAATGAAATGTTCCTCCATAGTCTTGATGATTCAAGTTTGTGAATCGAGTGTAGCTCCTGAATAGTAGATGGAGTGGATTATGTGGGAATTATTTCTAAAGGAGATGACGTTGTGGAAGTAAACAGTATTCTGATCTCTATGTTGCAACTAGTGAATCCTTAATGTTTGCTTCGTATGAGAGTTATAGAATTTCAAGGCTTAAGAATAATTTTTTAGAGCATGCTTCTCCTATTCATTGAAGAAGTTGGAATAAGGACTACTATAGACCTTAGATTGCACAACGTCTATTGCTTTCTTAACAATGGAAATGAGATGAGAGGTGTTTCTAATATTTTGCTTATGACATAGTTTAATCTCATCCCTTATAGATTGGAGTTTCCTCATAAAAATATATTGTTTAGTGCTAGTGAAGCAAATATTAAAACTCCTCTCTGCCGTTTCCTGTAAACCTGCAAGACCAATAAGAAATTTATTAAATCTAAAGGGGAATATGAGGGATTGGGACATCTAAAGGTAGTTATAATGGGGGAATGATCCAAGAGCTTAGAGTTGGAAAGAGTGAAAATGAGTGGGGAAATCTCTGCAACTAGTCCAAGTTGGTAAGGGATATGTCAAGTTTTCTTTTAATGAGTGAGGAGCCAGTCTGCTTGTAACTCTAAATGAAGAAATTGCCTCCAAAAGGTAAATCTAAAACTTGAATGTAATGAAGGCATTTCTTGAATTCCACATAATGTTATCTTTGGGCTGTAACTCCTTTTGATTCGTTAGAGGAGACGGGTTGCATTGAAATCACCTAGAATGAGCTAAGGGGTATTGGTAACAGAAGCAATGTTTCTAAGATTACTCAATAAATCACATATTTGGAAAGGGTAGTTGAAAGCATACACAAATGACATATGAATTATAGTTTTCAGCTAAAAAAGGACAGCATCTAAATGGATAATTTGAGTAGTGGTAAAGATGTTGAGAATTGGAAGTCTGTTGAATTGTAAACTATAAGAATCCTACCATTTGGGTGGTTACCATAATTATGGAGTAGTTTCCAATCCATTGGCAAAAGGTCTAGTAGATCACATATATCCTAATTTATTTGAGACTCTAATATGACTAGTAAGATGAGCTTATTTTCAAAGATGAAGTCTTTTAGCAAAAGTTTTTTCTTAAGGGAATTAACCCTTGACATTCCAAGCTGATATATTCACAATATATGGCTTAAAGAGGACCTATTCCTCATGCTTGATCTTCCCTTTTTAACAAGTAGAAAGCTGGAACTTTCAGTGTTTGGATCAGCTGAAATGAGATCTTTTATAGGATTTGCAGAGCAAATAGGGGGTTGGGAATTTTTGTTGATTGCTCATAATTAGTGTGGAGAGAGGCTATAAAATTCTTAAAATTAGGATCTTCCAAATTAACATTTATCGAATGAGGCTCTTTTATCAGGTTAATGGGATGGTCATTGGAAGGTTCACTTATCTTCTCAAAAGAGTTGGATATTGGGACTGCCATATTTCTAGAAATTGTATCAAGGTTAGCTTGGTCTTTAAGTTTAGTGGAAGTACTAATATTAGCTCAAGGATCTAAAATGATAGAAGATGCTATTATCTTTTTAGAATAAGGGGAAGTGGGAAGAGCCAAATCCTTATAAATGCAGTGATAATTGATTTTGTCTGATTGGTTAGTAAAGAAGTTGGTAGTAACTCCATCATTTAAAGCTGAAACTGAAATTGATTGGTTCTGAATATTATCATTCCTATTAATGTCAATGAAAAAACCAAATTTGAATACTCTTCAAATGGGTTTCTAAAACTTTTTGGATGTAAGATTTAAAGGCTTCCAGGCATAAGTGACGTTGACAATATCTTCAACAAGCTCAATATCATCATTCAATTTGAGAAAAGGAATTTCATCAGGCAAATATGTCATTGCATCAACCACCACACATGCTCTAAGAAAGTTGATCCTTCTTGTCTCTAGTGTGGCTTGGTTTATATAGATAAGTTTCCTCACAAAGATAGCTATATGGATTAAATAGGATATAATCCAATATTTAAAGGGAATGTCGTGAATGCACATATATATTGGAATATTGGCTTGCTTAATCTCCTAACAATCAACCCCTAGTCTTTAAATTTGAAGAAGAAATAGTTTGTTGTTGACATGCCAAGGCCGTGATTCTAACACTCTTGTAACATCTTATTTACAATGGAAGTTAAAGAAAAATATATCCTAATCATTCATAAGGATATCTTTGAATCCTAAGGATTTCTAATTATTCCAAGCTTAATTTTTCATGACAAGGAAAGAGATCCTCTTGTCAAGGAAAAATCCTAGAAGAGTAGCATTCCATAATTATAGACCTACGTTAAGAGTTTCTAAAGGAGGAGAAACTTTGGAATTTGCAAAAGGTACATATGAGAGTTTTAAACTCAAATTTGAATCCCCTTCAACTTGAATCTAGGATTTCCAAGGTAGGTTAGCAACAAAACGAGGAATGTGAGGATCAGATTTTGGGTTGGGGTTGGAATAAGGGGGTTTATATGATGAGAGTTGGCAAGTGTGTTTGGATTCAGGGGTGGAAATGCAGGGATAGGTGTAGGAGTTTGAGGAGAGTTGGAAGATTTAACAGGAAGCAAAGCCTGGCTTTTCGAGGGTAGACTAGGAAAATCAAAAGAAGGACATTAGTTAAGGCAGACTGGAACACTAGCAAAAGGCATAGGGTCTAACAAGAAAAGAATAAAAAAAGCAATTGACAGGTACTAGAACGTAGAAGGTTATCATTGGAGGGAAAAATGAAAACACTAAAAGGCCCCTAAGAATTCGAAAGCACAAAAGAGAGTGAAAGGAAGATAATAGGGAAGAAGCAAGGTTCAAGGAAGAGGCAAGGTTCAAAGATGAAACATGAAGTAAAGAACAACAATAGAAAAGGAAGGAGACAATAAATGGAGGAGAAATTTGGTGAAGAAAGCCGGTGAAGGGGAAAGGAAGGGGAGTTTCTCTCTTTACATTCTTTATGCATTTGTTATTTAAAAGTATCATTTATTTAGGTAGGATCTTTTGGAGTCCAACAAAAGGCAAACTCAAAACTACCATTTAGGCTATAATATTAACATCTTGAAATCTATTAAGTTGACTTTTAAAATATGAATAAAAATATAAACCTTTATAGAAAAATATGTAATAAAAGGTCGCTATCCATTTGTACCTTTAAATTTAAATATAAGGAATATTATTGTTCGACATTTGTTTGATTATAAGGCATATTGTCTTTTAAAAACTAACTTTTACATATTGTTATATTTCATTAAAGTTATAAATTGTATCACTTAAATACTCAAAGTTTTAATTCATTAAAAACATAATAGATAGTTGTCTATTGTTAACATGGTTGATGTTATACTTGGCATTTTGGAATGATTCCAATTTAAATTAAAGTCAATGGGCAAAACCCAAGTTGATGGGACTTTGAATTGAATTTTAACTCAGTTTCTTTTTCAAGATTTAGGTGGTGTTATAAATAATATTGTTTTTTGTTACTTAAATTGGGTGTTGAAAAAATTTTGAAATGCATCCCATCTCTTGTCGCCCTAATCTGTCTTTGAAGAAATACATCTTGTTGCTCCCTAATTGTTACTCTAGACTTAAGAAGTTGGACTTGGTGCTCATCATTGTAAGAAGACTCTTTTTCTACTTTAAAATTCTTATTTATAGAATTCAAGCTTAAATAATGGCTATGACTTACGAAACCCTTATTTTAGAAGTGATGATTGTTTTATAAGGATAATTCACCTATATGACTACAAAAAAGGGTCTACTAGAGTAATATAATAAAACTCCTACAATATGCTTGATTTATATATTGTGCCTTCTTTTGTGGCTTCAGATTGCCCCATTCCTTTCTAAGTCAATGAACTAGTTAGCAATGCATATTGTTTGTAATGCTTAATTGAGTGTGCAATTAATGTGTAATCTTTAAATGTTTGTGATGTAAATATCTTCTCTCAAGTCCTCTTTCAATATTTTTAAAACTTGAAAGTTAGTTATTACATGTTTTGTATATGATATGAATATATATTTGTGTTACTCATAAAATACATTAATTGCATTATGAAAACTTTTTCATAAATATAAAGCCTTGAAGGTAAGCTCCTTTTATGAGATATAAGTAATTCATGTAAGGTAGTGTATTACATGATATTTTTCATCCTTTAGCTCTTCATCTTTAATGGATAAGATTTATATTGTTTCAGAAGAACTAAGCTTGGAGGAATAAAAGTAATTGATTCAATCCAGGGATTTGTAAATTATGATTAACCAAACTTTTATGTACATTTATAATTTAGTTTAAAATAAGAAAAATATTATTCGGTTTCAACTTTTAAATGTTGTATAACTATGAGAAACTTTTTATGTTTATGTTTAGGGTAAAATTTGCTAAATAGTAACCTTTATTCATTTCTTTAACATTATTTCTTTATTGCATTTCTCATACTATAATAAAATACTAATAGAAATTTCTCGGTTTCAGAAACTAAGGTTAATAATTGAATGAAGATAATTTTTAAGAATATAAATATTTTATGGAGATTCTACACAAATGGAGACTTTAAAATATGAAAATTAAATAATAGAAAGGAGATCAGTAAGTTCTAGGGTTAAGTTGATACATAAGCCAAGCATATCAAGGAAATTCATATAATAGACATCATTTTAAATATCTTATCTTTTGGGAAGTAGAATTTTTAATGAATTTTTAATAGGTAGGTCTTATTTAACTTATTTTATGATTTTCATTATTAGATTTGACTCTAATCTAGAAGATTTATATGGTTATATCTCTAAGATTCCTTGCAACTCTTATTATTCATGCTATGATCTATTGGCACATCTGATTTCTCAATCCTTATCTATGAAATTTGAAATTGAATTAGAAGGTTAGTAAATTTTAATTCGAACACAAGAAATAATCATGAATAATCACAATAAAAATAGGGTCTTTCATTAAATTGAAAAGTCAATCAAATAAATGTTTCAAATTAATCTCATATAAATTTATACTAATTCAATTCAAACTAAGATAAAGAAACCTAACCACAAGAACACAAAATAAAAGAACTCATTCTTATAGATATTGAAATCTAAAGTTATTCTCTTGAATCTTGAATAAAATTCCTTCTTTCTCTCTAAAGTTACTTCTTTCTTTTATCTAGGTGTTCTAGTTTAATTTTGTAATTAGAATATCCTTTCATAACATCACTGCTAATATATGTGCACCTGTGCTTATCTTCATCACTTTTGTTATGTAGAAACCCTTAACTTTGTAAAAATCACTGCAAATGCATATCCAAACACAGTTCTTTAATAGACAAAATTTGCTTTCAAACCTAATACAAATTGGACTTGTTTGTGTGTTGTGAATTATGTTCTGAATCCTTTCTCTAAAATTATACTAAAACTAGCTCTAAATTAACTCTAATTTGCCCAAATTCATTCTTTCTTCATTGGGGAGCTAAAATAAGGCCTCTTATAAAAATAATCAAAATAAAAGCAAAATGATTTCAAAATCATGGTACAAACATAGTCTGATTAACATTTATAAAACCCCTAAAACTCAAGCATTTAGTTTCCCTCAAGCAAATCAATCTCAAAAGACATCAACCTAAGTAAGTTGGATTCTAGGAATGTTTAACAACTCAATCAAAGTGGTCAAGTATTACTATTATCAGTTCAATCATCCCATTCATTAACTCCTTAAAATTCTAAACAATACACTAACTTGCTATCAATTTTCAACCTAACTAAATGACCTTTCAAACCCAAGTTAATTTAAATAACTTCATCTTATATTCAAAGAGGATATTAGAGGAGTAAAAAAGTTTAAACTAATAAGTATTTGATAAGCTATAATGAAAAAAAACTAATGCAACTTGATTTATTTTTGCTCCAAGCATAATTTGCTTGGTTGAAATGTCTTTCTAACGTTTTGATATAAGGATAAATATGTTGTCATGAATACCTCTAGTTACTCAATCATGTCATAATTTTAGTTGTCTATTAGTACCATTTATTACTTTGACCCATTTCTTATATGAAAACCAACATGGTAGAATTTATTTATGCTCAAATTATTTATGCATTTTTTCCAACTCATAATAAAAATGGACTAATTAGCCACTTATAAACTTAATCTCAAAAAAAAAAAATGTTACCATTATACATTTGACTCATCATTCAATTTGAGTATTTTTATTAAGACTATTTAATCAAGTTTCAACTAAACTACTCATCAGTTATAATATCTGTCAACATAATATAATCAAATCATAATACAATTTCACTTCTAATATATCAACTCAATTTCTTTGCCTAAATTTTTAGAATCTTTACTTACTAAGCTAAATGTGATTGGACTAAATGATTATAAATAAAATAAGGCTCAAGTTTATCACTCCCCCATACTTAAGATGTATGTTGCTCTTAATGCACACATCATGTAGAAACAATGAAAATCTATAAAAACAAAGGACAATAAAAAACTTTGGATCTAGTACTCTGATCATAACAAAATATCGCAATGCTTGTTAAATTTCGTTAATAATCTTAAATAATCAAAGCCTAATTTTGGAGATGGAACATAAGACCTACACAAAAGACGTTTTAAAACATGAGGTACACATGGATCTGTGTTGAAGTCATATTGTCTATGTAGTTAGAAAAACTCAATCAAATCCCATCCCAAGTAAAATAATCACGATCCAATAATAAAAAAACATCAAAGGACACTTATATTTATAACTTTAAAAGTAAAAATAAATATGCATACAAAAAATAATAACAATATGTTAAAATATATTTAAAACTATTGCTAAAAATGCTTAAAAGATATTATGTTGAAATAGAAACACCTAAATCATTAAATTACATTCCAATAAGCACTTATTTATGCATATTTTAGCTGGACATCTTGCTCAAACACTTAACTCATCATTAGCTTCCAAATATGGCACATGTTCTATTAGAATATGGTTATCCTTTTCTTCTTCTCCTCCTTGTATGATATAAATCTCTAATGGATTGTATATGATTTATCAAGGCAGTATCTCATGGATTTAGATATCTTAAAAACTACTTCCTTATCCTCTACCTTTATGACTAATTTCTCATCATACATATCTATAATAACTTTAGTAGTAGCTAAGAAAGGTCATCTTAAGATCAAGAGAACTTTTACATCTTTTTCCATACCCAAATTCACAAAATCAACGAGAAAGAAAAATTTTGTTAACCTTAAATAAACCGTCTTCTATAATGCCCTTAGGATAACTAATTGACCTATTCGCTAATTAAATCCTTATCTTAATTAGCTTAATTCCACGCATCCTTAATTTTTCAAACATGTCATATAGGATCAAGTTAAAACTAGCTCTTACATCTACTAATGTCGTTCCAATTGACAAATTACCAATATTATAAAGAATAGTAGTACTCCTTAGATCATTGATTTTCTAAGGTAGATGTCTCCTCACTTTAATTAATCATTGATAACTGCTAAAGTTTCTTCTTATTAAAAAGGAGATCCTTTAATAATATGACATATTTTGTGATTTTCAAAATAGTTTCCATAAAAATGTTAATATGTAATTCTTTATAAAAAATTACCAAATTAATCTTCCTTTTTATCTTTCTCAAGTTTGCTCGAGTATGAAATTTTTAGTTTGTGCTCTTTAACAATCTATTTCTTTCACTCATCCTCCTTTTGCTCCTTCCCTTTATTCTTATTTTTTCATAACAAGCTTTTCCTTCTTTTATCTCTCTTTTCCTTTAACATTTTGCTTCTTTTCACTCCTTAAATTATGCTTCCTTTCACTCATCAAATTAATGTGATTCTTCAAAAGTTTTAAAGCTAATAGTTTCACCCAAAGATGCATCATTAACTACTTGGATGTATAACTCAATCCATTGTGAAATACAGGCATTTTTATTCCCAACTCAAGCCTATGGCCTGGGCACTTTCTTAATAACTCCTTCCATCTCTCCAAGTATTATATAACATCTCACTCTCCAATAATTGGAGTGAAAAGATTAGGTTTGCCTTAAATTATAAAATAAAGTCTTTTTGATTTTTAGATTTTGATCAAGTAATATTTAGTAGTTAAGGACTACTCTTGGTCATAAACCAAAGTACTTAAATACTAAAATTTTGTAAACAAACATAAGATCAAAAAACAAAGTTTAAAATAAATAAATACAAAACACATATTGATTAGATTAATAAAAATAAATTATTCCTAATATTCTCGACAATGATGCCAAAAACTTGATGTATATTCACTATTTAAACAATATTAAAGATCAACTAATTAATTGCATATATTATTCCAATAGTATATTCTAGTAACTAAGAGTATCATTCCTACAAAAATTAAAATTAATAGTACTAACTATCTCTTTGTTATCTAATCTAACAAAACGAGTGATTAAACTGAAAGAGATGATTAACTAAACTAAAGTTAATAACCTAAAATAATAAACAAAAGTAATAAATGAGAATGAAGTAATCAACAAATATTTAAGACTTAGATGTAAAATATTCTTAGAACCTTTCTATACTTAAATTTATCTTGATTTAATTATTAATCATACTTTTTTAGACCAGTAGAAATTCTAAAACTATAACTATATTCTTTATTAAGAAATACAAATTCAACCTTAGTTGATTGAAATCTGTTTCTAATCAAAACCTTTAAGAATGCATTAACTTTTTCTATAAATTTCTTTATTAGATTTGACTTTAACCTAAAAGATTTATATTGTCTTATATTTATGATTCTAAGGAACTCTCATTTATACCACAATATATTCATATATATAATTTCTCAATCCCTATGTACAAAATCTAAAGTTGAACTAAAACACTACCAAATTTTAATTCAAACACAAGAAGTAATCATATATAATTCATATTAAAAATTGATTATTTTATTAAATCAAAGAATCAACTAAATAAATAGTTTTACAATTCGTCTCATCTAAATATATCCCAATTTAGTTCATACTAATAAAAGGAAACTCCATAACAATCAAGAAAGAACATAAAATAAAAGAATTTATTCTCATGAATCTTGAAATCTTGAAGTTTTCACTTGAATCTCGATAGCAATCCCTTCATTGCAGAAACTCAATAATAGTCAAGAAAGAATACAAAATGAAAGAACTCATTCTCATAAATCTTAAAAGTTTGAGATTCTTCACTTGAATCTTGATGGAAATTCATTCATTCTCTCTAAAATTACTTCATTCTTATCTTCAAATGCTTTAGTTTGACTATTTAATCATCTTCCACCTTTTCTCAATAAAAATCCCTAGGATTCTCATAACATTATTGCTAACAAGGGAATAATACAGATCTATGTAGGGTTAATATTGTTCCCTCTTCACTTTTGTTTTATCCTTAACTTTGTAAACGGCATTTCTAACACAAATCCAAACATAGATTCTATCGGCCCCTGAAATTTTTTTCCATTAACTTAAGCATGATAGCTTATGGAATAAATGCATGAGACGAAATTGAGGGTATTTTAGATATATAGCCTAAGAACCAAGGGTAAAGTGGACTTTTGGGAAAGGCATGGTGGACTTGTCTTATTGGCAGAGTTGATAACGTGAATGGAAGTAAAAACAGAAGAAGAGAGGCTTCGGATGAGAGTGGAAAGAAGAGGGTCGTGAGCTAAGTTGAAATTTCTGTAAAGCTTAAAGAGAGAACATCCAAGTGCATGCAAGAGAGGAAAAAGAAGGAAGGAGGAAGGAGCTTTCGTTGGAGTTAAGAATCACATTACTTAGTGAAGAATCACAGTAAGTTATTTTAGGATTGTGCATTATAGCTTAGCCGATTCTGGATATTGTTGTTAAATAGGAGTTATGGTTCTTTTATAGAGGAAATCAAGGAGGGGTTCAAGAGAGGCAAGGAAATCAAGAGGAAAAGCATCCATAAGTCGGATAAAGAAGCAAGCAAAGATCTTAAGGTGGGTTATAGTTTTATAATGAAGAAATAAGCCAAAAATGTTTATTTTCAATGACTACGATTTCTGCATAAATGGGCTGCATGTTTGTTCTGTTCTGGTATGGCACAAAATGTCAATTGTTACTGCATGTTTGCATACAAAAATGTTTTCTTCAAAGTTGTATACTTTGTGAAACCAAGTTTCTGCATGTTTTGCACAAGACTGCTTTCTGCAAAAAGTTGCATACTTTTTGAAAACAAGTTTCTGATCTGAAAAGCAAGAACTTCAAGAACTGCCATTTTGGGCAATCAGTTTTCAAGAGCA
>JANZXR010000005.1:19820034-19836966 GCA_027575705.1 Erythroxylum echinodendron
AAACACAGAGGTTAAGTATCCTCTGTGATGACGTCACACACAGAGGCTAGGAAAGCTTAGAAGCATATAAATATCCTCTGTGCTGACACCACAACACAGAGGTAGTGAGGATATAAGAGTATAAGTATCCTCTGTGATGACGTCATAACACAGAGGCAAGGAGGATTTAGAAGTATAAGTATCCTCTGTGATGACGTCACAACATAGAGGAAGTGAGGATTTAGAAGTATAGGTATCCTCTGTGATGACGTCATAACACAGAGGCAAAAAGGATATAAGAGTATAAGTATCCTCTGTGATGACGTCACAACACAGAGGCGAGGAAGATTTAAGAGTGTAAGTATCCTCTGTGATGAGGTCATAATACAGAGGCAAGGAAGATTTAAGAGTATAAACTTCATCTATGATGACGTCAGAACACATAAGACACGTCATCACTAAGACAATACAATATAGGGGAAAGGATGGAGGAAGAGTATGAATAATGAGTAGAGAAAAACATAAAAGATAGAGCATAGAAGATAGAATCGTCTATGTTACTATTCATAGACGAATGGACTTCGTCTGTGTTATTGATAGTGCTTTCGTCTGTTACTGTTCACAGACGACGTAAAACAAAGAGGACACGTATATTCTGTGTTACTGTTCACAGATGAAGTAAAACATTGAGGACACGTATCGTCTGTATTACTGGTCACAGACGAAGTAAAATAAAGAGGACACGTATCGTCTGTGATACTGTATACAGACAAAGTAAAATAAAGAGGACATGTATCGTCTGTGTTACTGTTCACAGACAAAGTAAAACAAAGACCTGTGTTACTGTTCACAGATGAAGTAAAATAAGAGGACACGTATATTCTGTGTTACTGTTCACAGACGAAGTAAAACATTGAGGACACGTATCGTCTGTGTTACTGGTCACAGATGAAGTAAAACACCGAGGACACTTATCGTATGTGTCACTGTTCATAGACTTCAGACGATAGATTCTCAATCGATAGACGGTCAACCTAGAAGATAAAAGTCAACCACAGAGGGTAGATTAAGGATTAAGGATTATAAGGAGTTAAGAAGTACTGGAGTGAAGCGCACCTTCTGTGTTACTGTTCACACGCATCTTCTGTCTGAATGTTGAACCCTCAGGAGACAGAATCGACCTTCGAGGTCTTCATGGATGTTATAGAGTTTGAAATCACCTTTCAAACCATATGGAGAATACCTCGAATCGATTACTCTAGAGAAAGTTATGAAGATTGTAAGATATCGTCTGTGTTACTGTTCACAGACTTCTAAATAGACAGAAATGAGACCATAGAAATGAAATGAAAGGAAGCCGAAAATGAGACGCAAGCAATGAGACTAATAAAAGGGGAGTTTTGAGAGGATAACCTGAAAGTGATCAAGGTGTTATCTCTGGAAGATAACTTACGTTGTAAGATATTCTGTATGCATGAAAGTAACAAGTATGGTATCAGAGAAAACATGAATAATCATGTATGAGGAGTTGGGTTCCGGAATCAGGGCCCGATAGATTATGGTATCAAAGAAAGTAAACAAGCAAGAGTCGGGCTCTGGAAATGGGGCCTAACAGAGTTGGTATCAGAGCAAGCATGAATAAGTAAGCAAGTCTGAGTCGGACTCGGGAAACCGGGTCTGACATATTCATATTGGACTTGTATACTTTGAAATCAAATATGAATTGGACATGATTTTATATTGTGAAGCATATTCCAAATCCTTCCTCTAAATTCATGACAAAACGTGCTCTAGTTTGACTTTAATTTTTCTAAATTTGTTCATTCTTTATTAGGGAGCTAAAACATGGTTTGAAAATAAAATATAAGCCAAATTGAGTATCAATTTATGTAAAAACCACAAAAGCATAAGTAAAATACTCTTAAAATTATGCCAAAACTTAGTTTAATTAGCAATTATTGAAAAGTTATTAGACTACTAAGAGAGATTTGGGAAGTAGACATGAGCAAGCATTGTTTTTCGAACTATTATAAAATTAGTTTGCAATTTCTCTTCCTTACATTCATTATATTAGTCTTGTTTGTTTGATTGAGTTTTACTAAATTACCATTTCATAGTTTGATTTGAAATTGATTAAGATTCCCTTTATAAGATGCAAAGGGTTTTTAAATTCATGAATACCCAATTCACCTCATTTTAAATGCCATTAGGGACCAACACAAAGAAATAATGAATTTTAAAAAAACAAAGATTAGCATGTAATTGTAAGTAGTGTTAACCCTTCAACACAATATGTAAGTTCAAATAAACATTTTCATAGTTAATATTCAAAATAGTATCTAGAAAGGATAATTTTATTAGTTGATTTTGTTTATAGGCTATATATCAAGCCTCACAATAAGTTTTTTATCTATGTTGAAGAAATCAGACTAACATATGCTATTCACTCGATAAGTTTGCTACTTTAGTTATTTCAGCTTATAAGTTTATTCAAGCATCTCTCAATTTCCTATAAGAATATTGACATGAAATATTTGTAGTTTCCTTATAATAGGAATGTAATTTATATTTATCTTACATATTTTATGCTATAAATACAAAAAAAGTTGTTAGTTTATGAGTTCTAAATTAATTAAATTGATTATAAATGAATTAATTATAAATTAAATAACATTTTGATTGTATAATCCATTTCAAACTATATATGTTTACTCTCCATATCATCAATTCTCATTTAATTAATCTCTTTATATGTTTTGGTGGATGGATACATAATGGGGCTATAATTGTCACTATAGATAAATTCACACTTCCTAAATATAGCAACCCAACATTATTTGTAACATTCCATTATCCTATAATCTGGGCTAGAACCCTAAGATATCATACATGAAAGATTATTAATAATTTAAAATTGCATTTATGCATCATATGGCATTCACATATACGTGAATAATGTTGTCACTCATTAAAATAATTATACATGTATTCATTGACATTTTTCAGGTATAAGTGATTTTTTAATGTGATTAAAATGTGAATTGTGGATTAACTGTTTTGAAAATTGAATCGGTGTGTATTACAATTATTTTCACATTTTTGGTGATATTTCAAATATTTTGGAAATTTATCGAAAATTTTGGAGTATTTTAGACTAGGAAAAATGTAGAAATAAGAGACTAATGGAAGTGTGACATTTGGTAACTTAGATAATGGATAAATGGACTAATTATAGGTTGACAAATGGACCTATTAAGGTGTGACAAGTGGAAAAATGACTAAGAGACAAATGGTAGCATAACTAGTGGACAAATATAACACATGCATTGGAGACATGTTTCAAAACTCAAATGAGACACCTAAGTTATGTTTTTGGGAAAGGAAGTTCTACAGCTCCTTAGTTGTTTGTCACCAAAAATCACTCACCACCAAAACCCTCTCCTTATCCATCCATCACCAAAATACCATGTATGTTCACTCTTGTGTTTAGCTTTTGAATAATTCATCAACAATATATCTTGTAAAGTCTTCATCCATTCGAGGTTTTCAATTGTTTCTCTATTCTTGTCTTTGCTTCATCCATCGAAATCTCTAATTTTTCTCTCCCCATTTCTAGAATTTTGCTAAAGGATTTAAAGAGTAAATCAAAGGAGCACGTTGAGCGACCACTTCCAGACATTGCCGGGACTTTAAGGCAATAAGCTAAAGGGAGCATTTATGAGTCAACCTATATGATCTTCCTATAATTGATTTGCTCTTTTTACTTCCAATTATCAAACTGTTTGTGATTTGTATGTGAATTTCAAACTTTAATGTTTGAGGAGATTGATATTTGTTATATATTGGAAATGTTCTATTTGCGTCTAAAATTTGAATGATATCTGTTTGCAATTGACTTTTGAATGATTTCTGAATACTCAACGAAAGTTGAATGTCGAACTGAAGTCTAATGAATATAAGTTTCTGTTTGTGCATCTAAGTAAATGTGATTCATGTAATATTTTGTTATTTGGTGCATTTCATAAAATGCATGTTCAGATAATGGAGTTGTGATCAGAGTAACCAGTATAAAAGAGCTTTAAGCTTAGAATTCTGCGCGTAGAGCTTTGCTCCGTGATTTCTATATCTAATTGAGCCCAATAGGCTAGTATCTGTATCTGTATCTATATCTGAAAGGCACTCGGTCACAATAAATGATAACGAATATGGAGTCTCATATACATTTGCATTTGTATACTTATGATTATGAAATATATGTTTATAAAACCTTTTCTAAAATTGTGGTGTTAAAGTGATATGCCATAATAATGTGATTGATTGGGTTATACATGTTCTGAAAGAATGTATGTGAAGTGTGTGACATTCATTATGTCTTACTGCGATGGAAAATGTTGTGAAATTGGTTGGTTGTGTGATATTTGTATATTTGACTAGGGCAAGATCTTCAATGATGATTCAATCATTGAGTTTGCAAAACTCATCAAAACGTGCATCTTGGCTTTTAGGTACGAGATAGGAGACCTAGATTTCTAATATTCTCTAGAAGAACATTTTCGAACTAAGATATGGCTTAAAGATCAACCAGCTGGCATTTAAGGAGTTGTAGTTGTTTTTATGTAGATTATCTTATGGCATATAGAACCCATGTATTAGGGTTCTAAACTTTCTCATGTTTGGTATGTAAATATTGGTTTTAATGACTACAATGTAAACCTTTATGAATGAATGAAATGAAGATTTGGGGTTTTTAAGTATTGTGTATTCTTTATAATATCATTTAAAAGATTATGTTTACTCTAATATGCCATTATCATAGGATATGTACTTAAATATCCTCTGGATGTTCAAGTATACTCTATGGTAGTGGGAAGTTGTAAATTTTGGTATATGAGCATGGTTTGACATCCATAGGGATATATAAGGACATTTATACAAGATATTGACTGAGAGATTCAGATAGTAATCACAACTATTTTTGTTATAGGTCATTTTCTATAGGAGATCAAGTTAGAGAGTCAACTAATATAGTATTTTTAGGAGCCAACAGGGAGTCTCCTGTACCTCAGATTGTAAAAATGCTCCGAGAATTCTAGAGAAGCGAGAGTGAAGATAAGATAAGCCAAAAAAATAGGAGGCTGTGGACTTTTATGGAAGTATAAACCCTACTGAGGAAGAAGGACGGTTGGAGAGAACTGAAAGAGTATTCGATCAGATGGACTGTGAGGCATCTGAAAGATTTAATTATGCAGTCTCACTACTACAAGGTCTAACATATCTGTGGTGGAAGACTATTGTAGGCAGTAACACCAAACCTTGTAGTTTGACTTGGGAAGATTTTTTGTAGGTGTTTCGAGAGAATTATATGCCTAAGATTTATTCGGACAGAAAGATGAAAGAATTTCTGGATCTAAAGTAAGGCGGGCTCACGGTGGTAGAGTATGAGATAAGATTCAATGATTTAGTGAGTTATGCAATTGCATTGATCCCAACTAAGGAAGACAAATGTAGACAATTTAAGGATAGGTTGAACATGGAGATAAGAACAAGGCTAACTATTTCTAATTTGGGTAGTTTTACTAAACTACAAGCAACTTCAATCAGAATTAAGCAGTTGTTAAAAGATGGTTAAGGAGAGTACAAACAGGAGTTTAAAGGGAAGAGGCAGGTTGAATCTCAAGCTGATTCTAGTAGAAGCTTCGGTAAATGCCAGAACTGAATGTCTCAATTACAAACTAGATCAAGACAATCAGGGTTTAGACCAAAAGGTGGATTTGTTCAGACTGGTAGCGGTAGAGAATTAGTGTCAAGAGGGTAGTCATAATAGATGCCAGATTGTGAACATTGTGGTAAGAAGCATGATGGTCAGTGTTGGAAGTTATCGGGAGCTTGTTTCCATTTTGGCTCTGTAGAGCATCATATCAGAGCTTGTCTCGAGACTTTGGGACCACATTCTATAATGAGAGGAGGAACAGTGATAGAGACAACTGTGCAGTAAAGTAGAGCTATCGGATCTATACAGAGAGGTAGAGGTAAAGGCAGAACACAATCAGTAGGGCCTAGTGTCAAGACTGAGGTGCAGAGTAATCAGTCACAGTCTTAGGCCAGGGTCTATGCCATTACAAGACAGGAGGCACAGAACTCCCCAGATGTGGTAACATATGTGTTGAATGTTTTTAATTTTGAAGCATTTGCTGTAACACCCCATCTGACATATGCACGTGTGCCCTTCATGTGATATAATGAAAGAGAGATAGTTATCACGTCATTTTTATCAAGCATGTTCACGTGTGACCTTCATGTTAACTATCTCTCTTTCACTGTATCACATGGCTTCATAATTAAAATCATAAATCACACATTTTCTAACATCCAAAATTTCATCATTTCCTATCGTAACCATAATGTACATTGTAGCTTTGAGTTCAACATCATCCATATATATATACAACATCGTCCTATAAGCATAAACAACTCAGTCTACACAGTATGCTATAAACATGAGGAATGAAAAAAAATTATTAACAAACTATGTCTTCAATTCCCAGCTGACTGAACTTTGAGCCATATCTGATCATTAAAGTTACACAAAATAAGCTTCTATGGAGTCTTAGAAGCTAGGTCGTCTCACTCTCGAACCTGAAATTATCAACAGTGTAATTTTGATGAGTTTTGCGAATTCAGTAGAGTAACTATCCTCAGTGGTTTACTCATGTTATAAAGCACAATCGATCATAAACATATTGTCACACAGTTCATATAAACTTGATTAGCATCAAGTTCTATCACAAACAAATTGTATTTCAGTCAAACAATTTAATCAAACTATCACTTCATTACACTTGAATAAAACACAATCATTGTTTTAATACAATGTATTCAAACATATATCATTCTTATAGCTTTACAAATCATTGAATGAAGTCAAATCATATATGAATGCTATATGTATAGACTCACATTCATTTTTACATTGTTGTGTCTGTGTACTTTTTCAGTATCCCATATCACCGAGCTCATTGATCACTGTGAGCCTTAGGCTCTCACCACATATGTTTCAGCTTTAAGCTCTTTTCAGTAGCAGTCTCAATCAGTAGCAACACCAGTCACAACTGTCTTTATATTACATATATTGAAATGCAATGTATGCCACAATTCATTCAATATAATCAATCATTTTCATACACATTATCTCAGTCAACACAGTCAGTCATAACATTAAGTCACTTTTAGTTGAGAAGCAATTAGGTAGTCTCATTCATATTGAGAAGCATTTAGGTAGTCTCATTCATATTGAGAAGCATTTAGGTAGTCTCATTCATATACAATTAGCACTTCCAATAATATTCGTATGCATCAAATGCCTCGGACAAGTATTGTCTGGAATTCAGTACACAATCAGTACATATTCATCATATATAAATTTCAATTCAGTAATATCCAGATCAAATTAAAGTAAGGCCATCTTAGGTTACTCACAATTGCTCCTTTAAGCCTATTGCCTTGTTGTTCTGGCAATATCAGGATGTGTTCACGCTACTTGCTCTCTTATATACATTAACACAATTTCACATTATTGTACTACTTATGTAATTGAGTAAACACAGGTATAAATGTATCATGTATCATGTATCATATATCATGCATGTGTAATGAAAAATTCTTGGGTATATTTCTGTCAAAAATTGATGTACTCCAATAGTACCAAATTCACACACTCATTCACTATTCTAGCTTTTGCTGAAAGCATCTCATTCGGGTCAACTTTACATAATCAATAAGATTAAGAAAATGATGTATTTTTGTAACACTTTCTTCTAGAAAATTGTTCCTTTATGTCTTCAGTTTCTTATTACACCAAAATCATTTAATTTTTTTAATTATTCTATGAATTATGCTCATAATACCACAGACTGAGTACATTTGAAATTTGGGCTAGTGCAAGATCGTGCATTTAAGTTGTACAACTCATATCTCTCAATTCCAACCTCCAAAAATTGCAAAATTTATACCAATTTAAATCTAAGAGAATAATCTACAGCTTTGGTGAAGACACCTTAGTCTAATTCAGCCTACATCAATATAGTTTATTCAATAATAATAGGATATGATTTCTATCCCTGGTAGAGCTATAGCCTAAGCCAAGACTCAATTTCATGCCAATTTTGAAAGTCTTAAAGACAGAACCAAAATTTGACTTCTTTGAAAAAGGTCTAAACATATGTCTCAAGTGTAATTTGAACTAAGAATCAAGTCATTTGAAAATATACAGATCAAGATATAATCAAAATACCGAAGCATGTTCAACGAAAATTCTCAACTTCATAACATTGTAGCACATTCCCTCAATTTGATTCAATCAATCCTTTTCCAAATCCGTTAAGATGGCTCTAAATTTTCATGGAATGGAAAATCAATGTCTTAGGAGTGTATTGGTTCAATTTTCAAGTCATTTGGAGGATGGGAGACAAAGTTATAACAAAATGAATGCAAGATGTTGAAAACACACTCTCTCTACAGTAAACCTTTGGTGCAACTCCTCTTCACTTCTCTCTCTAAAGTGCAGGTCTTCTTCTTCTTCATCGAAACTCAGTTTTCTTCTTCCATTTTTTTTTCCAAATTTTCTACTTTTACACTTTATAACTAATACATCCATTGCATAAACCAACTTTCCTACTCCCCTTTTAGCTCAACAACATACAACAAACCAAAATCCAAAATTCAAATATAATCATCCAAAAACTGCATATTACTATTCACGCAAATTCCATACCCTCTGTATATTTTCATTTTCTGTCTTCTGTATCTTCCCATTTTCATTAACACTTAATATTTACATCCTCTCTATATCATGACTTCACCTAATCCTTTTTCTTATCTTTCAACTCCTTTTAATTCATTTATACAAACAACCCAATATCCATGCATATACAGTAAAGACCAAACCATAAACGTCTTTAAAAAAAAAAAACAGAGTATATATATTGATCCACTGCCATAAATTTTTTCACCCTTTCTAAACACTGTTTCATTGATTTTTCAAGCTCAAAATTCACTTCAATACTATCTTTAGATATATTGACCCTCAACTATGTAGAAAAAATATACCCATATGTTCATCCTTCATTCACCGTATACAAGAAATTGATGTCAATTTAAACACTATATTAATTTCATTGTACAACTCAGAAAAACCATATAGTACTTACTTGTTTTCACTCCAACGCTTCAAAATCACATGCAACCTAGTCAACAAGCTATTCGGTGATGAAGAACATGGAAGAAATTTTCGATTTTGAACAACAACTTCATTATTCTCTCCCTAACCAAAACATGACTATGGGGATTGCTATTTCACTACCACTTGTCACCATACATGTATGCCATTTATCACTTATTTGTGCTACCACATGTCACACTGCTATTGGTCTATTTGTCTCTTATTTTTCCTAGTCCAAAAATGCCCCAAATTTTTAAAAATTTCCTAAACTTCACTAAAAATTTCGAAATAATAATTGTTATCACCAAATAAATTTTCAACATAAATAATCCACAATTTGCATTTTAATTGCATTTATAAATCAGTTACACTTGAAAAATTCAATGAATACATGTACAATTATTTTAATGTATCAAAAATAAATATTCACATGTGTGTGAATATACAATGATGCATGAGCACGCAATGTCCTTCTAATTTCTCATAGTACACTTAATTCACGATTCTAGGGTCTAGCCCCAAGCATTGGATGTTACATATGCATTGATAGATCTAGGATCTATACATTCATTCATCGCACCACATCTAGCATCTAGACTACATTGTAAGAGAGAAACGTTAAATTGTGGTTCAGTGGTGAGTACTCTAGTAGGAAGTACTATGGTAATTGGTGAGATGTGTAAGGGGTGTATAGTTTGGATTGATTAGGCAGAGTGAAAGGCTGATTTGATTATATTGCAGTTAAAGGAAATAGATATTGTTCTAGGCATGGATTGGCTCCCTACTCATAGGGTGGTGATGAACTATTATTCTAAGCAAGTAGTTCTTGAATCCCCTAATTAGCTAAGACTGGTATTTTGAGGAGTTAGTAAGGCAGTGCTAGCCAGACTAATTTCATTCATGAGTACTTTAAGATTGATCCGAGGTGGATGTGAGGCTTATTTGGCCCATATAGTTGATACCTGGGATGAACTAACCATTCAAGATATTCCTGTTGTTAAGGAATTCCTAGATGTGTTTCCTACTGAACTACCAGGTTTACCCTCAAAAAGGGAGGCAGAGTTTACTATTGACCCGTTTTATTAGACCCAGCGTGTCACCTTGGGGAGCTCCGGTATTGTTTGTAAAAAAGAAGGATGGGACTCTGAGGTTGTGTATTGATTATTGGCAGTTAAATCGGGTAATAGTTAAGAATACGTACCCATTGCCAAGGATTGATGATTTGCTTGATTAGTTATAGGAAGCCTAGGTGATCACAAAGTTAGACTTGAGATCAGGATATTATCAGTTGAAAATAGCTAAGGCTGATGTACCAAAGAGTACATTTAGAATAAAATATGGGCACTTCAAGTTTTTGATGATGCCATTTGGGTTGACTAATGCCCTAGCAGCTTTTATGGTCTTGATGAATAAGGTATTTCAACCTTATTTAGCTCATTTTTTGATTGTATTTATTGATGATATTTTGGTGTATTCGAAGTGTAGAGAGGAATATGCAGAACATCTGAGATTGGTTCTACAGATAATAAGGGAGAAACAATTGTATGCCAAATTTAGAAAATGTATATTTTAGCTTCATCAAGTAGTATTCTTGGGTCATATTGTGTCTGGACAGGGTATACAGGTAGACCCAAAGAAAATAGTAGCATTGACGAAGTAGGAAGCTCCGAGAAATGTGACTGAGATTCGGAGTTTTTTTTGATTAGCTGGTTATTACAGAAGGCTTGTCGAGGGGTTTTCACTGATCTCATCCCCTTTGACAAAACTTCTAAGAAAGAAGCCTTTTGGATGGAATGATGATTGTCAGAGAAGTTTTGAGGAACTAAAGCATCAGTTAACTACAACATCAGTGCTAGCTATTCCATCTAGATTTAGAGGATATGTTGTGTACAGTGATGTTTCACACCAGGGTTTAGGATGTGTACTGATGTAGTATGGCAGGGTAATAGCATATACATCAAGACAATTGAGTGTCACGAGTTTAATTATCTAGTATATGATTTAGAGCTTGCTACAACAATATTTGCTTTGAAGATTTGAAGACACTACCTGTATGGAAAAACTTTTCAGGTATTTACTGATAATAAAAGTTTAAAATATTTGGTTAGAAGGAGTTAAATATGAGACAGAGGAGATAGATAGAATTGTTGAAAGATTATGATTGTATAATTGAGTACAATCCTGGCAAGGATAATGTGGTAGCTGATGCATTAAGCAGGAAATCCAATAGCAATGTGACTCAAGTACAATTATCGAGGTTGCCTAACCTATTTCAATTAAGAACATTAAATGTTGACTTAAAATTGGGGCAAGATGAGGCATTGATAGCTACACTAAAGTTGAGACTAGTATGACATGAGAGAATCAGGAAAGCTCAAGATAAAGATCTCGAGTTAGTGAAGTTAATTCAGAAGTTGAAAGTAAATCCAGATTCTGAGATTGAGATGAGAGATGATACTCTGGGGTTGAAGCAAAGAGTATGTGTACTCGATGTAGATAATCTGAGCAAGGAAATTCTAGAGGAAGCACATATAGCAGCTTATGCTATGCATCCTGGTACTACTAAGATGTATAATATACTAAGGCAACATTTCTGGTGGCCAGGAATGAAGAAACAAGTAGCAAATTATATAGGGTGAACATCAGGCTCCAGTTGGGAAGCTTTATTCATTACCTATTCTGGAGTAAAAATGGGAACGAATCACAATAGATTTCATTATAGGATTGCCTAAGACTTCAAGGAAAAATGATGTTATATGGGTTGTAGTAGACTGATTAACTAAGTCAGCCCATTTCTTACTAGTGAGAGAGAACAGCTCACTAGACTAGTTGGCACAGAAGTATGTGCATAACGTGGTTAGACACTGTGGGGTTCTACTGTCCATAATATAGGACAGGGACCCCAGATTCACTTCACGGTTTTGGAAGAGCCTACAGTCATCTATATTTACAAAGTTAAACTTCAATACTGCATTTCATCCTCAAACAGATGGGCAAAGTAAGAGGACAATCAAGATTGTTAAGGATATTCTTAGAGCATGTGTATTAGATTTAAAAGGAGCTTGGGATCAATACATAGCTTTTATTGAATTTGCTTACAACAACCACTACCATAATAGTATTAGAATAGGACCTTATAAGACAATGTATGGCAGAAAATGTCGATAGCCTCTATATTAGGATAAGGAAGGTTTGAGAATGATAGAAGGCCCAGAACTGATACAAGATATTGTGGATAAGATAAAACTGATCTGAGAATAAAAGCAGCACAAAATATACAGAAGAGTTATATCAATCAGCACAGAAAGGACATGGAATTAATACAATGTAGGAGACAAAGTATTTCTGAGAGTCTCTCCCTGGGGAGGAATGTTATGATTTGGCAAGAAAGGCAAGTTGAGCCCTAGGTACATTGGTCTTTATGAGATCATTGGGAGGGTAGGACCATTGGCATACATATTACTTTATCGAGTGAAATGTCTTAGATACACATTATATTTTATGTGAGCATGCTTAGGAAGTATAGATCTGATCCGATGCATGTATTATCAGCTCAAGAGATTGAAGTTAATAATAATCTGAGTTATGTTGAGAACCAATCAAGATAGTGGGATACTAGGCAAACAATTGAGGAATCGGGTAATTCCAATAGTGAAAGTCCTATGGAAAAATCATTTGAGTGAGGAATTAAGTTAGGAAACAGAGGAACATATGAGAAAGTAATATCCCCACCTGTTTCATCAATCAGGTAAGAATTTCGAGGACGAAATTTCTTAAAGAGGGGAGAATTATAACATCCCATTATCCTATGATCAGGATTAGAACCCTAAGATATTATAGATGAATTATTGAGAATTTAGAAGTGTATTTATGCATAATATGGCATTCACATATACGTGAATAATGTTGTCACTCATTAAAATAATTGCACATGTATTCATCGACATTTTTTGGGTATAAGTGATTTTTTTAATGTGATTAAAATGTGAATTGTGGATTAACTGTTTTAAAAATTGAATTGGTGTGCATTAGAATTTTTTTTTGCATTTTCGGTGAAATTTTGGATATTTTGAAAATTTATCGAAAAATTTGAGATATTTTAGACTAGGAAAAATGTAGAAATAAGAGACTAATGGAAGTGTCACATTTGGTAACTTAGATGAAGGAAAAATGGACTAATTATAGATTGACAAATTGACCTATTAAGGTGTGACAAGTGGACAAATATCTAAGAGACAAATTGTAGCATAACTAGTGGAAAAATGTAACACATGCATTGGAGACATGTATCAAGACTCAAATGAGACACCTAAGTTATGGTTTGAGGCAAGGAAGTTCTGCAACTCCTTGATTGCTCATCACTGAAAATCACTCACTACCAAAACCTCTCCTTGTCCATCCATAACTGAAATACCATGTATGTTCACTTTTATGTTTAGATTTTGATTAATTCATCAACTATATATCTTGCAAAGTCTTCAACCATTTGAGGTTTTCAATTGTTTCTTTGTTCTTGTCTTTATTTCATCCAACGAAATAATTTTTCTCTCCCTATTTCTGGAATTTTGCTGAAGGATTTGAAGTGTAAATTAGAGGAGCACGATGAGCGACGGCTTCCAAACATTGTCGAGACTTCAAGGTAATAAGCTAAAGGGAGCATTTATGAGTCAACCTAGATGATCTTCCTAGGATTGATTTATTCTGTTTACTTCCAATTATTAAACTGTTCGTGATCTGTACGTGAATTTCAGACTTTAATAGTCTGAGGAGATTGATATTCGGGTATGTATTACAAGTGTTATATTTGCAGCTAAAATTTGAATGATATTGGTTTGCAATTGAATTCTGAATGATTTTTGAGTACTCAACGAAAGTTAAATGCCAGACTGAGGTCTGATGAATATAAGATTACGTCTGTGTATCATAAGTGAAGGCGATTCATGGCATATTCTGTTATTTGATGCATTTCATAAAATGCATGTTCACATAATAGCGTTGTAATCAAAAAAGCCAGTCTGAAAGAGCTTTAAGCTCAGAATTCTGCACATAGCATTTTGCTCTATGATTTCTGTATCTAACTGAGCCAATGGGCCAGTATCTGTATCTATATCTGAAAGGCACTCGATCACAACAAATAATAACAAATCTGGAGTCTCATATGCATTTGCATTTGTATACTTATGATTATGAAATATATGCTCATGAAACCTTTTCTAAAATTGTGATGTTAAAGTGATATGCCATGATAATGTGATTGATTAGATTATACATGTTCTGAAAGAATGTATGTGAAGTGTGTGACGTTAATTATGTCTTATTGTGACAAAAATGTTGTGAAATTGGTTGATTGTATGATATTTATTTATTTGACTAGGGTGAGATCAACAGTGATGGTTCACTCATTGAGTTCATAAAACTCATCAAAAAGTGCAACGTGGCTTTTCAGGTACAAGACAGGAGACCCAGATTTTTAAGATTCTTTAGAAGAATATTTTTGGACTAAGATATGGCTTAAAGGTCTGTCAGCTGGCATTTGAAGAGTTGTAGGATTTTATATGTAGATTATCCTATGGCATGTAGAACTTGTGTCTTAGGGTTGCAAACTTTCTCATGTTTGGTATGTAAATATTGGTTTTAATAACTACAATGTAAACTTTTATGAATGAATGAAATGAAGAGTTGAGGTTTTTAAGTATTGTGTATTCTTTATGATACCATTTAAGAAATTATGTTTGCTCTAACATACCATTGTTATAGGATATGTACTTGAATATCCTTTGGATGTTTGAGTATATACTCTATAGTAGTGGGATGTTGCATTAGTAATTCAAGATAAAAGACCTATTAATTTTTAATTTTTTTCATTTTCGTATCCTTGTTTTGAAATTCTACTATAAAAAATGAACTTATGTCTTCCCTATTTTGTTATGCTAGAAGATGGTGGTTAAATGAATCCCAAAATAATCAGGCACTACATGAGTTTTGTATTTTAAGATAAAAAATCCAAATTAGCCATTAAACAATGTATGGATATTGGATTATCGATTATATAAGTTCATTAATTCACATATTTCATATATTCATTGCTTCAGGTTTAGCTTTTCATATGGTAATGGATTTTAGAATACATAAGTTCCACTCAGTTAGGGATCAATGTTATCATCTTCACTCATCATATAACTAATAAGTTTAATTTAGGACATTGAAAATTTTTTAAGTGATCTGTGGATGACTTTTATTTTTATTTTTTTACTTTGCTAATTGAGAATAAAATATAAAATTGATATTCTAAACTAAGTTTTAGACATTTTAATGGGAGTTTATGCATCTTTGAGTTTTTCGGGCTTGCTTAAGTTTAATTGAACTTCTAACTAGTAATATAAAATTGAATAAAGTTCTAAAATTTTAAATATAATTTATGCAAAATTATATTTAAATAATTAATGATAAGAAAAAAAGAGTTATTAAATTCAAAGATCTTCATTAATTTTTAGATGATAATTTTCAAGATAATCAATTTTGATATGATGTCACAAATAAATTACTTCACGACGTATGAATCTTAGAAAATATTGCTATTTGGTTCTCATTTATTATTAATAAATTGAACGATTAAAATTTGGTTATATATATTATTAATTGGTTATATATATTATTAAAATCAACTTTGATTTTATATGATAGTGTTTACCTTACACTATTTTCTAATTTTCTATTTAATCAATTAAAACAATTTTAACTTATGTTAAATTTAAAATATTTCTTAATATTAAAATAATTAATTAAGTTTTATTTAGAATTATAAAACTTGCTATCATCCATCGTCTTTAGGAACGCCAACCTAACATTCTAAGAAGGATAAAGGAATGAAGTAATGCTATTAGTTACTCCTTATCATTCTCCATATATGTTACTTTATTAATTAATATATACGAATGTGTTTGAATAAGTGCATCTAAACTACTCATGTCTTTGTCAGAGAGCTTTCATATTTGGGAGGTCTATTGGGGGCAATATTCTACTAATACAAAGAGTTCTTTAAAGATTATGACACAAAAGCCTCAATAAGAAGTTGCCTAGTGAAAGTAGATTTTGTAAAAGCTTTTGAATCTTTAGACTAGGAATTTATAGTTTATGCCTCTAGGTTTTTGATTTTTCAGAAATCTTTATGGAATGGATTCAAGCTTGTATATTTTTAGCTTCCCACAACATTTTGGTCAACGGTTCCCTTTCCAAAATTTTGCATGGGGTAAAAGGTATTAGACAAGGGATCCTTTATCTCTTTATCTATTTACCTTAGCCATTAAAGTTCTTTCTAGATTGCTTAAGTTCAAATATAGACACAAGTGACTGTTTTATGTTTCACCACAAGTGCAATGGACTTAAAATATCTCATTTAGCTTTTTTAGTTGATCTTATGCCTTTCTTATGTTTCAAATCCTTCCTCCCTTAAAGGATCAAAGTAAGCTTTACATCTCTTCTGACTTTAAGAATATTGATTTGCTTGGCTCCATATCTAAATTGAATACATATTATACTCCCTTTAAATATCTTAATGTCCCTATTTCTGTATAATAGGACTTTGTCAAATCCTAATAGGTTGTAACTGATTGTATCATTCTTAAAAAATGTCTATATACTAGAGCTCCCATCTTATTCTCTTTAAAAGAATTACCCATGAAATAAAGAAGATTATAAGGAATTACCTATGGTTAGGGAAAAGAGAGAGCCTAAAA
>JANZXR010000005.1:19837066-19857833 GCA_027575705.1 Erythroxylum echinodendron
GGAGCTAAGATCAAATGGAAAAATATATGTCTCCTTAATTAGGAAGGTGGCTTAGGCTTAACTTCACTGCAAGCTATGAACATAACTTTGTTTACTACAAGGATATAAATGGTTAGGGAAAAGAGAGAGCCTAAAAGGAGCTAAGATCAAATGGAAAAATATATGTCTCCTTAATTAGGAAGGTGGCTTAGGCTTAACTTCACTGCAAGCTATAAACATAACTTTGTTTATTACAAGGATATAAAGGCTTTATGGTTTAAATGGATGCATGAATATTAACTATCCATGACCATTTATTAGCAGGTCAAAAATATTATTTCCATACTTCTTTTAAAAGCTTGATGAGGAAGGATGACTTAACTTAGTTCTAGTTTGACAATTGGTCCAATCTATGCCTTTAAACCTAAAGGAGGACTTGCATGCACTCATTATGAGAAATCCACTTTAAGACAAGGTGAATGATATAATTTCTAGAGAGAATTAAAGTTTTAACTTTAGGGTAAAAGTTATACTATGAAAAACCTACCTATATTTATTAGCTAATTCAAATTAGGGTGACAAAGTTATACAGGTAAGGGGCTCCTTACTAAGGTTTACTAATAAGTCTTACTATATATATTTAGGCCTTATTCTTTAAAAGTCTAATAGTTCAATCTTATTTGGTCTAAATCACTACCCCTAAATTCTTCATTCATTAGTTGGTTAGTAGTGAGGCGAAGACTACAAATAAGGGATATGTGCAATGGAATTCAGAACATCCTATATTTATTATGTTAGTTGGTTCCTGAAACTAATGCCCATCTCTTCTTTCAATGTTTATACTCTCAAGTTGTCTAGTGTAAAATTCAACATTTGATGAAACTATATTGTAAAGAAAGGAAAAGGCCACTTATTGTTAAATGGGAACGAAAACGTTAAAAACCAAAAGTAGAATGTTTGTGTCTTCAGAAATACTTTCTATACTGCATATATGCTATTTAGAGGGAAAGGAACAATAGACTTCATAAAGGCCTAGCTTTAGATAAATATGTAATGGTAATTACTACTACATTTTGGATTAGAGAAATCCTAATAAAAAAACTAAGCTCACTTGGTAGTCTATACTTAAATGAAACTAAGTTGTTATTTAGATTATTAATTGTAATCTTCTTCATCTTGTTTTTAAATAGTGCTTATATAAACTTTAGCTAGTTAAATTTTCTTGTTTAGTATGTTGTTCCCCTTACCCCTCACCTTTAAGGGGCTTGACTATTGTACACTGTTCCTTATTCTGATATAAGCTTAAAGCTTAGTTAATATAATTCTTCCAATCTCAAAAACATAGTACATCCAATCAATATTCAACAATTTATTTTTGGAAAATGAAAGTAAATTAAAACTCAACTCTAAAAAGAGTATAATAAAATTATCATAAGATTAGTATAGGCCATTCAAGCCTGTAATATAATCAATTTATTTTAAGATATTAGGCGTTTCTTTAAAAACCAGAAGAAATAAACAATATAATAAACTTGTAGCTATAATCATGAGAAGTAACCTGAATAAACCATATTTGCATACATTCTTCTATATTGGTGTCCATGTTTATTCTAAGTTTTGGATCATGTTTACCTTCTAGGCACGAAAACACACATTAAATGGAGTTCCATCAATCTAAAGTAGATTTGATGAAGATTAAAAGGGATCTCATCATGGTTTTTTAGTTTTCGAATTTTTCTTTAGTTTTGATGTTATGATTATGAAATAAAATTTTATTGGCAATTATATTAGATGAGCACTGGGATAAACCTCGCAGTGATTTTAGTTTAACTTAATTCATTCTCAAGTTTCATCAAGATTTAGTTATATGTTCTTAGTTATACTTGAATTAATATTATTAGCATATTATTTTATATATGATTTCAAGCAACTGAGATTGAGAAATCCTTTTATACGAATACGTCTATCATGATTGAAAGGAGTTGCATGCAAATTTAAAGATAGGTTGACATAAGTCTTTCTAGATTAGGGTGAAACTTAGAGGAATTGACAAATCAATTTATACAATCTTAAGGGTTTAAACTAGAAAGAGATTTCAGTTAATTAATCGAAGGTAATCTAAACCAAAGATATTAGTATAAGATTGGAATTTCCATAGTCTAAAAAACTACAAATTAAATTGAGTAGTGAAATCATGATTACATGAGAAGTCTTAGGAGGATTTAAAGTCTAGGTACTATTATCTTCATTGATTGTTTCTGAGTTTAATCTTTGTTCTAATTTATCAATTGTGTTGGTTCATTTTAGTTTATTATTTTAATTTTGCATTTAATTATTATCATCAAAATAATTTGTTAAACTAGGTAATAAAAGGATGGTAAGCACTAGTAATTCTAACCCTTGTGGGATCAACTTGTACTTGACAGTGTGAGCTATAAATACACTATGTGCTTGTGGTTAAAACTATAAAATCATAATTAACATCACTCCACTTTGGATTACAAGTATATTTATAGGGATATTTTAAGGCTAGTTTCCTATACAAATTGGTTGTTCCGAAATGTTTTATAGTACTTGACATTCATGATTAAGGTGGCTACCTTTATTAATGTCGTAGCACTTTACCGATACTAATTCAACTTCCCAATGTATGTTATTATACCTTTCATTCCAAGCTTCCATTGTCACTACGAGTGACGCTATATTATAGTCTTATAAAGACTACTATCCTCTCTATTCTTCCATTGTGTTTTTAACTATAGTGATCAATAGTACCTATATTCTAAAAGTAATCCACAAGCACAAAAGAGTTTTAAAAATAAATAAATAAAAAACAAAAAACTTGATAGAGCTAATTTGCAAATTTTGAAATACTAACATAATCCTTGGTAATAACACCAAAAATTTTATTATCACAATCAGAATTGTAGCTAGCAATAGCGAGCACGAGTTAATCCTATGAAGATTATTGGTTAACTACATACTATTCACAAACTTAATAAGCTAAAGTAAGAATTATAGATGATTTAATAAGAAAATCAAGTAAATAACAAATATGAACACTAAACAAAGTAACCTCTAAGGATATATCAATCAATGAATTAACTAGATTTAGGTAAGAAATCCGCTAGGACTGAAATGAAAATAATGTGTGGGTTACTAAGTTAGACCAAAAAAAAAGAATTCATAAGAGATGAGAAACAAAGGGGGTTAGAGAGAAGAGAGAGCTACTAACATATAATTCATATAAGCAAGATACTATTATGAACTTAAGCACGATGCTTGGAAGAGTTAGCATCAAAGTATTACATTATATGCCCTTGAGTGTTGACATCATGGATTCTTCTTATCATTAGATTGTTATTAGTAGTTAGGTTTAGCCTATTTATTGAGGAAGCATTGAGTTAAACTTCAAATAAGGTCATATATAATAATATGCTCTAAAAAAATTTCAATGTACTAAATAATAAATTTTGGGTTTTATATGTAAGTATGTGTGTGTGTGTGTGTGTTTATATATATATATACTTTTTTGTTTTTGCTTCCGTGAAATTTTCTCCTTCACGTTTTTGCTTGACATGTACCTTTCTAGTATTTAAGATGAGAATTAATATTGAGAAGATGTGTACATGTTTCCATTGGTGAAGAGTTATATTGCACGTAAAGAGAAACATGAAGATTTTTGTTTTCTACGTGCTACCTTTTCTTAAGGCAGGCATTATCGTGGTTCATTATAAATCGATCGGCGTAATAACACTATTATAAACAAATTACGAGGGGAAGACTTGAGCTGTTTATGCCCCTGCGCTCTACCTCATTTCCTTTTCCCGAAAATTTCTTCATCAGGCTGCCAATTTCTCACTCGAGGTGTGTGTGTTAATCTCCAGCAACCACCGTACTATACCACATAACTTCTATCAAGTATTTACTTGTTTTTTTTTCCCCGTAACCAGTGCAAATACAGCATATTAAGCAATCAAAGTGCAGAGTAAACAAGCACCTGAACAAACTACAGCGGGAAAGCAGGTGTTCTGAGAGCCAATTAATACAGTCCAACCAATACAACCAAGTTATTGTATATGTTTACCTACATTTTATGGATTACTTTAACCACGTGAATTGGGTTAAGTTATTAATTTTATCAAATTGTACATCTCGTAAACTCTGCTTCTTTTGTCCTCTTTTATTCTCATCTTATGCATTTCATGTGTAACGACGAGTACTCTAGAATACAATTTCACAGGACAACATAAACACATGTATAGACAAAACAAACCGACGCATTTCAAGAAAAGGAAGAAGATTATTAAATAAAAAAACGTGTGGAATTGCCATTAGGTTTTTGACTAGAAGTTGAGTGCCACTAATTCAAGAGGCAAGGCAACTGAGGTAGCTAGCAATTGGCATTGGCTATAAGTAAGGTTTCGCTCTTCTCCAGCACACATGCATGTAATTAACCTAACCACGCTCACACTCTCACAGAAGCTATAGTTGTGAAATTTTCACAATAGTTATAACTGGAGACATGGGAAGGAGGCCTTGCTGTGTGAAAGAAGGACTGAACAAAGGAGCTTGGACAGAACATGAAGACAGAACTCTCATTGACTATATCAGCCTCCATGGTGAAGGCAAATGGAGAGACGTTCCACAACGTGCTGGTACATATTTCGAGTACCTATATCCATTATTACGTTTCCATTTTTGTTTCATGGCTTCTCATGTGTAATCCTTTATATTCACATATGTGCAAGGATAGGGTTGAAGCGATGTGGGAAAAGTTGTAGACTTCGATGGGTGAATTATCTGAGACCAGACATCAAGAGAGGCAACATTTCTCAGGAAGAAGAAGAACTCATTATCAAACTCCATAGCCTCCTTGGTAATAGGTATAGTTTTCTTTTTTCATTGCATTGCTTAGAATCCTAACTAGGATATATTTTCCAGTTAACATCATAAAAATAAAAAAAACAAGCATGCTTTCCAATGTTTCTGAACCAATGTATATCATTTATAGCTCGATTCATATAGAATATGATGACCTCAAGTATGGTGAAAATTCGAGATTAATATCGTCTTACATCAAGGGGGAAAAAAAGTTATATAGAAAGATATAATTCATTGTTTTGTTGAGATGTACTGTGTTTTTTTTGTGTCTATGGCAATTCAACATCAGTACTTAGATAAGATTGATTCCTCGAAACCCCTAAGAAACCCAACATTTGCAGTCCTTGAATAAAAATGAAAGCAAGATTAAGTAATCCTTTATTTCATTCAGGTGGTCGCTTATTGCTGGTAGGTTACCTGGTCGAACTGACAATGAGATTAAGAATTACTGGAATACCAATTTGAGCAAAAGAGTTCATCGAAATGCTACTCATCAAGATTTCCATGAACAACCACACTATTCGGAAGAGAATGAGGGCATCCAAGATTTCCATGAACAATCGCACAACTCGGAAGGGAATAAGGGCAGCCAAAATGTCACGAACATGGAGGCTGAGAAAATAGTAGAATCAAACAAAGTAATACGAACCAAGGCAGTGCGATTGACGAGGGTCATTACCATTCCTCAAAGATTGCATAATCTACACGATAACATTAGGAAAATAGTAAATGATCATCAAAACCCAAGCTCATGGTCGCCGTTGGATGATAATTCATTTGATTTTCCAAAGGAGTTTAACGGTAATGGTTTCCATTCGTTGGAAACTCTAAGCTCAGATTTCAACCTAAACAATGAGATGAATGAGATTGAGAATCACGAGAAACTGATTGTTGGTGATTGTGATAAAAATGGCTGCAGTAACGAGCCGTTATTGGAGTATCTTTCAGGTTTAGAAGAGAATGCAGAGGTCAACATTGTGACAAGTGATACGAGGCTACCAGAAGCTCGGACCACATGCGAGGTCGACCCTTTTGAGCGAATAGAAAATGCCTTATATCTCGATAGTTTAGAAACTTTTCTGTGCTCTGAAGATGCTTGGAATAGTTGAGGCAGTGGATATAAGCTAGCTGATTCAATCGATGGCTTTTAAAGGACACTGAATTTGTTCTTTTTGCCTTCGACAGATAAATAAGGATGCTATGATACTTCTTGTCTTTATTGATATTCAGTATTATTAAGTTGGTTTCAGATTTTTCAAGGCAATGTGTACTTTCTCAAACAATTGATGTTTTCTCTTGAAATTTGAATCACGAACAAGTTGATGGCTATGCTAGTTCAGCAATGGAAACCAAAAGCTGATTATGGTGCTTAGTACTGCTTCCGTTTTGAATAGTTGCTATTGTATCTTTTCCTGTAAAATTAAGCTGAACCAGAAAGTGTACTCTGCAGAAGCATGGTTGTAACCTTCTTCCATGCTATCACTTGTTCAGAAATTTTAAGTTTTTACGAACTTTAAAGTTGGATCCTTTTTCTACGTTCTTCCTCTCGTGGCTTATTTCTGGACCAGCCTTCACCTTTTGTCAAATCTGTCACTCAATTTTGTTCTTATCGGTTTAAGAAAAGGAGCCACGACTGGTTGAGGCATGATTTATTCTTCCCGGTAGCCAACTCCATTGCTTCATTCTCCTTAGCTTCTCTTCTCAACTCAGGAGCTAATCTTGAGCTGTCTCATTCTCTACTTCCTTCTTCCTCTCACCGTCAATCAGCATCTACTTTTATGTGCCATCTTTCTTAGAATTCTTCACCTAAGATTACTGATTTTCGTCTCTTGCCTCAACTTCTTCTCTCAACTCCTAATCTTTCCTTTCAAATACGTATTCTACCTTTCCCTCACGTAATTACTAGTTTGAGCTACTCTTTACCTAAACCAGGTGTTGCACCTTTAAATATTTCAATGGGCTCCTCAGAGACGGTGGCTGGTTCTTCAAGCTTCTAATTCCTTTTCTCCGGTAGTGAACAAGCTGTCTTAAAGACAAGTAGTGGGAAAATTACGTTGATTTATGTCTTATTGTCAATCACTTTAGTTATAATTTAGTGATAAATTATTTACAAACATTCTTTATTTTATACATGTTTAAATGTATATAATAAAATTTAGAGATAATTGTATATTACAAATAAAATTATAATGAGATTATAGTTATGAAATTCATATTGCATGTATATATTATCCCTAAATTGTTCCTAATCACTATTCTATTAAGATTGGACATTAATAGAATGCAAAAAAACTAGTACATGGTGTTTTCCTTATAAAGGAAGCAATCGATTTCATAGGCTAAAATATAGAGATACTTAAACAAACATGTGAGTGCTTATTATCTAATATGAGAAATCTATTTGGAACATTATTTGTATGTCTATGGAATTTTCATTGTGATGATTGTATAAATGATCATTTGACTTGAGGTCATCAAAGTTATCTTGTTTGGGATTGTTATGTTTGGAGACTACTTATGATCTATTTACTTACGGATTATTTAATCAGTAGTCATTACATATAGCATAAATTATATGGAGGTAGTTGAATGATCAATATATGATTTATTACTCTAAAATAATTTGGGAGAATGTTTTTTTGTTCTCGATTAGTGTTGATTCAAAAAATCCTTAACAAAATGATGCTTTGTAAATAATTTACAAATGTCATTAATAAATCGATAAATAATGGCGGAGAACTAATATGATTAGATTCAAAATATAATAGATATTAATTTCATACTTTATGTCTAATCAGAACATTGTATGATAAAATGATTGAATTATACGAAAAAAATCATGTACGGAAAAGTTATTCAAAATCACCTTGACATTCCTAACTATTTGAGTGATTATGATGCCTTGCTAGACGCCAATCTTGATTTATGATTATAAAATGTTTAATTTGATAATTAAAGATAAATTAAAAAGAAGTTTTAATTTATTTAATTCTAATTATGAATTTTAATTATAATTTATAATCATTACTAACATATTTGAGAACATAATAGATTTCACATATAGAATAAGTTGAAGAGAACAAAGTTATTTTAATCCAGTTGGACTTGATTGTAAAGCTTGAGAAACTTTGTCATTAAATATGTGATATTTAATAAATAAAGATCAATATGAGATATTGAATTTTATTTGAGGATAATATAATTTTAATTAGAATTAGAATTGAATTTCAATTAAATTACTAAAATGTCCAAAGTTTATTATAAATAGGCATAAGTTCTATAGAGCAAATACTTCTTGCTTAATCCTCTTTATAAGCGTTACGGCCAACCATTTGTGCAGCTAAAGTGGTTGAGAGAAATCAGTTTCAGAAACAATTCGAGGGATAAGACAATATTATGATCAAGTTTTAAAATAAAGTATGAATTAAATTTTCGATTTATTATGATTTGTATTAATTATTTTATATAATTAAAAAGATCTTAATTTTCGAAAAATCAGAAATAACAAAAAGGTTATAAAATTATTTTGTTGCCGTTAGAATGAGATCTCAAGTTGATTTTCCAACAAATTCATCATTGTTTTTAAGATTTATTCTTCGACTTTTGAAGGTATATTTTTTTATAAGGAATCCCAATAAATAAATAAAATAATTAAAACGTTAGACTTCATAAATAATGTATCTGCTGGTTTCATCCAAAATAAAACACGTGACAGGTATTAGTAAATAATCAACTGACCACTTGTCTAGTTAGTTAATAGTACAATTAATTTGTATATGGAACAAAATCTTCTATTTTAAGATATCCTTTTTTTTTTTATTATCGTAAAATATCATCCATCCAATTTTAATTTACATCTATTCCGAGATGACCGAAGATATGATCCCGTTGTATATTTCCAACTGCTTTCAGGACATCTATATAAACATCGAGTGAGAGATGGATCTCCTCGAAGATCGTTACCTTCTCGAACGTTTAAAACAAAAAGAAAAAGAAAGGCAAATGAAGTCCAGAAAGCAAGTTATTTAATATCACCACGTGACATCTGTGTCTGAATATCAAATTCGTACTTCAAATGGATTTGACTTTTATTCTCTCTCTTTTTGTTTTTCGACTATTTTATTTCTAAATTGAATATCCGACTTAGTTTTTTATTTTTTCCGTTGTCAACTGTAAATTACCAGTATTGAAATTGAAATTGAAATTTTTAATAGAATATTACAACAATTTTTACTGCAGTGTTACTCAGTTTGTTGATGTTACAATCTATGAAATGAAAAAGATTCAACTTAAGTTCATTAGAAAAGATTCGGAAACTAAATTAAGAATAGAAAAACGGTTTTTAATGCAATACATTTATGTACACCATAGTCAGACTGCTCAAATCTTGCAATGAAGTTTTGCTGGAAATCATACTTGTGAAGGAAATAACATACCAACATTTCCAATTAATTAATTGATACTTTTCCTTTCTGGCTTCATGTAAATTATGCAAGGTGGCAAATCAACAGGATCCATCTACGGGGCAATCAAATTGGGTGTCTTCCTCTCATAAACTAAGCTAAGGTCACAAATTATTAGGATCGTCTTGAAAAAAACAATTACTTATTAACTCGCATGATTAGAGTTGTGAATTAAACTATATATTGCTACACATTTAACTAAATAGTGATTCACATGGTCGGCCAACTTGCATAGTAATTATTCATTCCATCAGTATTGTTAAAATAATTAAAAATCTTACCATCAGAGCATTGATTCTTACGCTCATGAATTAGAATAGATCAAAATTTACAACTCTTGTCAATTGGAACTCGTTATTAACAGGGTTTCAGTCAAACACAGAAAGTACATTCCCATCTAACTTAAGTTCACCCGCTACTACTCTGCTTGCATTCTAACTAACTTTTGGTGGCGTGACTCTCTTAAATTTCTTATCACCTTTATATAATTTCTTTTAAAAAAACAGTTATTAAACACGATTTTTTCGGTAGCTATTATCAGAAACATTCCTTTTTTACCCTATAACGAATGTAATGCGTAAATGTACGTAATAAAAGAAAACATAGACACTATTTGTAGACTTAAATTATAAAAGAACAAATCCCCAACTGAAACCAATCGAAAACAAATATAATGTACATAATAATTTTTTATTTTAGATTAAATAAAAAGAAAAATGATCTCCAGAA
This sequence comes from Erythroxylum echinodendron, assembly GCA_027575705.1. Lineage (NCBI taxonomy): Eukaryota > Viridiplantae > Streptophyta > Magnoliopsida > Malpighiales > Erythroxylaceae > Erythroxylum > Erythroxylum echinodendron. The sequence continues at coordinate 19,847,122 of JANZXR010000005.1, forward strand.
CAAAAATAATTTTGACGGACATGTCCAAACTACAAAACGTGAACGTTGTATGCATGAACCAGAAAATGTACTCCGCATAAGCATGATTGTGACCTTCTTCCATGCTATAACTTGTTATATATTTTAAGTTTTTTTACGAACGTAAAAGGAGATGGACCCTTTTTCTACATTGTACTTTGTTTCCTTTAAAATCTATTTACAGCTTTCGTTTCTATCTTTTTTATCTCCTTACGATCCAAATCAGTACAACATGTGAAACTTAAAGTTTGACATCTTGCCATCTTCTGCGCGATAAAGTTTAACCTTCAACTAAATGTAGTACCCAAGTCTATCACATTTATAAAAGACAACTACATCAAGTTATGGCGTATGTAAGTGAATGTGCATGCTTTTATCAGTCAACCCTACGAAATTCTAGACCTTCTTTCTTCCCCTCCTAGTCCTAGCTTATTTTTTGGCCAGTCCTTTCCTTTTGTCAAATCTAATTTTTGACTTTTTATTCTAGCTAATGGTTTTGGGCGAGATTTATATAGCCTATCACTCAATTTTGTTGACTGGTTCAGGCATGATCTTTTCTTCTCCGGTGCCCAACTCCACTGCTTCGTTTTCCTTATCGTCTCTTCTCAACTCAGGACGTAACCTTGATTCTTGAGCTGTGTCATTCTCTACTTCCTTCTTCCTCTCACCCTCAATCAGCATCTATTCTTATGTGCCGCGATGCTTAGAATTCTTCACCTAAGATTACTGAATTTCATCTCTTGCCTCAACGTCTTCTCTCAACTCCTATTCTTTCCTTTCACATACGTCACTACAATAAAGTTGAATTTTAGCTACTTTTTTCTGCCAACGATTATGTATAACATCGCAAAAAAATAAAACTTTTGGCAACAGGCTCGATCATTTGCAACAGTTCTACATTTTCATAACCAAAGGTCGAGCCTTCACCAGAACAAAGAAGGTTTTTGGCGATGAAATATTTCGGGAAGACAACAAATTGTCACAAAAACTATTTACGACTTGCGACGGAAAAAAATCATCGAATCATTGAAGCTCAGTAGCAACAAAATATCTACAACGTTTTTATAGAATTATCGCCTAACTGATTTTGCTATAGTCACTCCTTCGTCACAAAAAGAAATAGACGAGGAGCGGAAAAAATGTTGAAAATGACGTATTGCGATGTTTGATTTTGGTGGGTAAAAGTAATTAGCTTTGTTAATATAAGCACAGGCATTATAAAAGTCATTAGCTTTGTTAATGTAGGCGTAAGTAATAATGCTTATCGACGATTACTTTGCGTAGCAGAATATGTTTAGCTACGTTTTTAGAAGCGTAGCTAAAGGTTATTAGAGACATTTTAGAAAATGTAGGTAAATAGACATAGTGACAATTTTAAATTTGTAGCTAAAAATTTTTAGTGACGAATTCATATTTTTAATTTTACTCCTCAATTACCAACTAGTCATTTAATTATAATTTTTAATAAAATTTTTAATTCATGTTATTATTTCTAACATGGTTTGAATTATAATTAAGCTACATTTTTTAATCATTGTTGGTAACGTTGTTTGAATAATAATTTAGTAAAATAAAAAATGTTTCAGAATTAAAAATTAAATGCATTTTATAAAAAATAAAATGTAACTAAATGTTAATTACAAAAGTTAAGAAAAAAATTTATAGACAAACTAAGACTCCTCATCATCCTTAGTACTTACATAGTTTGACTTAATTAATTGTTTTACCATCTTTTTAAGATTGGTAAGCTCTCTTTCAGTACGGTCTAATTTTTGTTCATTAAGTTGTAATTTTTCTTCAGTACAATCTAACTTTTCTTCATTACATTGTAATTGAGCCTTAAGCGACTGATTCTCCTCTTGAAGCGTCGTTACATATGCTGGTTATGACAGTGATGAATCAATTAGCTTAGAGTCATACCCAAGACCTATGATATACCTTTATCTTATATTAAGGACGTTGTTACAAATGTCATCTACATCGGGCTTGTTTTCGTCAGAAATGATATCTGCAACAACTCTCGCATCTTGTCTTACAATTTAAAACACAAAATCGAGATGTAATTCAAATATTATTAGTTAGTATTATATAAATAAATAAACTATAAAATTAAAATTTTTATACTTTCATAATTATTCTGAGCTTTTTGAGACGTCCAACCTTCATCTTTCTTGATGTGTGTCAGTTTGTATAGTATGATCGTATCACACTCTCGTCCATGTAGTTGAGTCTAAGTCTATTATACGAATTAAAAAAAATGAAGCACAATAGACAATATTGTATTTACTAATATAATAATAACTTTTAAACAAAGAGCTTACAAATTCTTGTAGTACGATAACTAGGGATGGCGGTGGGTTTTCAACTCGATTAATATCTGTACCACCTGACCCAAAAAATGGACATGGAGGCTAAAATAATGGATTTTAAATGGATGCTAAAAAATAGATGTGGATATGAATTTGGATATGGGTCTAGTGACAACCTAAACCGATGGATACCCATGCTCGACTCGTTTTTTATTAACTCTATTTTTATGTTTTTTCTTCAATATTTATGGTCACATGTAATAAAATATTAATATTTTTTCAAGAGAAACAGCTTTAAAATTCCCGCTTTACTCTTCACCTTTTCCAGGTAAAAGGAGTCCCTTCATTTTAGTCATTCCATAAATATGACCTTTGAGTTCTTAATGCTATGAAGTTCATGCAAAGACAATTTGAAACTTTGGATATTTCTGTCATTATTCTAGTTCTTGATTGTGAAAAATATATATTGTCTTTGCACTAGACATTATGATTTTTATTATTCCAATTTTATGAGTTTTTAAGACATACAAATCAAAATCTTGATTCATTATTATTAAAGTAATTTTAATTTGGAGCGTTCAAAAGAATCTACTCTTTATATTTTCTATTTAGAAGTTATATTTCTATGTGCTATACAATCCAATGGATATCCAAAAACTCGAACAATCCAATAGATTTGGATATGGGTAGTAAATTGTAAAAACCGATGGATTTTAAAAGGATAATGGATTGAGTCATAAAAAATGAATATGGATATGGGTAAAGTAATACCCGAACCGAACCCTACCCATTGCCATCCCTAACAATAAAAAATGATTTAAGGCTAGGGTTATGAGGAGTTTTCATTTTTCCTTAGTTAACCTTAGCTTTCTCACACTTTTCCCAAATAAAGAAAAGAAATGGTGATAAGTATGAATTACATCATATTTTAGGGTTTAGTTTGATATGTATTTAATGGCTAATTCAATTGTTTAGTATGTGTTTAGGTTAGATTTATGTTAGTTTGTTAATTGTTTATGTTTTAAGGGTTTTATAGGTTAGTATAAGTCTTTGAGCTTTAATTATTATATTTTTGGGGTACCTTGATGTGTTTGTTAGTATTTTAGGGTCAACATCGAAGAACCGAGAAGCTTCAGAGACACTAGGGTTGAAACAACGACCCATAATCGTGTTGTGATAGAAGCCCAAGATATGGCCCACTATCATGTCCTGCTTGCCACAATCATGACAGAAGGCTCAGATGTGGCCCACGATCGTGGCATGCAAGGCCACGATTATAGCTTGCATTGACAAGCGCGCAAACATTACAAAACGTCAAGTTTTGAAGATTTTTTGGACCTTTTGGATCCTAAAAAAATCCTAGGGTTGCTAAGAACACAAAAGGTATTTAAAGAATAAGACAAAAAAGAGGAAGGAGCTTTTGCATCGGTCACTTTTTAAAGAATCCCTAGAGGGAATTGTCGAGAGATAGAGAAAGAAAAGAAGGAAGAGAGAAGTAGAGAAGAAGCTGACTCGATGTACTTCTTAGATCAGGAGTTTCCTTCAAATTGTATTCCTATTTATTTTCCATTTTATTATTATATAGAATTAGGAATAATAGTATGATGATAGGATTTTTGAATGTTGAGATGTTCTAAACTCACCTTCGCGGTTTTATTCTTGATTTAATGAAATCTGATTGTTTTATGATTATTGGATTTATTGTGATTAATTTCTGAGGTTACATAATTAGGCAATAATATGAGAAGATCAAATTGTTCTAATTAGGGTTTTGGATAGATTGTTAATTAAGAGATTGCAATTCCCATAATTTGAGTAGGGTTTATAAATTAGGGTTAATGGTTATAATTTTGAAGAGAGTAATCAACCCTAGAATTGTTTAGAGCTAATAATCCAATAATTCATAATCGATTAGGTTAGCGTTAAAGATTAGTAAAATTCCCTTTCTCTCAATTGGTAGTTCCTTAGGTCGATTCTTAAGTGTGCGTTGCAATTGCTAATTTGTTAATATTTTCGTGATTGATTCTTTAGTTGATTTGCTTGATTGAATTTCATTCTTGTTTTAGGTTCGTTACATTTGAATTTTTATGATTTGTTTTGGCCTTAGATTTTGGATTAGATTATCCCTCCTCATAGGATTGACACCTTAGGTACTATACAGATGACCCGTGTGCTTGCAGATTATCGGGGTTAATCAATTAAAACTTGCACACATCAAAAAAACCATGATCAAGTTTTTGACGTCATTTTCGGGGAGGCGATTAGTTTAATTATATAGTTTTTGGAGTTTAGTTAGTTTTTAATTTTTGTTTTCGTTCTTTCTTTCTATTTCTGAAATCATGCTCTTACATTAACACAAGAGTCACGAGAAGATCGAGTTATCCAGCTAAAACTTTAAATTTATACATAACTTGCTTAGAATGATCCATTAGAAAAGCTTAATGTGAAAAAGAAGAGGAAATCGCAAAAGCAATAATGGCTGAGGAATTTCAACAAGATTTGGATAATGGAGCGAACCAAGGATGTCAATAATAGACACTTATGGACTTCATGAGACTAGGGTTCAATGTAGCTAACCAAGGAGTAGCTAGGTCACCTGTACAAGCAGTGTTGTTTGAAATCGAACCAGCCCTCCTAAACATGCTTCAATAGAATGTGCAGTTTTATGGAATAACGAATGAGGATCCTAACATACATATAGTGAACTTCCTTGTAGCATCCTACCCCCATCTGACATATAGATGCACACCCTTCTAATGAATGTGCACATACCTGACAGAAATGGTGTGCTAATTATTACACTTTTACTATATAGCATGTCATCTAACTACTTCATAATTAAGATAATGTTTAAAACCCAAAAAAATTTCCTCGTATCATTTCATAAACCATATTTACAATGTAGCATTATAACCATCATCCATGCTTTACAATACCAGCCTATCAGAGTCACAACTCTATTTACAAAGTATGCTCTATGCATGAGGAATTAGATGAAAATTAAACTAATCCTTTAGTCCAGTTGACCGACCTTTGAGCCATATACTCTATCCAAAAGCTATACAAAATCTTTTCAAAGCAGTCTTAGAAGCTAGGTCATCGCTCTCTTGGACCTAAAAATATCAACGTTGTAATTTGGTTGAGTTTTGCGAACTCAGTTTAGTAACCATCCTCGATGGGTCACTCTTGTCATGCAACACACAATTTATGTCATCACGTAATTCACATCATCTCAATTTTCATCATGTAATATCAAGAAAGTTTTTGTTCACATAGAACACATTTCAAAATCCATACAATTCATCATTCCATTGAATTATGTAGATTATAATCATCGATAATCAATCACACATATCATACAATAAAAGTCCTCAAAACATTGCAATCATTCAATTTATTCGTATCATATGTATATGCAATGCTTATGAGACTCAACTTCATTAATTACGTTGTTGTGACCAAGTGCCTTTTTCACTATCCCTTATCCATTGTGGATACTAGGCTTTATCATATTGTCCCCAATTCATTGGAGATAAAGGGATTTTTATACACATTGAGCCATAGGCTCTTACCACAGATGTCTGAGCTTTAAGCTCTTTTTCACTAGTGAATCTGGTCACAACTACCTTTATATTTCATACATTCATGTAATGACATGCACCATGCATATTCATTTTTCACATTTACATTCTTTCTCATTCACATTTGTCATCGGACTTTTAGTTCGACATTCAATATAATAGTTAAGAATCATTTATTCAATCACATTCACATTCAAGTAACACTTCCAATGTTCTATTCATGCATCAAAACGCCTCGGACATTGAATGTCCGAATTTTAGTACATACACATCACAATAATTCAGTACACAATTTAACAAAAAATCAAGGTTAGACCATCTTAGATCACTCACAATTGCTCCTTTCAGCCTATTGTCTTGAAGTCCCGGCAATGTTTGGAAACGGTCGCACAATGTGTTCTTTTATAAAATGCAATCATATATTAAATTTACACATTCAGTTAAATAGTCAATCATAAGCATCATGAATGTATCATGTATTATGCATGTTCAATGACAACTTTTCGGGTACGTTTCCTTAATACACTTTATAAGCAATTACAACACCTTCCAAACATTCTTTAATCTCTAATACTCTTTCCTCACTTTAATCCCCTCATTCAATATCAACTAAATTCATTTAAGTTCTCATTAAACCTACATACCTCATACGGTAACATCCTTGCTTGAATTAGGTTGAAAAACATCCAAACAAACACCCTTTGATATATCCTTATAGGTCACAATCGTGCACGATTCTCCTCCAACCTGTAGTATTTTCTTCTTTCTTTCTTCCCATTTTTGACATAGAAATAGAAGTTTTAGGCAATAATTTCTTCTAATCAAATATTACTCTATTTCTTAAATTTCTAATGACATCAAATTCATTCATTTTGGTTCAGTATCGTGCAAGTTATAATCAAAATACCCCATATTGTTCTCATAGCTTGATATAACACAATTCTCAACTTCAATATAAATTTCAAGACTCTTAAGGATAGAATTCAAATTTGATTCCTGCATAACAAATGTAGACATATGTCTCTAGTTTCCTGTAGATCAACATTCATCCAATTTGGATATTCACAGATCAAGTTATGGCCAAAATATAGATGTATGTTCAATAAAACACTGCATATAACATATTCCAACACAATTCATTGCCAAAGTTATATTACTTCTCTAACATTTCTCAATCCTTTCACATTGATGATTTACTTATACCTCAATTTTCAGTTCAGTAATCTCTATATAGAATTCATAAGTTCATGAATAATCACAACACAAAAACAGAACCTAATTTATACTTTTACATATCACATTTTCTGCACTTCACTAATCTTCATTTAACTTCAATTATCACAATCCTTTATACACTTTCTGCACATTTCCTACTGATTCAACTCCTTCATCACTTTACTTATATCTCAAAAATTGCTTCTTCCTACACCACTCATGCATGCATCCATTCATCTTGCTATACCATTCACGCATGCATCTATTTTCAAACATGAAAACATCATCAAAAGTCATTTATACTACCATACAACACAAAGCATAACTTACTTGATTTAAACTTCAAATCCCTCAGTAAAATTCCAAAAACGAGGAGAGAAAATGAGAGGCTTCGATGGATAAAACAAAGACAAGAATAGAGAAAAACATAACAAAATATGGATTGGAATGTTTTCTTTGCAAGGGGTAATAAGTCAATAACACAAAACTATCTAGCTAGGTGTTTTGGTGATGGAGAGTAAGAAGAAAGTTTTGGTGTTTCAGTGATGAACAAGCCAAAAAAATTGCAGAAATCTCCTTACCAAAAATGTGACTTAGGTGTCCCTTTTAGGTTTTGACACCTGTCTCCAATGCATGTGTTACATTTCTCCACTAGTTATGTTACCAATTGTTCCTTAGCTATTAATCCTCATGTCACACGTTAATGGATCCATTTGTCACTCCATAATTAGTCCATTTGTCAATGACTTAATAATGAAATTTTCACACTTCCATTTGTCTCTTTTTTCTATATTTTTTAGTCTAAAATACTCCAAATATTCAGAAATTTCTAAAATGTCCAAAATGTCACCAAAAATACTAAATCAATTTTACTACACCCCAATTCAATTTTCAAGAAAATAAATCCACAATTCACATTTTAATCACATTAAAATCACTTATACCTAGAAAATGCTAATGAATGCATGTACAATTATTTTAATGAGCGTCAACATTATTCACGTATATGTGTATGCCATATGATGCATGAAATGCACTTCTAAATTCTTAATAAACTCTCCTATATAGTATCCTAGGGTTCTAACCCTAATCATGGGATAATGGGATGTTACATTCCTTGAAATTTATGATACCTTTTGGTACCATAAGATGTTGGAAGATGCAGTCAAAATTAGGCTTTTCCCTTTTACCCTTAGAGATAGAGCAAAGGTTTGGTAACACTCTCTCAACCCAGCCAATGTCGCAACTTAGGATCATCTAGTTCGTGCCTTTTTGGATAAGTATTTTCCCTTGACTAAGAATATGAAGATCATTAAGGGGATTACCAACTTCCAGCAAATTGACAGGGAATCGATCTATGAAGCATGGGAACAATTTAAAAGATTTGCACCAAAATGCCCATATCATAACTTACCTAAGGAATTCTTATTGCAAACTTTCTATAACAAAGAAACCCCATATACGAGATGCATAATTGATGCATCTTCAGGAGAATCATTGATGAGAAAGACGGTAGATGAAGTAGAAGAGCTGATAGAGAAGATGGCGAGTAATAACTGCCTATGGATGAACGAGCGGAGTAGACAAGCTACTACTTTTCGAGAACAAAAATGAATTGTAGCTGTTGATTAAACGAAAAAAATGCAAGCAAAAATTGATAACTTGAACCGATAACTCAACAACATGAAGGCTTCGTCCTCAGTTCTGGTGAAAGTTGTACAACATAAGTGTGAACTTTGTGGACAAATAGACCATGATATGGTGGACTATTTCTTGATAAAGGAAAGTAATAAAGAGCAAGTGAATTATATGGGAGCTCAATATAGACGAGGAGGGGAAAACAATTCCTACTCCAACATATACAATCTTGGGTGGAAGAATCACCCTAACTTCTCATGGATAAACAATGTCAGAAGACCGTTCAGAGCTCAAGGACAATCAGGCTTCCCAATACAAACAAAGATTAATGGAATCCAAATTGGATAAGATTTTATATAAAATTGAAGGTACGGAGGATGCACATATGAGGCTTAAAAGCAAATTTGAGCAAGTCTGGAAGTCCAAGTAGGTCAATCAGTAGAGGTAATTTCTACTCGGAATGTAGGAACCTTTCCAAACAATACTGAGTCTAACCCAAACGAGCGATTCATGGCTATTACTTAGACCCAGGAAAAGAAACTCGAACATGCGAATAAAGATAAAGATAAGGGAGAACGACAAGTAATTATGGAATTCCTTCCAATTTAACTCATAATTGAGCAAATCAGGGAGCCTCGATCAAAATTTTTATACCCTATTCAAGCTCAACAGAAATCAATTGGAAGTAGGGCGACAAGAAATTCTAGGGAGGTTTAATTAACAAGGTTGAAGACAAAACAGAACATCTACAAACAAAGCTCACATTAAAAGAATCAAATAAGAAGAAGGTTAAGGAGCGCATAGCGAAAGAAAACCCTAATATAGCATGGAAGAAAGAGGACCCAAGGGATTTTTACATTCCTTGCAATATCAATGAAGTCGAAATAGACAGGGCATTCGCAGATCTGGCAGCGAGTATCAATATGATGCTCTTTACTTTTAGTCAAAAATTGAGGTCAGGAGGGTTAGAACCCACAAAGATGCTAGTGAAGACGACAGACAAAACAATTCATCAGCCAAAATGGATCATTAGGGATGTGCAAGTACAAATTGATAAATTTACCTTTCCCATAGACTTTCATATATAGGATATTAGAGAAGATGTGGAAACCCCTATAATCCTTGGACAAACATTCTTGGCTACTGCTTGCTCTGTAATTAACGTTGATGGGGGTGAACTAACTCTGAAGGTTGGCAAGCATCAAATAAACTTCAAAGTCTCAAAGGAAAACAATGATTCTCCCTTACCTCCAACTAATATCAAGAAACCAAACCTCAAAGATAATGGGAAGATATTGAGGATCCTATAAATGCATCTAAAAGGAAACGATCACGAAGAAGAAGGCGAAGAAAGGAGAATCATAGGGAGAATGGAATCCAGGACATGGATAGCTCATGTGCAAATTGTAAGATCGATGATTATGCTACCATTATACGATTTATTCTAACCACCTTAAGTGCAAGAAGAGTGTCAAGCTACTGACGTTAAAAGAAGCGCTGTATAGGAGGCAACTTGTGGTATGTTAATTTAATGTTATTTCCCTTGATTTTTAGATGGATTTTGTAGGTAGGTTATTTCATTTCTAAATAAAATCAAGAAAGCATGGGACTCTATGTTAGTAGTGTGCCCTAGGCCAATGTTCATATGTGACTTTAGTATTGACATTCTAACTTATTAATAATATATTATGAGGTATTCTTTTAAATATGCATGTATATTGTTTATGTAATGTGATTTACATTCCATGAATTGTATTAGGCTTATGTCAACCTGTATGTGACTTGATAGTAAAACCATAAGTATTATAATACTATTCTAAACTGTCCCTAGTCGATCGTTATTGGTGAAATGATAATGAATTAAGGCTAGTATATGTTCTGATTGATGATCACGTTTTACTGATCATAGATATGAGTTATCAAATCAGAAACATAGATATATGTTAGAGAA
>JANZXR010000005.1:19869856-19883425 GCA_027575705.1 Erythroxylum echinodendron
AGATCGTGCATACTCGTGTGGATACCGGTAGAGGACATTCGCGTGTAGCAGTGTCTACGAATCCAAAAAACAACCACAAATCGGTGTCAAAAAGGTATTTTTGCGCATCCTATATGTTTTCGGTTATACATCGTGTTGTGTTATGGTCTCTTCCGCAGCATATTGTGAATACTTGATCCATACGCGATCCAGCACCATTTGACTTTCTACTCAATGCTTCAGCCACCACATTAGCTTTTCATAGATGATACTTAATCGTACAGTCATATTCCTTTAATAGGTCTATCCATCTCCTCCGTCTCATATTCAACTCCTTCTGACTCAGCAAATACCTCAATCTCTTATGATCGGTATATCTTTGAAAAGTCTCTCCATATAAATAATGTTTGGATATCTTTAGAGCAAAGACTACTGCTGCAAGCTCCAAATCATGTTATGAATAATTACTCTCATGAGACCTTAATTTTCTCGATGCATAAGTTATTACCTTGCCATACTGAATTAACAGACATCCCAATCCTTGATGCAAAGCATCACTGTATATTACATAACCGCCAGTTCCTGATGGAATAGTCAACACCAGTGCCAAAATCAACCAATGTTTTAGTTCCTCAATTGTCACTCCACCTAAAAACCACATTCTTCCTCAAAAGTTTAGTCAAAGGGGCTGAGATCAGTGATAACCCTTTGACAAACTGATAATATTTGGCTAATCCTAGAAAACTCCAAGTTTCTCGTGCATTATTTGAAACTTCCCACTTCATTACTGCCTCGATCTTCTTCGGATCAATTTGTATACTTTGTCCATTTACTATGTGACCCAGAAACACTACTTGATTTAGTGAATTTGGCATGTAACTATTTCTCTCTCATAATCTTCTCTACTCTTTGAATACATAAACATGTCATCAATAGACACTATCATAAAGCGATTCAGGTAGGGTTGAAACACCTTATTCATCAAAGTCATAAATGTTATTGGGGCATTAGTTAACCCAAATGGCATTACTAAAAACTCATAATGCCGATATCTACTCCTAAAAGCACTCTTTAGTACATTAGCCTTGTAGCGCCCTGTTACCATGGGGTACTTACCGGAACACCTTGAGGACATTGCAGTACATAACTTATGATAATGGCGCATTACGTTCAATCACAACATTCACTTAACATGGCATCATCATTTTTTTTCTTTATAAGGAATCATCAAGAAAGTCACAACATTTAAAACCAAAATTTTCCCCTTTTTATTTCATAAACCTGAATGTAATACATTATAGCTTTTGAATAACTGTACACGTACATCATCGTAACCTATTACAATATAAGCTACATGAAAGAGGAAATACATAAAAAGATCTATCTATTCTTCCAATCTCAGCTGACTGACCTGTGAGTCATTTTCTTCACAAAAGTACAAGAATTACGCTTCTTGTATGGTCTCTCAGTAGCAAAAGTCCTCCCTCGGTCCTAAAATGTCAACGTGCAATTTTGGGTGAGTTTTGCGAACTCAGATGAGGTAACTATCATCAACGGTTCACTCAATTCATGCAACACATCAAACATGTAGACATATAATTCACATCTTTTCATTTTTGCATAAAGCATCACATATCACTTTTGGTACAATTATACCGAACATTTCATTCATACAAAATACACATATTGATTGTAAATGTAATGCAGATGATTCAGTTTCATTTGTTACTTTTTTGTGACTAAGTACCTTTTTACTAGCTCATATGCCTTTGTGGATACCGAGTTGTATCAATTAATGTCCCATATCCCTTAGTTGATACTGGATACATGCACAACTGATCCAAAGGCTCTTATCACATTCTGAGCTTTAAGCTCTTTTACTGGAGACTCCGATCACAATAGCCATTATCTTTCATGCATTCATATAATGAAATGCATCATATATATTTAATGATTACACTCATTCATTCACATTCACACTCTTTCTTATTCACATTTGTCATCGAACTTTTAGTCTGGCATTTAACATTGAAGTTGAGAACAAATAGTCAGTCATATTCACATTCAAATAGCACTTCCAATACAGTTTCGAATATAGAACTCCTCGAACAATCAATTGTCCAGAATCAACACAATCAATTTCACATTCATAAGATAATTCAAACATAATCTAACACAAACAATTAATTGAGTAAGACTGTAAAGAGAATGATATCAAACTTCTTATGAAATAGGGATGCTCATAAAAAACCTTATGCTAAAGTCAAATTAATCAACATTAGAGGGCCAAAAGAAGAGGGAGGACTATGGTTATGGTCAGTGCAGATCAACAATAAAGAGCAGCTTACCAAAAGCATTTAGAGATTCCTAACAGATAAAAAAATTCTTTGGGTGTAATGGTTCAAGTGCATTACTTGGATAATTAGTGCTTATGGGAAATCAATTTGAGGTTTGACTCTTATTAGACCTTGATCCAAATCTTCAATCTAAGAGAAATGCTCTATTGGGAAATTAAGCATAAATTACTATGGAGAAAGTACATAGCTTTGGTTTGATATCTGGAGTGAAAAGGGACCTTTTTACCTATTTCTTGAAGCATTTCATTTGAGGCATTTGTTGAATCCCAAAGCTAAGGTAAGGAATTTATAAAAGGAAATGAATGACATGCAAACTTAAGAGGTTTGTCTATTATTTTAAGAAACTTTTCCTAAAAATACCCAAACCAACATCTAAAGGACAGTATAGGGTGACAGAAACATACATTACGATTATTCACCATCAACTCCAACTACCAAGTGTTGAGGAATCTAACACCTAAGGTGCATTGTAGCAAGTTGGTATGGTTCAAACAAATTCTTCCTAAGATATGCTTTATACTATGGCTTGCCATCAAAAATAGGCTAAGCACTTTGGATAAAATAAGAGGCTTTCAAAGCACAAATCCAAATTGTAAGTTGTGAAATGTAGAGAATGAATTACACGTTTTCTCTAAATATAACTACTTTAAAGGGTTATGAGTGAGAATTTAAGATTTTTGCTACCGTCATTACAATAAAGAGGATTAGGAGAAACTTTTTAAGATTATCTTAGGATTTGGTGTTTATTCTATTTAAAGAGAAATGAATGACAGAATCATCAAAAACAAAAGTGAAGACCAATTAACGATCATTAGCTTGGATAGGAGAAAATATTATAACAAACATAAAACAAAACCTTGTAATAGAGAGCATGGTAAGAAGATGGTGCATAAAATGAAAATTAACAAAAAAAGCTATAACATTGCCATCATGATTTAGTAGAAGTAGCTATGTTGTATAATTTTGCATATTTCTAGATAAAAACATAAGAAAAGAGGTTGGTTCTTAAGCCAAAATAGATACTCCTTCACTCTATATTAATGGAAGAGAAAAAAAAAAACTCTAAGCCCAATAATTCTATTATATGTTACATAACTTGTTCTAAATGTGCTCGTAATAATTGCAATCACTTGAGTAACTAGTCATAAGTAAATTATAAGACAATTTGTACGTCTTTCAAGAGCTTTTATTCATTAATACAAATTTTTAAGTTTTTTGGATTAATTTATAATTACTGTGTTTGAACTTAAAGAATTTGTTAAAGGATAACGGTTTTGGTTGAGTTATATATTTGAGTAAGTAGAGTAGATTATGCTATATAGTAATTAGTGAGATAGCGTATGCATTTATATATGGATATGTGAATGTGTACTTTTGTGACTTATGTTAATATGTAATGTACACACAAAAGGTAATATGTAATGCACACACAAAAGGTAATAGATTAGTTATTTTTATTTTGTGTCTAAGTGACGTGCCATGTGAATAGATGTGACTTGATGATTAGGAATACGCGGTGCTGTAGAAGTTTATGGATGCGATTATACTGTAGTGATATGTGAAACTGGTTGGGACAAAAATCAATGTAATTAGTTGAAGAGGAAATGGACGTAGTCGATTGAATGGAAAACCAAAATAACTAATTTACTGAAGTTGGTCTTTTTACAGTTATATTGACACCTTTTACGAACATTTGTGTGAATTACTTGTATTTAAATTTCATATATCGACATTGCATTTTAGATCATTAATCAAGAACGTGGCTGTATTTTTTAGCATGGGTATGGTGAGAAGTGGTATGTATTTTAGATTTACATGTCTTCATGTTTTATTATTTTATTTTATTACCATTTTAATAATTGGTATGTGTTAGTTAACTCTTTTTATTTCTAGTATAAGCATGAAGAAGAGTAGAGTTAGGATGAGTACTGAAGTAAGTATTTCTCTCCGGACAACGACGTTTTGCCTGTAGCGCTGTTGTTACTCTTTTCTTATCAAGTGACGACTTGTCTATTGCTACTGGTGCATTACGATACCTGTAATTAACATATATGGTTGGAATTGTCTGCAGAAGTTTTTGGTTATCGCTCTAAAACTTCTTGAGCTCATGTTTCAAGAGCTATTTTAACGTTTTTTCCTGATGACAAGGCCAATGCATCTGAGAATCAATTGGTAGAAGGCGGTAAGAGGCTGCAGTGAAGTGCTTAAACGGAATTAAGTAGTTGTGCAAGAATAACAGCACTTATCCAACTTCATTTGGATAGACATCTGCAAGGAATGCATCAAAAGAGACCAATGCCAGACACAATTTAATAAGCAGACAAAAACAAGACGGAGATCAATAAATCTAAATTAAGAAGAAGAAAGTCAAATGATTAAAAAAAAGATATTAAAGCATAAATTTAATTACAAAAATAGCTCTTCAAATATATGAACCTTCTGCAATCAGTTGTTAAGAAATCTTATTCCCCTTGATTTCAGAATATAGTTAACATAAGCCCTCAACACGCAAGAAAGGGCCAAGCATGCTTATATTTTTGTCTTCTCCGTTGAGAAAAATATGCATCAGTAATTAATCAAAAGGAAAAAGAGAAATTGCACCATGACAGCAACCCAAACAATCATCAGAAAACAAGATCTCTTATTGAATTCTATGCATCCGCACATCAAAATCTTACACCAATAACTAACAACTTTTTTGATCCCATGTCAGCAGTAATATTGTAGCATTTGTCCCATGAAGTGGCTTAAAACTCATAGCTACTGAGAATTTGTTGGCCTCTCCATCCTTGAACTTTCTGTTCAAAACAAAGCTTCATTTGTTTGTACATGTAGAAATAAATACGGTTTCACCAGAGTAGGCAGCTTACTCGGAATTTTTTGGGTTACCTGATCTGCTAAGTGTCTCGCGTGTAAAAGGTTCAGATGTAACTTTATTGGATCAAGTAACTCACCAGAAGCCAATATCAGAATTATTTCAAAGCATAAAAAATGGTAGTTTCCCTCCCTGGAACTAAAAATAAAATGATGACCAACTTCAGAGCCAAGTCAAAATCAAAGTAGTTCTGGTTTTGACCAAACTGAAACATGCTGCTCCCCATTCAATGATCTGTCAGCCATCTTTGAAGCAACCAAAGGATTCATATATCATTCTGAACAGGTACAGCACAATTCCACAAGTTTATTTCTGTATAAATATCCTCTTCCAAAAGCCTCATCTCCTTTTGCTGAAAACAACCTTAAGATTACCTCTCTCAGCAAATACTTCAGCGACAACTGTCATCAGGACAAGTTGTACACATTGCATTACCAATGATCCTTGCAAGAACATAGCCCATTATTGAAACAGTGAAACCTGTTATTATCTCTTACAATTATCTCCCTTTCCACCAACGCAGACATCATCTTTATCCAAGTGTGGCAATCCCAACATACTCTAAGATTCTTCACCACCCTAATTACTGATCCTACTTCACCAACAAGAAGGCTAAAACAAATAGCCAATTTTTCACTATGAATCCCAACCATCTCTTCTTTCTCTTCCTCTTCAACATCCTTTAGAACACAGCTCTTATCAGCTGAGTAGCCTTGTGTTCTCATTTTGCTTAATAGTTCTGCCAATAGTCTATAGATATCATGCGATCTCGCGTGCATTCTGTCCCCAACAACAAACTTATGCAACTCATCCTTGTATTCTACACAACTCCATCCCGTTCCCTTTTTGAGTCTTTCTCTTCTCATCATCTGTCTAATGTTAGCTGCATCTTTCCACCTACCTGTTGACGCATAAATATTAGAAAGTAAAACATAATTTCCAGAGTTATCTGGTTCAAGATCAAAGAGCTTGTTTGCAGCAAGTTGACCAAATTCAATTCTTTTGTGAATCCTACTCGCATTCAATAGAGAACCATAAACTCCAGAATGTGGTTTCATGGGCATATTGTCAATCAATCTCATTGCTTCATCAAGTTGGCCAACTCTCCCCAACAAATCAACCATACATGCAAAGTGATCTACAGATGGATTTCTTATTGATTCAAATACCTTCCGGCCTTCTTCTAGTAATCCTTCATGGCTGCATGCTGTCAGGACTCCAATATATGTTATACGATCTGGTACGATACCTTCTTCCTTCATTGTTGTCATCAACTCTATGGCATCTTTACCCTGGCCATGAGCAGCAAGTCCAGATATCAAGTTATTGTAGGAAACCACATCTCTTATTTTCATTTCGCAAAAGATCCTCTGGGCTTCCTTCATGTTTCCACATTTTGAATACATAAAAATCAAAGAATTATATCCTGAAACAGTCAACTTAATCTCATAGTTACTGATTAAATTGGTCACCCAGTTACCCAATTCTAGGGCACCAAGATGTCCACATGCTGAAAAAACACTTACCATGGTGACTTCATCTGGTCGAAATTGATTAGTACTAATCATTTCTTTGAACAGTTCAATGGCCACTGTTGAATGGCCATTTTGAGCATAACCTGCAATCATTGAGTTCCACGAAATAACATCTCTATCTGGCATTATAGAGAATAGTTCTCTAGCACTATCCAAATGACCAACCCTTGCATATGCTGAGATCATTGCATTCCATGTAACTGAGCTCTTATAGACCCCCAACTCATCAAAAATTCTCCTAGCACCCTCAAGATTCCCCTGCTTTGCATATAAAGTAAGTAAAGCTGTCTTTACAAAGCAATTCATCTTGAATCTGTTTCCTTTCATAATTTTCAAAATTGAATCAGGAAGAGAGGGATTTCCACTTGATGAACAAGCTGATAGAACAGTGACCAATGTAGTTTCATTAGGTTGAACTCCAGCACGGACCATGTCACCGAATAAATTCAGAGCTTCTTCTGCAAAATCATTTTGTGCATAACCCGAAAGCATGGCATTCCAGGATTCAACACTTTTTGCTGGCATCTCATCAAAATACCTCCTTGCAATCACCAAGTCCTTTAACTTAGCATACCCAGTAACCATTGCAGTCCAAGTAATAACATTCCTCTCGGGCATCAAATTAAATAGTCTACAAGCTTCAGCTTCATTTCCCCACTTCCAACATCCAGAAATCACCGAATTCCAATCCGGTAGCCTTTTTTCAGTCATTTCATCGAACAATTTCCAAGCAACCTCAAAAGGGCCATGCTTGCAGTACGTGTCCAACATCACATTGCGAATATAAGGATCATTGGCATGACCGAGTTTCAGGACATGGGCGTGGAACGCAATGCAAGCGTCACCGGCAGCTTTAATCACTAATGGGAACACAAAAGCACCAGGCTTTACATTTCCTCCACTACGTATCATGTGTCTAAACAAAGATAAAACTTGATGATGGGCAGTACCCAACTGGGACAAATACCTGAGCATGGCCGTGAACACACGAAAATCTGGGTAAGTAGCTGAGCTGAAAACGAGACGAGAGTAACGCTGTGGGGCATTGAGAAGCCTGCAGTGGGTGAGAACCAGCGAGACCCAGTAGCCATGGTGGTGGAGAGAGCTGTGAATGAGATGTGCATGAAGCTGTGTTAAATGAGAGAAGTTCGTGATTTTGCTACACGCTAAAGCCGCCAAGTCTTCTGACATGTCGAATCAATCTTTGATTACCTGCTTCATTTTTGTATTTGCTGGTACTGTAGCACTTAGATTGGAGAATTCTCCAAGGAAACTTGTGCCAGTTATCAGATCAGAAGAAGGTAGTCTGTCCATTCACAATCTTATACGTCACCTGAGCTTATATAGAGGACCTAGTTTTCAAGATTGAAAGGTATAAGAGAAAGCTTGCTTGTTCTTCAATGTCCAGAAGCACTCATTGTTTAGATGGTACGTGTCAATGCGTCTTATCCATAAGCTTTCCTTTCCCTCGTAGATGTTTCATAATCTTTTGGCCAGCGAGACTTTATACATCGTATTTATGGAGATCAACCAGAGTCCTCTATATTCCTTATGTGTACAAAGTCTGCTTCATTTGACCTTTGGGACGTTTGTATTGGCTTATGAAATCCCTGATAGCTCTTTCAACTTCTTTCATGATACTTTCAGGTAGAGCATTATATGAGCACCAGCAGACATAAAGGTTGTTTAGAATTGATATAGCTATTGTAATCTACCCCCGTATGAAAGAGAACCCATATGAAAGAGATCAGTTGCACTAGGAGTTGATTCTCCTTTGAACTGATACCAGAAGAGGGACACAATCACCAGCACTTACATAGAAACTCTTAGGTATTCGAAAGGCAATTGCCTAATCTTCAAACCCTAAGAAGAAGGAATCTGGTTTACAAATTGAGTTGGATTACTAGAGATGAACATTGAGCTTTTCGTAGGGTTGAATCTCAGATTTGAGATAGTTTTGAAATCCTCCAAAAAGATTATGATCTTATATCAGCTCTATAAAGTATCAAAAGATCATCTGCAAAGAAAAGTTGTGAGATCCCAACTTGGCACATACTGTGGTAGAATATGAATTCAGGGTGTTTGGCAATTTTCAATGTTATGATTCTATAGCTATCCTCCTTATTAATTGCGAAAAAAATAAAGAGATAGAGGATCTCCTTATCTTAGGCTTTGTACTATAAACAATTAAGCTCCTTATTAACAATAAGTAAGAAACAGTGGATGCATGCTTTCATCCACACAGCAAACTTCCCAAGGTATCCTATAGTTTGTAGATTAATCAATAGGAATTCCCAATTCACATAATTAAATGCTTTTGTAAAGTCAATTTGCAAAGCAAATTTGTTGAGCTTTTTGGTTTCATAACCTTTGAACAGTTTTTGTGTAATAATATATCATCACAATGCTCTTGTTACTAACATAAGCTCCTTGACATAAGTTAAAGAGCTTACGAAGTTTCATTTTTAATCTGTTTGCCAAAATCTTAGAAATTATCTTATAAATGACATTGTAGCAAACTATAGATCTATAGTTATTGAATGTTGATGGACTAGTTGATTTGGGGATCAAGCAGATAAAGGTTTTATTAGTTTCAAGGAGGAGCATACCATTCTTAAAGAACTTTATAATTTCAGTTACCATGGCTCCAGTTATCTCCTAAGTAGCTTAGAAAAGGCTTGCATTGAAGTCATTATGTCATGGGGCTCTATTAAGAAAGAATGAGAATAAGGTTTCTTTAATATCCTGGGTAGTTGCTTCCTCAATTATTATTTGCATCTGGTCATGAGAAACAGATCTTGAGGCAGATCAATGGTTTGGTTACTCCTTCCTAGTATATTCTTAAAATGCTCTATAACAAGTTTCTTAAGTTTTAGTTGATCATTTATCATATTCCCCCTGTTACCTTTAAGAGCTAGGATCTTGTTTCTGTTCCTTCTCCAACATATCACATTATGGAAAAAAATTTGTATTCCTGTCTCTTTCTTAAATTCATCTAATCCTAACTTTCTACTTAAGTTGTGAGGAGTATGTCTCTAATGCATTGAAATACTTCTTCAATTTTTGTTGATCTACCAATTTGAGATAAGGATCCTTAGGATTTCTAGTTAGATATTATGTATACAATTCAACTGGTCAAAATCCTTTCTCTTATCATACTTAAGAGGGTCAAAAGCCTCTTTCATTAATCTCACACATCCTGATTTGATAGCTTTAAGGAAAAGAGAGCATCTATAAGCAACCTTCTAGTTCCAAGCACTTAGCAAGTAGAGAATTAAATTCATAATGATGTAAAAGCGAATTGAAAAATCTAAAGGGATTTTTGTTCTGTTGTCTAAGCCTTCAATTCTAGCAGGGTAGCTGTATGATTTGATAATTGATTATTTCCAAAGGTATTAAAGCTATTTGGGAATTCGGTAAGGAAGGAATCATTAACTAGACATTTGTTAATTTTCCATTGTATAAGCGTTCTTTCCCCTTGCATGTTGCTCTAAATGATAAAGTGGCTAGTAGATCTCAGATCTATTACTCCCAACTTACTGATGAGGTTAGAAAGTTTTTGGAGTTTGGAGAATTTTCATTATGTAACTTGAGATTCCGTAGGGGAAAGTATGTAGTTGAAATCTCCAAAAAGTAACCAAGGTTTGTATTTAGAGTCCGTAATTGCTGTAGATCATTGCACAATTTGTTCCTTTGATGTTCTTAGTTCCCTACATAGATTATAGTGAAAGGAAATCTAGGTTATAGCCTTTATGAGTTACTCATTATGCAAAAATTGGTCATAGGAATGTCAATTTGTAAAGTAGATGATGGAGGGATCAAAAGAAAATATAACTCTCCCATTAATATCAACTGAGTGGTTAAAATCAGCCAGCAAAAATTTCGTAACATTTCTATAATATTCCTCCCTTATTTTGGTCACTATAGGACTAACACAAAAAGGCTTCTTCAGATCTAAAAAGTCCTTAAAATGTAGCTATTTATTAAGGCTATTTAGGCCTCTTACATTCTAAACAAATAACCCCATTATTTAAGTTTTGATCTAGTTTTCTTCCTTCTAGCTCTATGAGTGCTAGTACTAGGATAAGATCAGCCTCTATTACTTCCTTCCACTCCTTTATTACTTCCTTACACTATGTTTGTCTCATTTCCAGTAAGAGCTAACTGAATTTCTTTGCCTTTGTATTATATACTTTAAGAATCTTGGTCCTTCACAACTTTATGTGTAGATGAAATAACTTATTCATTCTTCCAATCCTCTTCATCCAAATTCACCTCTATGTTAAGAGGGGTTATTTAATTTATGTGGTTGTTAATGGAATTTTCCATTACACCTTAGTCTTGCACAATCTTACTAGTAAATTCACCCTTTAAATGAATCATGGCATTCTCTAGTTCAACATCACAACGTCAAAGATAATGCTAGATTGTAGGTTTCTAGTAATCTGCTCTTTATCTAGTTGCTTATTAGGTATCTAAACTTTTTAAGGCTAGGTTTAGAAGTCCTCTAAAGATAAGTGACTATTAAAGTGTAGATGATAAGTTCCTTAATGACACTAAACCTTATTTATCTACAGTGACTCAGGGAATTCCTTATCTAGTTCAATCTCTACATAGACTTTAGCAAAAACTATTCTTCTGAGGTTACCATTACTGTCATTTAGAGTAAATGGAACCTTATTATCTATAATGACTCAGGTAGTTCATTATCTCGTTCGATATCTACATTATTAGACCCTATTTTTGGAGTCTAACTCATTCTCTGATACCAACCCTGTTGGACCCCGTTTTCGGAGCCTAATGTTTCGTGAGTCATACTTGAGCACATTACCTTGTAAGGTGCTTTTGATGGAACCCAATTAGCCAATTAGGCTCGTCTTCCTTCTCATAACATCCCAAAATTTCTATAAGTTAACACTTGACAAACGTCAATCTGTTCTTATGTTCATATCCTCGATCGTCATCCTAAACACATCACTCGATTTATCTCTTATTTCCATAACCAACTAAGTACCTTTCAAGTTCCATTCAAGCCTAAATGTACCATAGATAAGCAATGATAAGCCCACATGCACATGTTTTGGGACAGAAAACATAACTTTCACTAGAGATGTCAGATTAAGACCATTCTAGGACGGTTTCGAAGAGAACTTCAATTCCTATAACTTTTGTGAAGACCCCAAAGAGAGATTTTACCATATAGAGGGTCAAATTTTGCACATTTTTAAAACTGTCTAGAGAAGGTCCGCCTAACAGACATAATGTCCCTTCAAACGGACATAGACTGAGCTGGCACATTTTTAGACCCGAAAAGGTCCGTTTAGCGGACATCAAGTCTGTTTAACGGACAGTTATGGGTCAAATTCCATATTTCCAACGCTTTAAGCTACCTAGGACCCATCTTATGCATATCTAACATTCCTAACTCATTTTCCTCATCATTTTCACTCCCATTTCAATTCAATATCACTTACAATCAATTCATCATCTATGTTTGATCATCATCCCAAAAACACAACCATTCAACTATACACATTCATCATGAAATTCTATACATGTTCAACCCCATTTGTCATCTTCATTTCATCTCTAACTTATCACACTAATTCTTCCTAGTTCCAGAAACCATAGTACTTATGACACTTCTTCTTCCCATTTCAAGACACCACATTCTCTCATTCTATTAGATCAAAATAGAAAGTTGTAAAATGTCCTGCACACATCCTACACAGCATCACTAACTTGTAACAATCGTAACTTTTAAGCCCAATCTCCAAAATTTACAAACTTTATATCGTTAGAAGGCTAAAAGCATGAACTATAACTTACAAGAGACAACCTTGTCCAAATCAGCCTAGATCAGTACAGTTTTTCCCTTGAAGTCAAAACACAGATTTCTACCTCTATGAATGCTTGAAATTTACAATGTACAACTTGGAAAGTCATGAGCATAACATAATCATATTTCATTATCATCAAAAGACAAGAGTTTTACAAACTCCAATGGGCATTTCGAGCCATAATACAATATTTCACAAAATCCCAAAATACATAAAATGCTTGAACTATAATTGCTCAACATACAACTATAGCCTTGTTTTACATAAATCATTCCAAAACAAAACAAAGCATGCAAATCTGGAGTAGTGCCTTGAATCTTTTTCACTCTTTCTCTTGCTTATCACCTGGAGATGGGACGAAGATGGGGTGAGCTTAAAACCTCGTGGGTAACAAGGTTATAACCGAGAAACAATAAAAAACCATTGAAATATTTATTTCGATGTAAAATTTCACATTGTAAAAAAAAATCCATGTAACAAATATTTCCCAAATTCACAACTTATCAAGAAATTCATAAACATCATGAATCACGCATTTATCAAACTTGTCACAATCATAAACACATAAGCACATCAAAAATGGTTTGGGTGGTCCTTAAACAGAACGAGCT
Organism: Erythroxylum echinodendron; assembly: GCA_027575705.1. Taxonomy (NCBI): domain Eukaryota; kingdom Viridiplantae; phylum Streptophyta; class Magnoliopsida; order Malpighiales; family Erythroxylaceae; genus Erythroxylum; species Erythroxylum echinodendron. The sequence goes on from JANZXR010000005.1 coordinate 19,883,054, forward strand.
AACACATTCCCTTTAAATGGTCCTGTGTAGTCATGAACAGAACGAACTAACACAATCTCACATTGTGGTTTTTGTGTAGTCGTAAACAAGAGGGAGTCCTTAAAGGAGCTCCATGCCACTAGCGGGCAGGCGGGAGAAGCCTTTAATAGAGTCAACGTGCACGTGATAACAGAATGGACACCACAAACTCACACAAACATGAATTTCATATCTTGTAACATATTGCCCAAAAAGGCACATTTCAGAAAAAACTTGTTTTTTATGAGCATGAACTATTTCATATGTAATTCCATCTTTATTTCACACTTTATCAACCAAAATCTCATACCAATCATATAAGCATTTCTCAAATCATCCAAAAGCCACAAATAC
>JANZXR010000005.1:19889344-19926061 GCA_027575705.1 Erythroxylum echinodendron
TATTATAATGCTTATGGTTTTACTATCAAGTCACATACTTGATGGCATAAGCCTAATACTATTCATAGAACGTAAATGACATTACATAAACGACATGCATGTATATATAAAAGGAATATCTCATAATATATTATTAACAAATCATAATGTTAATACATGAATCACAAATATCCATTGGCCTAGGGCACACTACTAACAAAAAGTCCTCAATATAAATAAGGCATAAAGGATGAAAAATAACACCAATATAATCTTAAACCAAGAAAAAGCTTTACATTAAACCATAAAATTAATACACACACACACACACACACACACATATATATATATGGAAATTAAAACCTAAAATAAAACAAACGAAACAAAATTATCGATTAATACTTAGGTTGCCTCCCAAAAATAACTTGTTTAATGTCACTAGCTTGACACTTCTACTTCAACTGAGCCTAGATCTATAGTAATGGCTTACTTCCACCTTTCTTCCTGAATAAGAGTTTGTTAGCCTATAAGTAGGCCAGATATTGCAATATAATAAGGACATATGGTTTGAAATTAATAAGCCTAAGTAAATCAGGCAATGCTTCTTTTAGTAACAAACTATCAATATAATAAGGAATAATAAAAATCTTTGGGTCTTTTACTTTAATAGTTTTTAATATAGGAATTATCAGCCCTCTGTACTTAAAATGATTATCGGTAATTCCTCAGTAGCCTCGTTGTCTTTCTACTCCCTTTTGTCTTCCTTCTCTTTTTAAATAGTAACTTCCTCCCTTTCTTCAACCTTTAGCTTCTCTCTGCTCTATAAGGTTATTATATTTACATGTTCCCTTAAATTTGGCCATTGCATCCAAAAATAAAAGACTTAACTCTCAGCCTCAGTTAAAGAAATGGATTTCATAAATAGAAAGTTAAGACATTAATACTTCTCTTGCTATTGTTGTTATTGCAGAATAAGGGAAACTTATGCATTCCATACAAATTCATGATAAATGCGCTACTTTGGATTATAAATATTCCCTTATGGGGTGTTTCGCGGCCAATTCCCTGTGCAAATTGGATGCTCCTACATGTAATCCAATGCTTAACATTCATGATTAGGGTGATCAATATTGGAAATGTCGTAATAACAAATAATGGATACTAGTTTAGCTTCTGCATATATGTCCCCATGCCTCTAATCCTCTAGTACTACTATAAGTGATGACATACCATAATCCCTTTAAGAATGCTATCCTTGCAATGTTCCAATGTGTTTGATAGCTCAACAATGAATATCCAAATCCTATAAATAAGCCACAAACACAGGATCAAGAAAGAGAACTATAAGGATAAATAAATAAATCTAAAAAGAAAAGAATCAAAACATACCTAGAAAAATGAATAGATTTTTAAGGTTTTCCTAATATTACAGCCTCTGACAACAATGCTAAAAAAACTTAGTGGTATGATTTAATTTATGTTTTAATCATAGACACATGGTGTAACTATATTTAACATTAATGAATATTGGTTGATCCTATGAGGATTACAAGTATTAGTAATAACCTTTTTCTATATTATCTAATCGATAAATATTGATGATAGTGATTAATAAAAATCAAAATTGAAATAATCAAATAAAATAAATCACCATAATTTATAAAATAGAAAGAAAGTTAAATGAAATCAATTAATAGAATAATTGTACCTCGAATTTCAATCCCCCTTAGGACTTCTTATACAATTATGATTCACAAAACAAATTAATATAAAATTCATTAGACTATAGAAATTCCTTAATTATGCATCATTCTTACTGATTTTAACACCTAATCTTAGGTTGTTAATTGAAATCTCCTTCTAATTAAACCCCTAGAATTATAGCAATCAATTTATAAATTTCACTATTAGGTTTGACCCTAATCTGAAAGATATATGTAGACCTATCTTTAGGTTTGCATGCAAATCCCTTCAATTATGCTATATCTATTCATATAAAGAATTTCTTAATCTCAATTGTAAGAAATCACACATGAACCTATATATCAGTAAAATTAATTCAAGAATAATAAAGAAGTAATAATTAAATCTTAATAAAACTAAAGATTAAAATAAAATAAAATAAAATCATTACAAGCCCATCTTAAGGTTCATCTAATCTAGGTACCAATAAGATTTTTGTTCATAATGTTATCTAAGAAACAACCAAACTAAGAGAAAATTGAAAATCAAGGACTACATGATTGAAATCCCTTTAATCTTCAAAAACTTCACTTTAATGATGAAAAACCACCTTAAAAGATTTTCCTTGGTTATTATTCATTCTTATAGTCATTATAGGGTTTCCTCTTGTTTTCCTTAAGCCTCCTCTTACTTTTGTCACTCAATTTTACTTTTTAAAATTTGAAATTTGGATTTTAGGAGAAGCATGGGCATTAACATAGGCGTGTTGATAGTGGTGTTCTTCAAACAGACATGTGATACTTTTTCAATGCCAATATGTGTATGAATAAGAATGTGTAACATCAATACAAGTTACTCAACACTCAATATAGGCGTGTTCCTAATCAACATGAGCATGCTCCATAGAAATCAATTAACACGCTCTTAACCTTTTTAAACATGGCCATGTACTTGTCATGCAATCCATAACTCAATTAAAATAGCTATAAATTACTCCAAGTTTATTTGAATACATTCCTTGTTCTCCAATGAGTGGATTAGAAAAAATTAAAAAAACTCAAATAAACAAACAAAATGCACTAATATAAGCTTAAAAACATGACAATCACCACTTATCCATTTTTATTCAATCCTTTCAATTATATTAGATATATTCATACAAAGGATTTTTTAATTTCAATTGAATGAAATCACTCATGAATCAGTATACTAACAGTATTAATTTAAGAATAATAAAGATAGCATAACTGAATCTCAATGAAACTAAACAATAAATTAAAATCAAATCAAATAGCTACAAGGTATATCTTGAGGTTCATCTAATTTAGGTACCATAAAAGATTTAGTTCCTAATCATATCAAACATAATATCAAAAATAAAGAAAACAAACATGATAAAATCCTTTTTAATCATTATGAAATTTACTTTACATTGATAGAAATTCACTTTAAATAAGTTTTCTTACTTAATCTTTTTTTACCTTAATCATTCAAGGCCTTCTACCCCTTTACATTCCTTTTTAGTTTTTCCTTTTATCCTTTAAAAGTTAGGTTTATGGGTGGTACATAGGAATGTACATGACTGTGTTAATGGTTGCATACTTTAAAAATGACAAGATCTTTAAATTCACAGCAAATATGGGCTTAAAATGTAAACATAGACAATTACATAAGCTTGTTCATCTCTACCATAGGTTTGTTTATGGCTATATAACTCTACGGAACTTTTAAATAACCTATCTTGTATGAAATATGGCCATGTAACTCTCTGTAACTTTAAAACAACTCGTCTTTTGTGAAACATCACCGTGTTAAAATACATATGCAAGTATACGTGTGTGTTCATCTTCAACACAGTCAAGTTTATAGTTGTGCAACTCTTTAGAATTTTAAACAAGTTTTCGTATATGAAACATGGCCATGTTGAATTATGCAGGTAAGTACATGGGTGTGATGTTTATTTCCTTTTCCTGCAGCTTTATAACTTCAGCAAAGTACCTCCAAATCACCCTAAACTTGTTTGAATTTGTTCTTTTTGCTCCAAGTAAGTGAATTATGACCTAAAAATTAAATATGAATGAATTAAATAATAGAAAAATAAAAATTCTCAAATAAACAAGCGAAATGTAATAAATATAAACCTTAAAATATGACCAATTGAGAACTTATCAAATTCCTCCACACTTCAACATTTACTTGTCCTCAAGCAAATCAATGTTAGAATTCTCAACTAAACCAGAGATGATTATAGGAAAGTATTAAAAAAATCAAAGATATTAATCAAGATTCTCTATTATTCATTCAATTGCAAAGTTTATTAATTTTTAAGCACTTAGTTATCGAATTATAAATCATTCCAGTTCACTCTATAATTATTCATATTTCATATCAGTTTAAACAATTCCATTTAATTCATAAAGTGAACATACATGAAAAAAATGCTAAAACCTTTAAACATTTTCAATGCCTTTTAAAATATTAAAACTATAAATTTATTTAACATAGGAGCATCTAAAAGCTTGTATAGAAAGTCGCATAGCCTTTTAATGCAAAAGTAAACACCTTATTGTGAATACTCCCGATTACTTAATTGTGTCACTATCTCAAATAGCTAATAGTACCATTCTTTAGCTTCAACCTCTTTACTAGTAAAAAGCCAACAAAGTGAAATTATTTATGCTTGTTTGTTCACTTACTTCTATTTTTTCTTTTTTATTTTTATGTGTGGGTAATGAAATGCTTAAAAAATCACATTTAAATCAATGAATATACAAATTACACATAAATTATCATATGTAAATTAAGTATCCATTCTCATAAATAATGAACTAAATAGAAATTAATCATCAAAACTCATAATTGTTTTTCTAAACATATTAACTTATAATCACGACCAAACTCATAATGAATAGCTTTAGTCAACATCCTTCAATTTTTTTTGAATTATTCATTATTAAGCTAATTATAACAAAAATCATAAGCTTGAATGCTAAATCCCTCCCCCACACTTAAGTCACATGCAACCATGGCTAACCCAACAAGGACCATGTAAAACATATTCCGACACCATGATAACCCGAAAACCACAAAATCTCACATGCATGTAAGGATATGTAAAGAACATGAAATAAAAAAATACTTTTTACCTTGTGTAACTCCTCCTTGTTTTTTCTCCTTGTTTGAGTTGTTGTAAACACCAAACCCTTCCTTGATTACCCAAAAACATGCTAAAAAGGAAGATGGAACAATATGTAAGGGTTTTAGAACACCAAACTTGATGAATTCAACTAGATGTTCAATATGATAGAAGATAGATTAAGGTTATCTTGCATGCATGTTGATTTATACAACATTTGCATAAATTGCAAAAAGATAACTCAAGAGCTCTTCTCACTGTCTCTAGAACACTTCTAGAACCCTTTATCTATCACGTAAGTTTGTAAGAAGTGAAAGTTGTTCGTATAATAAGTGAAGAACTCACTTATATATTATTTCAGGGCCTTTGTCACGATCGTGGCCCTATGATGCACGATCGTGGCCTGCTTAAAATAGGCCATACGCACTTGTTTTTCATCCAATCTTTTATGCCTGTAACCCTTAGGTTCCCGGCTATTCTAAGTACTTGAATTAACTCTTAATTCAAACACATCATGATACCTATTTGCTGGAATATAAGTAAATTAATACACAAACTCTTTGATAGTTAATTATCCAACTTATGAACCTTTCCATAGACAATTACCGTGCAATTGGTCCTTTCACCATACTATACCCCACTTAGCTCGAAGTATGGGATATGTGTCCCACTAGACTGACTACGTCCCATCTAGTCCAAGTGATATTAGTTCTTGTTCTAGGATCTCATTACTTATACGTGTTATTGAAGACCCTTTTCATGACAAATACCTACTCTGACCAGAGACTCCCGAGTAATGACCCCAACAAGAGGCCATGGGTATCATCTCCTTCTATCAGGAGTGGTGAATCATTTATTGGCTACCTAATTACCTTCAAACGTAAATAGTTGTACCCAATCACCACCCTAACAGTGACCTCGTCTTGAGGTAACAAGGGATGGTGTCAAAGTACAGGATTTATATCCAAGATATCCTTGAATACCTTAAGTCTAAGGATATTTGCACCATTGCTATGATGAGATTAATTATTGACATTCGATAGATCATCCATATGATAATCTCATAGCGGGTCATCCGATGTACTTATTACCCTTAGTAAGCATCCACATATTAACTCTAAACATCAAATGCTTACAGTTTATGAGATCCACTGCTTGATCAAATCAAGGAGTATAATATGTGCTAGTCTTTCTAGATTAATAATGTCCTATCTTATTAATCCTATGACTAGGGATTGTTTAGAAACTAACATAATTACATATGATAGGAATTTCATTATCATGATCTCATCACGATTTCCTTTATGCTATGTTTTGTATCATCGACTTCATTAATTCGATTTAAGATTAATATCAATTCATATATATATATATATATAAATGAATATCAAATTAATGAAAAAAATGCCTATTTGCTTTATTAATCAAAATAAAGTTTGTACAAAAGTGTTAAACGTGATTGCCTTTAGAGCACTACTCTAACAATCTCCCACTTGCACTAAAGCCAATGGCCTTTGTATCTAATACCATAAGAGAGTACACAAGAATCAAATTTTGTTTGAGGAAGTGCCTTAGTCAAAGGATTAGCAATGTTCTGATCTGTGAGCACTCTCTCTATCTTCACATCACCTCTATCAATTATCTCCCTGATCAGGTTATATCTCCTGAGTATGTGCTTGGACCTCTGATGAGACCTCGGTTCCTTAGCTTGATTAATAGCACCATTGTTGTCATAGTACAATAATATTGGGTCTACTATACTAGGAACCACTTCAAGTTTCATGATGAACTTCTTAATCCAAACAACTTCTTTTGTTGCTTCCGCAGCTACAATATACTCTGACTCAGTCGTCGAATCTGCAGTCGTCTCTTATTTGGAACTCTTCCAACTGATTGCTCCACCATTTAGTGTGAAAACATAACCTGACTGAGATTTGGAGTCATCCTGGTCAGATTGAAAACTGGCATCTGTATGCCCGCTCACTACGAGATCTCCATTTTCATATATCAAGAATACATCCTTAGTCCTTCTCAAGTACTTTAGGATATTCTTAACAGCCACCCAATGACCCTCACCAAGATTCGATTGGTATCTGCTTGTAAGACTTAGAGCATACGATATATTAGGTCTTGTACATAACATAGCATACATGATTGATCCTACTACCAAAGCATACAGGATCACACTCATGCGAGTCCTCTCATCTTGCATCTTAGAACACATAGATTTCGAGAGTTTTATCCCATAAGTCATAGGAAGAAAACCTTTCTTGGACTGCTCTATGCTAAACCTATTTAGTACTTTGTCTATGTACGTTGACTAAGAAAGGCATAGCAACTTCCTTGATCTATCTTTATAGATCTTTATTCCCAATATGTAAGTTGCTTCTTTGATGTCTTTTATGGACAAATTCTTGGACAACCAAAGTTTGATTGATTGTAAACTTAAGACATCATTTCCTATTAGTAATATGTCATCCACATATAACACAAGGAATATGACAGCACTCTAACTAACCTTCTTGTACACACAAGGTTCATCAGGATTTTGTCAGAAACAAACTCTTTGATTGTCTTATCAAATTGGATGTTCCAACTCCTAGATGCTTGCTTCTATCCATAAATGGATTTTTGAAGCTTGCATACATTTCTGCCATCTCTGGATATGAAGCCCTCAAGTTGTATCATATATGCATCCTCAACTAGGTTTCCATTCAGGAAAGTTGTCTTCATATCCATCTGCCATATTTCATAATCATAATAAGCAACAATGGTTAAAAGTATTCTAATGGATTGAAGCATAGCTATGGGCTAAAGGTCTCGTCGTAGTCAACTCCTTGTCTTTGACAATAACCTTTAGCGACTAGCCTCGCTTTATAGGTAATCACATTACCTTCCATGTCAATTTTCTTCTTGAAACTCCACTTGCACCTTATGGGTTTTAACGAAAGTCCATACTTGGTTTTCACACATGGAATCCATTTTAGAATTTATGGCTTGAAGCCATTTTTCAAATTTTGAACTCTTCAGAGCCTCTTTATAGGTTGTAGGCTCATCGTCCTCTATGAGCAATACCTCATTTTGTTCACTTACAAAAAATCCATATCTCTCTAGAACATTATGTATCCTACGTGACCTACGAATATTTTGTATGTTAGAAGGTTCAACTGTTGTCTCATCTTTATGAACAACAATTTCGGGTTCAAGCAATTGATTTGTGATTGTTTAAGCATCACAAAGTTCATCAAGTTTAATTTTTCTCCCACTTTCTTCTTTTAGAAGAAACTCTTTTTTAAAAAAGACAACATGCTTTGAGACAAATACCTTTTGCTCTAAAGCATTATAGAACTGATATCCAATTGTTTCTTTGCGATATCCTATAAACAGACATTTATCAGACTTCACTTCAAGCTTGCTTGATTGAATCCTCTTCACATAAGCCGAACAACCCCAAACTTTCATATGAGAAAGATAGGGCCTTTTGGTAGTCCATATCTCATATGGAGTAACTTAAACTGCCTTTGAAGGGACTCTGTTTGTCACATAAACAATAGTATCGAGTGCATAGCCCCAAAAGGATTTTGGTAGATCTGCTAAGCCCATCATCGACCTTACCATGTCTAACAAGGTTCGGTTTCTCCTTTCAGCCATACCATTATGTTGGGGTGTGTAAGGTGGAGTCCACTGGGATACTATCCCATTATCTTCAAGATAAGATAGAAATTCCTCATTTAAGTATTCACCACTTTGATCTGATCGAAGTATCTTAATACTTCTACCGAGTTGCTTTTCTACTTCATGTCTAAATTGTTTAAACATTTCAAATGCTTCAGACTTGTATCTTATTAGATACATATGCCCATATTGTGAATAATCATTGATAAAAGTAATGAAGTACACAAAACCTCCTCTGGCATGAATGGAAATCGGATCACAAACATCAGAATGTATTAGGTCTAATAACCCATTCATTCGTTCACCTTTTCCTTTAAAAGGTAATTTAGTCATCTTGCCTAACAAGCAAAATTCACATGTGTAATATGATTCATAATAAAATGACCCTAAGCTACCATTCTTGTATAGCTTAATCATGAATTTTTCACTTATATGGCCAAGTCGACAATGCCATAAGTGAGATGATTTTAGGTTATCTCATTTTTGTCTTTTATTGTCATTGATAGTTAAGACTGGATTGGACATATCTAATATGGAAATTCCATTGCATAATGTGGCAATACCATACAACATTTCATTCAACTTAAAACAAAGATTACTTGAAAAAGTTAAATGAAATCCCACTTTATTAAGACATAAAATAGATACAATGTTTTTAGTCACAATGGGTACATAATAGCAAATTTTTTAAAATTAACCCTAGCCCACTAGGAAGATACAAAACATATGTTCATACAGCTAATGCAGTAACTTTTGCTCCATTTCTCACACATAGTTCTATGTCTCCCTTCTTGAGCGGTCTACTATCCCTGAGACCCTGCATATCAACACATATGTGTGAGCCATATCCGGTATTTAATACCCAAATGTTATGATCAGAAATAGTATTAACCTCAATGACAAATATCTTACCTGAAGTAGATGTTGGGGCATATAATGCCTTCTTCTGCTTCAATGACTTCAGATAAGCTTTACAGTTCCTCTTCTAATGTCCTTCCTTGTTGCAATGGAAGCATATCCCCTTCGGTGCCATCTCCTTTGCCTTCTTCTTGACTACACCTCCCAATAGCCTCTTAGACTTCTTTTTCTTCTTTTGGTTCTTCTTTCGAGAACCAAAAGCAGAGTCCACTAGCATCACAGTCTTACTGTCCTTATTGACAGTTTGCTTAACTATTTTAACAAATTAATCAGCTTAGGTTACATTGTGGTTATTTGGTTTATCCAATAGTTAAGCACAAATTGTAAATAACTATCGGTCAAACTAGTTAAAATTAAGTCTATACTTAATTCATGATCTATAATGACCTAAACTATCTAACCTCTTAATATATCCATTCATCTTCAGTGCATATTGAATTGGAGATGATCCCTCAGTCATCTTAGAACGAAAAAGTAGCCTCGAGGTCTCGAACCTTTCAAACTGAGCTTGCTCATCAAATAATTCCCTCAGATGGTAGACTATGGTATGAGCATCCATAGCCTCATACTGCTTTTGTAGTTTTGGTGACGTAGAGGCCAACATTATACAGCTAGCCAACTCACTATCATCCAGTAGCTTCTTGTAAGCTTTATGATCTTCATTAGATGCATAGACAGTAGGGGGATCGACAAGTGGTTCATTTAGGACATATCCTAGGTTTTTGGATTTGAGAACAATTCTCAAATTCCGTAGCCAATCCAAGAAGTTGAGTCCTATGAGTTTGTTGGAATCTAGTAGGGAGTGTAGGTTCACAATAGAAGACATCGTACAATTCGATAACCTAAAAGAAGGAGTGAAAGTGTTAGAATGTACACTTAATGCATATCTATAAGGACTTTAATAACATGCATCATAGGTCCCAATATTCTTATTCAAATATATAGCCCTGACTACGAATTCGAGAAAACTTACAGTTTTCTTAATGGGTCGATATCTGATATCACCAAGAATGACCTTAGGCTTGCCCAATAAACCACCTTAGGTTAATCGGTATGTATCATTCATACTAATTGCATTCAATTATGCAACTATCGACTTATGCCATCAGCTTTTGATTTAGAACACTCAGTGGCTTATCAACTTTTGATTTATATACATCCCATGTATATAACCAACTTCGCCTCAATCCACGTTGACCTTAGTTTGCCCAACAAATCAACGCTTCCAATTAGGACCAACCTATTAATATGAAAATCTAATTTCCATGGTTTGAACATATTCGTGTAGAGCGAGCTTGGGTTTGCCCAACAACCCAACTCTAAAAGAACTCTGGTTCTTGCCATATCAATAGAAGACGTAAGTCCTAATATTTTGGTTGAGGGATTTGTCCTTTGGTCTTATCAATACTTAGATGGTCTTAATTGTGTTTATCACATGTACATTTAGATTATGGATAACTCAATTAAATTGAGCCTATGTCCATAACTACCCTTAAAATGCATCTAAAGTTCATGATTCGATTTAACTCTTGAACCTAATGGGGTACTATTGTTAGTCTTGGCTAATTCGAATTATGAATGTGATTCGATTAGGAACCTTAAAATTCAATTATTTTTATGTCTAGATTAAACACTTTAATTCTAGTTTATATGCCTTTATCTAGTCACACTAGAAATACTATGCTCTACTTGGATTAATTCTAATTAATCCCTAGGTTTTCTAAAATTCCCGTATACAAATTAGTCCTCTATAATATCCCTAAGTCATCTCATATTTATCTAAACAATTTCAGCACTAGCCAAAATTATCTTGACGGCCAAAATCGTCAAGATAAATAAGTTAACCTACTAGACACTAAAGAGACCGATTCGATGTTCGGAAAATTTCTGGAATCCTAACTTCAAGCACATGCATTAAGCATGTTATTTTCATAAAATAATACATTTCTTATCACATAAGAACCTTATTTACGTCTCATAACCGAAATACATATATTAAAAGTCATTAAGTAAGTCAACTTTAACTTTCAAAAAGTTGATCAAAGTTGACTTTGACTTTATTTATTAATTAAATCAAATTCAATTAATTCTGGAAAATTTCAGAGTCTTATACGCATTCTAAATGTGTCTAATAATAAATTCCAGAAACTAATTCCTAGAATTTATTTATTAAAAATTGGAATAAGCCAATATATCATATGTGTATGACATTTGTCACATTACTTCTAACACTAGACAAACATTACATCATGCATGCATAAAATAACTACTTTAACAACAATTGTCATGCATCTTATAAAGATGGCAACATCTCATCTTGCATATGCATGCAATTTATAAAAACAATTTTTATAAAAATTAATATGAATTTTTCATGCATGCATTTTCATCACATTTCCAGAACTTCATACATGCATCAAGTTAAAACTAAATTCGTAATAAAATAGCAAATGACAATCAACTGCATTTTTCTTTTACATCTTATAAACATTTTAGTGAAAAAACAGAAAAACAATTTTCTAGAATTAATAAAAAATTTTCAAAGTTAGCACATGCAATCGGTCTAGATATACATTCGAAATAAAATAGAAAATGACATTCAATTGTATTATCCTTTTACATAAACATAATATAACATCTATAAACATTTTTAAGAAAGAAAAATAGAAAAAATTCCTAGAATTTACACTAATTTTTCCAAAACAACGTGCAAGTCAGTCACAACCTAGCAAACACTTTGTAGATGTTCAATACATCATCTATTACATGCACAAACAAGCTCTGATACCACTGTTGGCTTAGCTATGGTTACATGCATCACATGCATATGAATGCAGGGGAAGTGTCGGAATCAAGATTCTGACACCATGACAAATCAGAAACTATAGAATCTCACATGCATGCAAGGATATGTAAAGAACATGAAATGTATAAAACTTTTTATCTTATGTATCTCCTCCTTTCTTGTTTCTTCTCCTTGTTTGGGTTGTTGCAAATACCAAACCCTTCCTTGATCACCGAAGAATACGCAAAAAAGGAAGATGAAACAATGTGTAAGGGTTTTAGAACACCAAACTTGATTAATTCAAGTAGATGTTTAATATGATAGAAGATAGATCAAGGTTATCTTGCATGCATGTTGATTTATACAACATTTGCATAAATTGTAAGAAGATAACTCAAGAAGTCTTCTCACTCTCTCTGGAACACTTCTAGAACCCTTTCTCTATCACTTAAGTGCGTAAAAAGTGAAAGTTGTTCGTATGAATAAGTGAAGAACTCACTTATATATCATTTTGAGGCCTCTGTCACGATCATGGCCTTGCTGGCCAAGATCGTGGCCCTATGATGCACGATCGTGACCTGCTTAAAATAGCTCATACACATTTGTTTTTCATTTGATCTTTTATATGTGTGATCCTTAGGTTCCCGGATATTCTAGGCACTTGAATTAACTCTTAATTCAAACACATCGTGATGCATATTTGCTGGAATATAAATGGATTAACATACAAATTCTTTAATATTTAATTATTCAACTTACGAACCTTTCTATAGATAATTACCATGAATTTCGTCATTTCACCGTACTATACCCCACTTGGTTCGTATTATGGGATATGTGTCAACTCCTACTAGACTGACTACGTCACATCTAGTCCAAGTGATGATAGTTCTCGTTCTAGGATCTCATTACTCATATGTGTAATTGAAGACCCTCTTTATGATAAATACTTGCTTTGGATAGAGACTCCCGAGTAATGAACCCAACAAGAGGCCATGGGTATCATCTCCTTCTATCAGGAGTGGTGAATCTTTTATTGGCTACCCAATTACCTTCGAACATAAATAGTTATACCCAATCACCACCCCAAGAGTGACCTCATCTTGAGGAAACAAGGAATGGTGTCAAAGCATAGGATTTATATCCAAGATATCCTTGAATAGCTTAAGTCTAAGGATATTTGCACCATTACTATGATGAGATTAATCATTGACATTCGATAGATCATCCATATGATAATGTCATAGTGGGTCATCCGATGTACTTACTACCCTTAGTAAGCATCCACATATTAACTCTAAACATCACATACTTACAGTTTATGAGATCCACTGCTTGATCAAATCAAGGAGTACAATATGTGTTAGTCTTTTCGGATTAATAATGTCCTGTCTTATTAATCCTATGACTAGGGATAATTTAGATACTAACATAATTGCACATGATAGGAATCTCATTATCATGACCTCATCATGATTTCCTTTATGCTATGTTTTGTATCATGGACTTCCTTATATATATATATATATAATGTATATATATATTAATCAATTCAATGAAAAAATGCCTATTTGCTTTATTAATCAAAATAAAGTTTATATAAAAGAGATAAAGGTGATTGCCTTTAGAGCACTACTCTAATAGTCCTTAATATGCAAAACATGCAAGAATAATTAAAAAATGACAAATAATGGTAGAAGGTAAGGATAACTAGTACTCTCTTGATAGTGAAAGGTAAGGATAACTAGTACTCTCTTGATAGTGAAAGATTTTCAGCCTTGTCCAATTTCATTAATATCTATCTAGTATTAGTCTCTAGCAATGTGTTGATGTTACCTTTATAAAAACTACTCAATCAAAACAAAACACCTAATTGTTAGATTATATCCCAACTAGCGCTTCTTTACAAGTTTTTTAGTTAGACTTCTCTGTAAGACCTTTTTTAACCTATATTTATAATCATTGACTTGCTTCGACCTATCTTCCTAAATAAGAGCTCATTAGCCTACAAATAGTTCATAAATGGATCATCAATTGACTAAAAGTTTGCTTTTTTAGAAGTAGAAGCCCTTTATACTTAAGATGACTATCGATAATTCCTTAATAGCCTCCTTGTGTAACCCCTCCTTTTCATCTTCTTCTAACTCTTCTTCCTTCTAATCTAAAGCAGTAACTTCCTCCTTTTCTTCTATCTCTCCTCTCCATTCCTTAAAGTTTTCACATTCACTTGTTCCCTCAAATTTGGCTTAGTGTATAAAACACCCAACTACTTTTCAGAAACAAGCTTAATGAGCTATCTAGTTAGAAGTACTATTTTATAGAAATAGGTAAATACCCCTTAGTTTCTTAAAGGTCACTCTTAATTGTAGTAATGAATTTTACAAGGAGCTCCTTGAGTTGTTAATCCTCCTCTTACTGCTATTATTATAGAAATTAAGGTGAAACTTAATCATTTCATATAAAGTTAGGATAATTACTCCACCTTAGATTATGTGTTTCATTATAGTGGATGTTTTAAGGTCAATTTCTAATACAAATTAGATGCTCCCATATGTAGTATGGTGTTTGGAATTCATGATTAGGGTGGCCACCGCCATAAATTTTACAAGATATCATGAAGGTCGGTTGAGCTTCCAAATATGTGATCTTGAAAAAATGTTATCCTCTCTATCCTTCCATTTTGTTTGGTAATTATAGCAATGAATACCCAAATCTTGAAAATAATCCACAAACAAAAGATAAAGGAAGAGAGCTCTATGAAAATAAAAAATAAACACAAAAAGAAAAGAAGACAATAACTATGAAAGAAAAATAATGACTATATTAATCGAAATTAAGTGTTCCTAGTCCTCAGTGACTTTGTTGAAAAATTTATTGATTTGTTTTACCACAAGTGTATAGTATAGTAGTAGCTATCACTATCAACTATGGGTTAATCCACAAGGTCTAGAATTACTAGTACTAACTATCTTTATATTATCTAATCTAACAAATTATCGTAAAGAAAAGAGATCAATTTCATAACTAAAATAATAAAATAAGCACAAATCATCATAATTAATAAATTATAATGAAGATTAAACTAAGAATCAATCAACAAGAACAATGGAACTTGAAATTCAAATTCCCCTAATAATTCTCATGCAATTATGTCTTCACACATCAATCCAATTTAAAGTTCATTAGACTATGAAAATTGCACAATTAAGCTAATATCTTTTTCAGGACTATTAACATCTAATCCTAAATTGATTAATCAAAATCTCTTTTTAATTAAAACCTTTATAATTGCATTAATAGATTTATGAATTTCACTATTAATTTTAACCATAATCTAGAAGATTTATATCAACTTATCTCTAGGTTTGCAAGTAACTCTTTTCAATTATGTCAGATGTATTCATAAAAATGATTTCTCTATCTCAGTTGCATGAAATCACAAATGAATCAACATAACAATAATATTAATTCAAGAATAATAAAGATATATGATTGAATTTTAATGAAACTAAGGAATAAATTAAATTAAAATTAAAATTAATTATAAGGTCTATATCAAGGTTCATCTAATCGAGGTATCATAAAAGGATTTAGTTCTTAATCATATCAAACAAAATATCAAACTAAAGGGAAAAAAACAAAAAATGATGAAATCCCTTTTAATCTTCATAAAGTCCACTTTAAACTAATGAAAATTCACTCCAATAAGTGTCCTTGCTTGCTTTTTATTACATCTATCGTTCTAGGTCTTCTCATTATGCTTCTTGAGCTTCCCTTTTATTTTTCATTTTAATTTCGCCTTTTATAGTTCAAAAATTAGGTTTCTAGGTAGTACATGGGAATGTATACAGGCATGTTAATGGTTATGTACTTTAATAAATTACAAGATCCTTGAATCTGGAGCAAACATGAGATCAAAATGTTAATATAGATAAGTAATTATACATGTTCATGGTTATGTATTACAATAACTTTGTCTTTCGTGACATATGGCTATATTAAAGTACAAAGGCAAGTACATGGGCTTGTTCATGTTTAATGCACTTATCAATATGCATTGCATTATTATTTAATTAAATGAGTCCATTTTCATTCAAATTCTACTCACTCTTCTTTACAATTTTTTTACAAATCAAATTATTCAACATTGAAAAAAAAACTTTCATCCTATTTTTTTCAAAAGAAATTAATCATTTATATTGAAAATGGTGAAATATTAGTAAGGATTAAAATATTAAGCTTAATGGAAAACTTTCTAGAAGAAAGTAATCATTTCTTTTAAAAAGTGGTAATATATTAATATCATGACACTCTTTCCTAAAAAGCTATAAAAATTATGCAATAATTGTCTTTACTCAAGGTTTGTTAGAAACCTATATGTAGTGAATGTCTTTACTAAGCTCCACTTTGAAATTCCATTTTCTCTCTTCCTTCGTTGGTGAAAAGAAGCACTCCATATAACATCCTTTTTTGATCATAGGTGACAAGGAACCTTATAATCATCTTCCTTTGCCATGATTTAACAGAAACTCTTTATAACTCTTATTCAATGTCAAGAGAAACCCCTACAAAAATGGATCTAAGAAATTCTAACCATAAGTGAACATCTTTTGGTTAAGGTATCATCTAGTCTGCCCTTAGCCTGATAGAAATTCCCATTAATAACTTATAGAAAAAATATTGACTAGCTAATTATAAACATTCCACTAGCTGATGGATCACTAGTTTGCCATCAACAAGCTAATGGTCTAATCAATGTCACACTGTCCATTTTATTTCTTCTTTTTTTATCTTATATTAGGCTAGTTAAACTCCTACAAAAATTAACTTTTGGAAATACTTTGAAAAATCAATTTCTAACACTTCATGTTTTTCAAAACACCTCCTTGCTTATGTCCATTCCCCAAGCCCAACTTTGAAATTCCATTATCTCTCTTTTGTCATTGGCAAAAAGGAACCCTCCATATAACATCTTTTTTTTATCATATGTGACAAGGAACCTTATAATCATCTTCCTTTGCTATGAGTGAAGAGAAACTTTGTATAACCCTTATCCAAGGTCAAGAGGAACCTTAAAAAAAATGCATCTAAGCAATTCTTACCAATTGATATATTGGCATGTTTCTTTCTCACACCAAGAAACTAGGGCTCATGATGCTTTATGCAACGTGTCACCTACTTAAATATACTCTCTTACCTATCAAAGCTCTTATTAAGTCTCTAATATGTTAGTGATTCTTCCTAAAACTCAATCGTGGTATATTGATTTATAAACCAACGAGGATGAGCCTTTAAGCAACTGGTAAAGTTACTCCTTTGTCACCTAAAGGTTATAAGTTTAAGCCATAGAAACAGTCTCTTTGCAAAATGCAAAGGGAAGACTATGTACAATTGATGTCCTTCCCCTAACCCTTACAAAGCAAGAATCCTTATGCACTGGGGTTATTGTTCCTGTTTTTATTTCTAAACCAGCCTAAATAGACATTATAAGCATAAATTAATCATTATAACAATTATTTTTTAGGCAAATGGACCAGTCAACACCTGCTTTTAGCTAGTCAACATCTTTCAATTAGGTTATTGTCTGGCCTGCCCTTATCCAAATAGAAATTCCTTTTAGTAAATTTTGAAACCAATTATCGACTAACCAATGATAAACATTATATGAGCTATTGGTTCACTAGTCGCCCCATCAATTAGCTGATGTTCAAAAAAGATCAAGAGGTTTTCTTTAAAGTTCAAAATAATTTTTTTCTATGATAGAATTTATGCATTATACGTTATATGTAAACAATTATATAGTTACTGAACTTATAATTCATTACCAAAATGAGGTTGCAAAAAATATTTCAATGATTTATTAACGTTGAATGAATTCATTTTATCTTGTTATTAGTTCACTTGACTTAAAGTTGTCTTACAGCTAGTTCACTTGACTTAAGTTGTCCTAAAGTTATCTTGCATTATATTAGGTACTTTACTTTGGTCATGTTGCTCCTTTTAATGACTTTGCTTTTTTATTGAAATTAATCTTTCACATATTGCATTATTCGTTCACTTATGAAATTACCAATATCATCCATAATAATAGCATTTGAAACAATATATTTTATTGTCCTTAAATCCCTAGATTAAGATCTCAATGAGTCTAACACATTTAAATGAGGAACATGTATTAATATTGAAGACTAGATAATAACATCAAAAGTTAAGGTTTATTTATATTGATATGAAAATAATGTGTAAATGCATAGTTTTATCCTATAAAATTTTTTAAGAGAGTTATATAGAATTATATGAGTCAAGGAATAAAGAATCTTAATATCTTATATTCCTATCTTAGGAGTCATATAATAAGAGAATATGCAATTTACGTAAGTTTTTACAAAAACTAGTAAGTTAACGTATATTAATTTGATCTAATCTAACACTATGTTCATTACTTTTTATTTTATTTTATATAGTTATTTTATTTTTACATAGAAAAGAACAATCAATGTCATATATTAAAAAGAAACTTATTTGCTCACAACTTACATAATGGAGACTGAAATCAGTGGATCTTATAGAAGGCAGGGAAGCATGTTTTTAGTTGATCGGAATCAACCAATAAAATCGAATATCAATATCGTGCAGAAGAACATGAAATCAATTTCTTGATTTGGTAGTATATAGTTTAATTTTGATGAGAACAAGTTGAGAATGAAAATTGAAGGTTTCTCGTCACATGCCTTTCAGCTTTGTACATGTGAAACAAAAGAAGACTTTTGAGTTCCCTCATCTAGCTTGTAATTGCTTGTCATCACTCATCACTACTATAAAAACAAATATAGATAATTGCCATTTGTTTTGTTTGTTTTATTTGTTTATGGTAAACAAAGTTGATTAACTGTAGCGAACAATAGTTTTAATCGCAAAGTAATGCATAGTTATATGTATTCTTACTTGTCTCATAATGGTAATTTAGACAAATTTCTTACTTAATTTTAATAAGTGATTTTCTTGGACGATTCAAATACTAAACATAGACATTTTCCATTATGTACTATCACTAATAAATTAGATATTAATCTTCGTTCAGATGGAATATGTCAGTAAGAGATCATTTGAATGAAAAATATTACCTGTTTTAGTTACTATTGGTTGAATAGTTTTAATATGTATAGTGAGTCTCTATATATGATACATAGCTTATAACAATAACAATAACAACAATACTCAATAAAATATGAAATTTAAAAAGTTAAATAATACACAATTTTACCCTACTACTAAATAGAGACTAGTTAAATTACAAATATGATGCTAACCATGGGTTCATTTCAATATAAACATTGGCTTCCCCCAAATTTTGAAAAAACTTGTTAACATTCATTACCAATGCAGCATCATTTTCTTGGTACCAAAAATCCATTGTCCTTGACATTTTATGAAAACAGTATATTATTTTAGTTGTAAAAGAAAAATAATTAACACGTTGCTAAACTAGTATGAATTAATACACATTAAAAAAAACAAAAATATCCATCATAAATTAGACTCCTAAAAGTCGAATACAATACAAAATTGATAACAATTTGGTTGTTAGGTGTAACAATTGATTTTTATAATTAGTTAAGAAAGTTGCAACTTATTAATTTAATAACTCTACAGTAACATCAATTCAAATTTCAGGTTTTATATTTTATTTCATCTTATAACTTTGAGCATACTAAGTTTTAATTTTTATTTAAAATGCTCCTAAATAATACTAATTATTAGCTTGATTCTTATTTTACAATTTATTTAGTAATAATACGATGGACAATATAATTTTAAAAGTTAAATTATGCTTTTCAAGTATTAGAAAACTACAATAATATCAACATATTCTGAACATGAGGTTTTTCGTGTTGTGAAGATTAAGGAAGGGTCATTAATATAAGTAGTCTTTCCTTTATAATTTTTAAAGAGGGGTTATTTCTATTATTCGAAATTGTAATCTTATTATAATAATTTCATTCTCATTATAATTTAAGCAAGGTGCAATCATAATTTGATTAGCCTAGTCTCATACTCTGTTTGATAGCACGATCTACTTCTGAAAACTTAATGTTTATTTAAGAGATAGTAATCGGGATTATGCATTTTATAGAAGAGATTCTTTATTTTCGTAAATCAGTTCTTACCATATTTCATTAAATCTTATTTATATATTCATGTGATGTCTATATAATATATAGATAAAATTAAATGACATAAAATACCATAATGGAAACAAAAGATTTCAAGTGTGCATTTTATTTTTACAAAAAAAATAAATATTGGACCACAGGTACACACTCATACAACAATAAAAAGCAAAAGCTTAACGATATTTGAGGCCTTAACTATGGTGATGATTGGTGATGTGATTGGTGACCCATATGTAATCATACAAACACGCTTCTCTGGATTTTGGTTGATCTGAAAACGTGTTGGCTAGATAGTAATGAAAAAATGTGTTACTCAGAGTGAACCGATACGAGTGGATTTATTTTAAAGTTAAGTTAATAAATAAAAAAATGAAATAGAAGAGAGAAGCTTCTTGTTTGCCTAGTTGAGGCAAGAGAGAGAGAGGGCATGTGATTACGATGGCTCCGCATATTGTGCATTTGATGTACATTAGCAATAGAGAGTCAAATCAAATCCCTTGACTCGGTGTTCTTTTAATGTCCAATGGATGAGCCAGCCAACAATCATTCCCTTTTCTGTCCTGAGAGAGGACAAGGACACTACTGATTCAAATTCTATATGACGCGAAATATTAGTTAATAAAATTGGCAAATTATTAAAAGTCTACTGTATAAGGTTTCTTGATTTCTTATATATACGTAATTTTTTAAATTATTAAATTATTAAGATGAATTTTATTAAAAAAAGATAGAAATTCAAATGATATTTAGGAATTTATAAATATAGTTGATTTCATTACCAAAAATAATAATAAATCCCCTGATTTGGACATACTTTCATTTGTCAGGTGCCAGGGATTGGGTAGATGTCAAAACAAACATTTGGATGGAGTAAATGAGAACACGTATCTGAGAGCAGATGATGATACTTAACTTTACTGGGCTAAGAATAGATTAATGTTTTTATTTTTCTGTGAAAAATGAAGGAACGATATAGATAGATGCTGTAATTTGGGAAATAATTAATTCTAGAAATGGCATCATTAACCACAGCTGTAAATAATAATATTCTTTCCTCTAAAATTTTATGCTGTTCTGTTCTGCTGCTGAGTCTGTAAAAATAATAAATTAAGAGTGTTATTATTGGATTGATATTATTATTATTATCATAACATCGCATATTACTTACTCTTCCCTGTCCCCCAGTCTTCTGGTCCATTCCCAACCAAAATTTCAACTTTCAAGGCTTCCATTTTGGGGCGCCAACTGAAAACCCTAATCACATGTCTTATCATGAATCACTTCGTTTCTCATTCATCATCTCTAATTTTTTTATTACAATTCACACTCCCCACTCCCCACCGCACCACACAATCTCCTCTTCCCTCTCTTCTTCTTTGCAATTAGTCACTTCCATCTTTCATTGTCTATGTGATTAACTGCAAAATGCCAATGCCCTCCAACTGGGGTTACCTCCTCTCTTTGGACTTTTTTCTTTCTCTCGACCTATGGCTATACATATATTTAGCTGTTCAATAAGCAGCTAGGCGCGGTCAAGTTTCTATCTTTTTTTTTTTTTTGGTGTCCACAAATCGTGGAGGTTAGTAATATGTCCTTGGAAATGAGAGTATCTGAAGCAAGCAGGTTACACTTGAAGAAGAAGGAGCTCACTCAAATCAGGAAGGCTGCCAAAGTGCTGCGTGATCCTGGTACTACTTCTTCTTGGAAGTCTCCTCTCTCTTCCTCTAGATCTGTACCTCCTCCACTGCCAAACAATTATCACCACCATGATGGAAATCATTTGCATTTGGATTCCCATTTCAATCATACTAATACTAATACTAACTACAACCCTGGAAGTGACCAAAGGGTGTTCCTTTACAATTGGAAGACTCACAAATCTTCCAGCGATAAATCTGCATTGCCCAAAAATGAGGGCAGTGAAGACTACTACCACGAGTCTGGTTCCGTGCAAGAGAGCGTTGGTGATAGTTTGAGTGATGCTAGAAATGCTGGGGACTCCAGGAGTGACAACACTTACCTGGGCGATTCTCGCTCTGTATCGACCATTTTTGGGTGCAGAGATACGCTTCTTGTTTCCCCTTCTATGAAAAGAGCCTTGGGGATCAGGAGAAAGAGTAAGAGAACTACTAACCATTTGGATGTTATTTCTAGATATCAACAAAAAGAGTTGAATCTAAGAAGATTGCTTAAGGGTCATCCTTCTTCAATGGGGGTTGGTGGTTTGGGTGTAGGAAGAGAGTATTCCGTAGATCAGTCTGATGATACTGAAGACTACAGTAATTCTGAGGATTTAAGAAAGATTTCTGTAGCATCTCCACATCTGCTAAAACTCAAACATAAGAATTGGTCTCATTCATCCCGTACACTGTTAAAAAGTAGTCGAAAAGGGGACACTTCTTGCTCCCAAAGTACCCCTGCATTGTCGACTAGTTCATATAATAGGTACCGACGCCGGAATCCTAGCACTGTTGAATCCTGGGATGCGGCCACGACGTCACTCAATGATGGGGATGATGAAGTTGATGACCATGTGGAGCTGCCTGGTCGTCAGGGATGTGGAATTCCTTGCTATTGGTCAAGGAGGACACCAAGACGCAGAGGCGCATGTCGAAATTGTTATTCCCCTTCTCTTTCTGATACCTTAAGAAGGAAAGGAAGTGGCATGTTGTGTGGAAGTCGGTCAATGTATAACAGATGCCGTCATTCATCATCTGCTTCTAATAGGCAAAGGATTGCCGCAAGAAGTGCTCAAGGCATATTGCCGCTGCTTACATATAATGGTGATGGCCGAGGAGCAGGGTCATCCATTGGGACTGGAAATAGCGATGATGAGCTCTCTACAAACTATGGAGAGCTTGATCTAGAAGCACTGAGTAGACTGGATGGGAAGAGGTGGTCAAATTGTAGGAGTCAAGAAGGGTTAGAGATTGTTGCTTTAAAGGGAGATATAGAAGACGAAAGCATAACAGAAAATATTCGAAGCTTGAGCCAAAAATATAAACCAGTCCTTTTTGATGAACTCATTGGCCAGAGTATTGTTGTTCAATCACTTATTAATGCTATTGGTAAGGGAAGGATTGCCCCTGTTTATCTATTCCAAGGTCCCCGGGGGACGGGTAAAACTTCAACGGCCAGGATTTTTGCTTCTGCCTTGAATTGTATGTCTACTGAAGAAACAAAACCATGTGGATACTGCACTGAGTGTGCTGATTTCATTTCTGGCAAGACCCGAGATCTATTGGAAGTTGATGGTACCAATAAGAAGGGAATTGATAAAGTCAGGTACATTTTGGAAAAGATTTCAAAGGAGCATCCATCAGTCTCCTCGCACTACAAGGTTTTTCTCATTGATGAATGCCACTTGTTACCATCTAAGATGTGGCTGACATTTCTCAAATTTCTTGAAGAGCCACCAAAGCGAGTGGTCTTTATTTTCATAACAACTGATCCTGACAATGTGCCTCGTACTGTTCAATCAAGATGTCAGAGGTACCTTTTTAACAAAATTAAAGATGCAGATATAGTGAGGAGGTTGAGAAAAATTTCTGCAGAGGAGAATCTGGATGTTGAACTAGATGCTCTGGATTTGATTGCTCTAAATGCAGATGGGTCACTTCGAGATGCAGAAACCATGTTAGACCAGCTGAGTTTACTAGGGAAGAGGATAACTGCATCTCTTGTAAATGAACTTGTGAGTACTTTGCTAGAATGCTTCCTGAGCGTCCTATTCTCATTGTTTCTTTGAGATGCTTTTTGTGCTTGAAATGAGTAACAGGAATTCTCTTTTTTTAGGTCTTAATTTTCCAACTTTTTGTCAGTGTAAACTTTCGAATAACCTTTGTTTTTGGCATACCCACGAATAATTTGAACTTACATTTGTAATATCCCTTCTTTCAGGTGGGAATTGTATCTGACGAGAAGCTGCTGGAACTCTTGGAGTTAGCAATGTCTTCAGACACTGCAGAAACAGTAAAAAGAGCCAGAGATTTGATGGACTCGGGTGTTGATCCGATGATTCTGATGTCTCAATTGGCCAGTCTTATCATGGATGTTATTGCTGGAACTTATAATGCTGTTGACGCAAACTATGGCAATGCAATCTTTGGCAGAAGAAGTTGTGAGTAGCAACACCCACATTCATACATAGTTGGAAACATTTTTGCAGACCCTGATCCTGAAGCTTCTCCGTTGACAAATAGTATTTTAATTCTCATGCTGATAGCTTCGCTTGAATTATGTTTGTCATCTGAGTTGAAATCAAAAGATTCACCTTAACATGAATTTCTGCAAATATGCATTATCCATCAGTTATTTAATACAGCCCTTCTATTCCTATTACTTTTCCCCCCCATTTCTGTATGTACTCCATGTGTGTACTTAACATTATAGCCAGCTAAAACAATTGAAAGATCCGGTTAAACTGTCAAATCAGTTAAGCAAGCACAAGAATGTCTAAACATAGAGCTGATCTGCCAAATGAAACCCTTCTGGAGCAGCAATTCTGGCAATAAAAAACTCATAGAGTTTGTTATGGTTACTACTCCCTTTAAGCACCTCCTATTGATGGCAGATGATATGAATGGAAGCTTAGTCTTACTCATCAGAGGCTTAGCACCTTCACTCCTGTTATTTCAGGTGTTGTATTAAGTGGAGCATCAAGCTATAACTGGATTCATGGATGAAAGATGTCTCCTCTTGTAGATTGGGTTCTGCTCATTTGAATTTGCTATTCTATTATCCCTTGGTTATGTCAACTTCACTCTTTTGTATGATAACTCTGCAGTCTATCCTAGTAGCAAAAAGGATGAAAATGATGTCATTTCAATATTTTAAACCTCTGTACTACGATAACTAGAGCATAAGTTTTCATTTGAACTTGTAGTTTATCTCTGTTGCTCCACCTGTTGTTAATAATAGAACTAGATAACCATACTTTTAAGTATATGCATCGGGTGCTCTAAGTCTATTTGGACCACTGTAGTTAGTGCTTTTCTATCTATTATCTGCCAGGCACTGTTGAGATAAACAACCAATGTTTTGTAAGTTTTAACAGAATTATAAATATTTTGATTTTGAATACTACCGCAGATTATAGCTGTTATTGACTTTCATTTGTCAGAATGAGTTGGAGACATATGCCACTCTACTCTTCAGTGACTGATTGAAGTGTGTACAAAATTAATACAAATGGCTCTGATCCCATACATAACTTCAAAGGGGAATAGCCCCGTCTTTCAAGAAGAGAGCTTGTATAGAAGTGACATCTTAGTAAAGATGAGTTGAGTATGATTAATGACGGTATTGCAGTGTTTTTGTTGCATCTATCTTTTGGGGTTAACTTGTTAGCTCTTACATTGAGACATTGAAATTTCTAATTATCAAAAAGATATTATTTACAAAATATAGGTATGGATTTAATTCTGATATATATTTGTATAGAAAAAGGAATATTGATCATATTTAGACATTTCAAATATCTAGTTTTCTTCATCATTAGTGCTTCTGCTAATGCTGTGTTTTTCTTTAATCTATAGTAAACGAAGTAGAACTGGAGAAATTAAAGCATGCTTTGAAGCTTCTCTCAGATGCTGAGAAACAGTTAAGAGTTTCAAGTGACCGTTCAACATGGTTCACTGCAACTCTTTTACAGCTTGGTTCAGTAGCTTCACCAGAAATCACTCACTCAAGCAGCAGTAGGAGACAGAGCTCAAGAACAACTGATGATGATCCTTCAAGTGCTTCAAGAGATGCTGCTCTTTACAAACAGAAGTCAGATGCCCATAACTTGTCCCATATATCAGGTTACCCTGCTTCCTTGTACAAAGTATTAAATGGAAAATCTAGCCATGAAGAGGAACATATATTTAATGGCAAACCCCCTCATAAAAAACCAATACGTAGTCATACCTCATCTGCTTCATGTGAAGATGAAATGATCACAAGTGAGGGATTTAGCTCTAGAAACTTAGAGTTGGATGATATCTGGAGTAAGTGTATTGATAGGTGCCACTCAAAGACACTGAGGCAATTGCTACATGCTCATGGAAAGCTTTTGTCCATATCTGAAGTTGAAGGTATGCCCAGACAATCCTTTGTTTCCCAATTAACTCCTAGTAACCAAACCATGATTTGTTAAATTTTACGACTCTGTACCGTCTTTTCACTCTAGTAAATGGGATCTATATCTGATCAATCGTAGACTACCTATATGATGCTTGCTGGTGATTATCAATGACATGCTGTAGTGACTATTTGGTTGCCATCATCTAGCATGCTACTGAAACTATAGACAATTGGTTTAATAATGTGGAACGTTTTTGTGATCAATATGACAAGTTCCTGGTTGTGTGCCCAAGTTTTATGTGTGATTACTTTGTTAATTGGGTGGCCATCCCATGTGACAAATCTGCACTTTGATATCTTGGATAGCAGTTTGCCAATAATAATTATGTAAATCAGTAGAGCTAGGCCCCTGATTGTGACAAAAATAGAAAAGTAGTGCCATCACTGAACCACTCAAAACTAATGGTTGAATTCATTTTTTATGCTGTTGCAGCCACAATGAATATTTATCATTTTCTGGTACTATTTTTTAAATCCAACTATATAACTACTTAGTTCATGAAAAAGTTCCTCTGGAAGTGGAAGGAATACTGGTAGCTAATGAATTGACGTGTCCATTTGTTCAGATGATAGGTGTTTATTTAATTATCCTATCCATCCAAAATCTATACTATTCTGTTTAGTTACTCGATTGTTGGCTAGCGTCAGACTTATTTTATAAGCCATTAAGAAAGAAGACAAAACAAACAAGTGGAGAAGTACGGTAATTTGATGATTCATGATGATGGCTTATTCAACTTTCTAGTATTCAATGGTCAAGTCGAAAATGTCTTTATTACTCTGAGGCCCTATGTTCCCCTTTCTGTTTGTATTTGTGTGAACATGTGTGGAGTATGATGCATTAGGAATTTTGCTGTCATCCCTCTTCTTTTTCTATAACAAATGATATTATTGTTCAACATGCAGGGATGCTCGTTGTCTATGTTGCATTTGAAGATGAAAATATCAAAGCCAGGGCAGAAAGGTTTTTGAGCAGTATCACAAATTCAGTTGAAATGGTTCTTAGGCATAATGTGGAGGTTAGAATTCTCCATATATCAGATATTTATAGTGCCATGAGTGATTCAAATAGAATCAAGTTACAGGATAGTCAGAAGTGCACAGAGAAAACTTTGGCAATTAAGTCCCAAAGAAGTACCAAGTACTATGGGGCTGCCGATGGCCATTCTGATTTGGCCTCACAACAAGAGTTGAACTTATCCAGAGGAAGCTTCAATAATTTGGAAGGTAATCTGAATGGAGGAGATTACTCCAATTCGTTAATGTTGCTGAACCAAACCTATCAATCTTCTCCACTTGAGTTGCCCTGTGAAGCCAATGGTGAAAATAGTAGTCTCAAAGAAGTGAGGCAGGAAATACCAATGCAAAGAATAGAATCGATTATCCATGAGCAGAGATTAGAAACTGCCTGGTTGCAGGCTGCAGAAAAAGGCACCCCACAATCCTTGAGCCGTTTGAAACCTGAGAAGAATCAGGTGCTGCCTCAAGAGGAGATGAATCAGAATCAGGTGGCATCTGTAAGTCCAAGGGACCTGTCCTCACAGCATTGGGGAGACGAGCTAAATCATGATATCAAACTCTTAAAGATGCAAGATCAGAAAGCTCTCCAGAAGGATCAGTCTAAAAAAAGTGCCAATTGCTGTCCTATATCCCCAAGTTTGTTGCATGACAACAGCTTCCTGGGCCCTGCAAATAAAGAAAGCCTGTGAGTCCCATCAATATGATTTCATTTTGTCAAAGCTTATGATACCACTTCCTTTTAATTACTGAGGTTGGATTTTCTACAATTTGGTTATGTCAGTAGGTTGCTTTTGCGTCATGGATTAGCCTCTTTTTGTCTTTCATAGAGTTTAGGCACTCTTAAAGACTTTTTGAATTTGATACTAGTTGAATATTGAACGTTAATAAGCTTACTTTCGACATCAATTTCCAGAGTTGGTAAGATGATCCAAACATGGCTTCTTAAAGAAGGCATTTAGGTACTTTCTTCAGCTGGATGCTAACTTGGCGGTGGCCAAAATGCATTAGCAGTTCTCTACAAGGAGCATTGAGCGTCATTCTTTTTTTTCCCCCTTCTTATTGTTTACTCATCATTGCAATTTTATATCGTTAATGAGATAGTTGACAACTAAGAACTGTATAGATGGTACCACATATTGTATCCTAGGAATTGCTATCAAATATGTTTTAAGACCTTGGAATAGCCCCCCTTATGGACTGAAAGGGGGGAGACTCTGCTGTAGTTAAAAGGTGGATTGCACCTATGCATCCCTGTCAAATAAATCCAAATGAAATTGGTCTATGATAGGTGTATACTAGTGGCATTACATGCTATCAGCTGGGTAGCAGGATTAGTGGAGGTACTTGACAAAAGTTATCTTTAGAAAGGAGAAAGATAACGAGTTCCCCTTTTCTGGGTGCTGTAAGAATTTCCTTTCTCAAACCATCACCTCTGTTCCGTCTTATTTCAACTGTAATTGTGAAATATAAGAATTTCAACATTATCCTGATCTAACTGGACAGAGTTTGATAATCATGTAGAAATGACATGTTTCCTGTTTGTATGGAAACATAGGATAGGGATGAAAATTCCTCTATGTTGCATTTATGCAGGGTCACACAAGTGCTAGACTAGGCTTACGTTTGCTTTGTCTTTAGGGGTTATGAATCAAGTACGGCAAGTGGAGGTTGCGGTTCACTGTTCTGCTGGAATACCAAGAAACCTCACACGGCAAAGGTAAACTGTTTCCCTTCTTTTCTAGGAATTGCATGTTTATCGTTTCTAATTTTTTGAGTTAAACAGGCTAAAGGACACCCTGCTCGATTACGCCACAAAGGTAGGCAGTTTTCACTATTTGGTGAGCTTAGAAAGCAAAAGGCAACGGAGGGCAAGTTTAGAATCTGAAGAGAAAGCTAAGTTGATAGTTTTTTAGATTTGCCGTTTCTGAAGTTTTTCTTTTCGAACTTCACATATTTTTCCTTTCCTCCATTTATTTTTGGCGATGAGCCATTGTGCATTGAGAAAGAAATATTAATGTAAAGGTACTGATGTTGGACTTCAATATATCCATCCATTCTCTATTTTAGTACACAGGCTTCTGTTCTGAAGTGGGAAATTTCTTTATTCGGGTGTTGTTAATGAAAAGAATGCGCCTGCTTTGTTATGAAATAATAGACAAACATTCACATTATTTGTGGTGTTCATGGAAACTAATTGGGTCAGTTAGATCAGCTATATTATCCAAGTTAGCTGCTATGATTTCCCTATTTTAGTTAGAAAAGTTACACACCTGATTTTTCTTCTCTCGCTTATGTTATGTTCTTTCCGCTGGAATCTTCAACTTATCCAAACTCCACCATTGGAGTTGTTAGCTCTATCCGATTATATAGTTGTATTGATTAATACTAGATCTCTTTCCTGACCATCAATAATGAATAGAGCCGAAGGACATGAAATGAGACTGATGGAGGAATCACTGGGCAACTGGAGTGAATTTTGGAAGGGTTGATACAAAGAGATAAGCGTGGGTAAGTTTAAAAAAGATTTGCGATACAGCTCATCCAGGAGCGAGAGGCAGAAGGAAGAAATTGAAGTAACGGAGAAGATGAACGAGATGACTTTGGTCTTGTTGGCCATGTAAGTACGACGTGAATGAAACAACTTCGTTGTATACGTACACGTGTAAGAAAGGAAAATAAAGAAGCTAATCACTATAATAGCCGTTGAAGGGTTTAGCGAACATAATAAATAGTCCTCTCTACTTGTCTCTTTCCCTGCTCTTGATATTTTCTGCAAAATAACCATTCATATTTACAATATTTACTCAAAACCCTTTTGCATCACAAAGAAGTGGCATTAGATCGACGATTCTTGAAGGAAGATTGATTGAAGCAATAGCGAAAGGGAAAACAATTAAAGAATTGAAGGAGTTGATAATGTAGCTATATATGGAGAGGAACACGAACCACTTAACTGTGGAAGAAGATAGGAGGGTACCGGAGATGCATTGTAATGAATTTCATAGGAAATGATGGGTACACCATACCTATAAGATTCAACAAGATTGAGTTTTCAATCTTTGATGGAGAGGATTATGAAGCTGGATTTTTAAAAATGTGCAATTTTTCATATTGGATAGAACACCCGCAGAATTGAAGGTAGGAATTGCTCAGAATAGAGATTTGGAGACTCTTTGTTTGAGGATCTAGCCGGAGAGTTTAAGGAATTAAAGCAAATGACATCAGTGAAGGACTATTGTGTCAAGTCTGATATTTTTGTCACATAAGTTAGTGATGCTTGAGACTTATTTGGTAAGTTTGTTAATGAAGGGGTTGAAATTAGAGATAGATTGTTCTGTTAAACTATTTAATTCGAGGCACATCCAATAAGCTTATAAAGCACCTAAGAAAAACAAATTGGTGTTTCAACACTATGTAGCAACATATAAAAGACAACGGAGAAGTTATCGATCTCCAGTGCAAGGAATGAATTCAATAGTGAAAAGTCATCCAGGATTATTATCCAAACCTATAACATCTAATACTGATGTTAAGGTAACAAAAGCAATAAGCAGCAAGAAGATTGATCAAAAGGAGGCTAAATGATTATGCTTATGGTGTGATGAGAAATTTACACCTAGACTTAAATACAAGAAGTAATTTCGTATGTATGTTGTATAAGAAGAGGAGGAAGATGATGGATAAGAGGAAGACATAACACCTAATCATTATCATACAATTGCCATGTAAGCCACGATAGGTACTGCTACTATTTCATTTAAACAAATGAAGGTAAAAAGAATTTTTAATGGAAAAATAGTTCATGTAGTCATTGATGGAGGCAATACGCGAAACTTCATTGATGAGGCTTTAGTTAAAAAAGAAGGGATATTGGAAAATGTACAGCCTGTGATGATTATAGTAGAAGGGTTGAAATTTAAGTGTAATTAAAAGTATAAGAATATGAAATGGATGATGAATGGCCATTGGTTTCATTATGAGGCATTGGTTATTAAGATAGGGGAAATGATTTAGTGTTAGGAGTTCAATAGTTAATTACTTTGAATGATGATGTGTTCAATTTCCATAAGGGAATAATGTCATTTTATTGGAAAGGAAAAAGAGCGAAGTTGGTTGCAATTTATAAGGAGAAAGTCAAGTAGATATTGAGTAGGCGTAGGAAAAGCACACTATTATGACCTACAAATTTTTCCTGATGCATCAAATAGATTTAATTTAAGTGGGATATATCCATCTTGGAATGTAGTCAATGGAAGTGTTAAGAATAGATTATTAAGGTGAGAGATACCAACAACATTTAATACAAAAGTTGTTGGAACAATACGAAGATGTTTTTGTTGAACTAAGTGGGTTATCGCTCAAAAGGAAACATGATAATTGAATAGTGTTAAAGAAGGGAACAAAACCTACAAATGTGGAGCCTTATAGACATGTAGGGTTATAGAAGAGAGCAACTAAGGTGTTGGTGAGGGATATGTAGAAGCAAGGAGTAATTAGAGAAACTGTCATTCTATTCTCATCTCTAATAGTTTTAGTGAACAAAAAAGATCAATATGTGTGTGCCTTGTAGGGCTTTAAAAAATTTACTGTGAATGATAAATTTCATATTCCATTAATTGATCATGAATGAATCGGAAGGGCTTAGTATCTTTTCTAAACTAGACCTTAGAGCAGGATATCACACAAACCAGGATATTTGACGGAGATATCTAACTAATGCTCTTACAACATTTCAAAACCTATGAATTCAATTTAAACCATTTTTATTAAGTTTTTGTTGGCATTTTTGATGATATATTGGTGTATAGTTCCTTCTATAGTTAACTTAAAGCATCTTCAATAAGTGCTATAGATGTTAAGGGACAACAACAATTTGTGAAGAGATCAAAATGTTCCCTTTGGGCATAAAGGGTTGATTATTTGGGACATTTCATATAAAGGAGTTTCAATATATTATAGTAAGATTAAAGAAGTTCAATAATGGCTTGTTCCAAAAAACTTGAAACAGCATTGGCAAGCTAATATTAAAGATTCATCAAGGGTTATAGTTACATCAGTAAACCACTAAATGCATTACTAAAAAAAAATGAATTTAAGTGGCAAGATAAAGCTTTTCTGCTTTCATAGCACTTTAAAAATCTTTAGCTCATGTTCTTGTATTGCCCAATATTGATAAAATGTTTGTGATTGAAATAAATGTTTGTGAGTTGTTTTAACATAGGAGGGGCAACCTTTAGCGTATAGTAGGGCTCTATCTAATAAATATCAATATTTGTCCACTTATGAAAAATAATTGCTACCTTTGGTGATGGAAATTAGGCAATGGTCACATTATCTAATAGGAAGGAGGTTTCTAGTTTAAACAAATCACAAAAGATTAAAATATTTATTGGAATATAAGATTATAGGACCATTCCAACAGATATGGTCACCTAAGTTTTGGTTTGATTTTGATATCAAATATAAAAAAGGAAGTGAAAATAAAGGAGTTGATGAATTGTCTCAAGTGAATAACGAGGAATTACAATCTATGTTGGTTTCCCGAATTCAAACTATATTGAAGATAGAGATTAAGGAAAGCTAGCAGACTAACTCATTTCTCTATCAGATGATTCAAACTGTTAAGCAAAGTGCAGTTACGAATTCTTATTATATGTGGAGTAATGAAAGTGCAGTTATGAATTCTTATTATATGTGGAGTAATGAATTTTTATATTGGAAGGATTGACTTGTAATAGGAAATAATTCTTTTTTACATCAAAAATTTATATCATTATTTCATAATACATCAATGGGAGGGCATTCGGGATTCTTGGCAACTTACAAATGGATGGCTTTGTATTTCTACTAGAGAAAAATATAATCTTATGTTCTTAAGTACGTTAGAAAGTGTAAGATTTGTTAGAGGAATAAATATGAGGCAATAACTAGAAATGATAAATTTTAACCACCGCCAATTCCTTAACATGTTTGGACAGATGTAAGCTTAGAATTCATTGAAGGTTTGCCTAAATCTAATGGATATAATGTTATGATTGATCGATTTACAAAATATGCCTATGTTATGTCATTATCACACCCTTATTCAACTGTAAGTGCTACTTTGGTTTATCTTAATTGTGTGTATAAATTACATGATATGCCTGTGACTATTGTAAATGATAAAGATCTTGTACATTTAACAAACTTTTAGCAAGAACTTTTCATAATATAGGCTGTTTCTTTAGCCTTATCTTTAATTTATCATACTCAAATGGATGGCCAAACTTAAGTTCTTAACTAGACCTTAGAAACTTATTTGGGGTGTATGGCTGATGTCTATCCTTAACATTAGAGTATACGGTTGGCTTTTATAGAGTGGTGTTATAACTTCACATTTCATAATACTCTCAATTCTTATCATTTTGAGACATTATATGGCCTTAATACTTTAATGTACATTCCATAATTCATAAGAGACTCAAAACATTTGATGGTAGATCAACTAGTACGTGATAGGGTAGTTCTAATATAATTGATTTAATTTTGTAGTCAACGAGCTCAAAATAGGATGAAACAATTGGCTGAAAAAAGATAGACATGTTATGTTTTTATAGTGAGTGATAGGTCTATGTCAATTTACAACCTTATCATCAGGCCAGTGCGCAACCTTGAGCTAACCATAAAATTTTTCCAATATATTTTGGGCCATTTAAAATTTGACAACATATGGGAGCAATTGCTTATTGATTGGAGTTACCAACTGGATCCAAAATTTATAATAGCTTTTATGTTTCTTAGCTCAAGAAACATAATTATGATGCAAACAAAATTCAATCTCAACTTTCAACTTTTCTTTAGTATGTCACTAAATATCCTATTACCATTATGGATCGTTGCATGGTCCGAAGACATAATAAGCCCACTTTTCAAGTTTTAGTGTAATGATCTAATGATCGTTTTGATGTTAGGAATTTTTGTATGAACGTTATACTATAGTTAACGTTATGAACAAGGTTTATAAAGAGGGAGGTATGGATATAGCTTATCAAGGTGATTAACAGGAGTGGGAGATAGATGTTATCATGTGGTCCATATAAATATAAAGAGAAAGAAAGGAATTTATTGTTTATGTACATGTGTAAGAAGGAAAAGTAAAGAAGTTAGCAACTATAATAGCTATTGAAGGGTGTAGCGAACATAATGAATAATGATTTTGTTTTTCTCTTTAGCTATTCTATCTCTCTACTTATCTCTTTCCCTTCTCAATATTTTTTTATAAAATATCTACTAATATCAAACCCTAATTATGATTTTTATTCAACCTTTTTTGTAACATCCCATCACCTACTCATACGGCTAGAACTCATAACTATGTGAGACATTTATATGACTTAAGCTAAATGAATGTTCAATTATATATATGCTCTCATTTGGCATTTAGTACACGTGAGGAGCATGGGGATAATATTGTTTAAGCTAGGAAGGTTCCATTTCAGATTGTCATTATGACATGGTGAGTCAGTGGAGATGAATAGTACACGTGAGGGATATAGAGTGGACTCACGAATTATATTGTTTGAGTTAGGAAGAATCTATCATAGGTTCCATTCCTAACTAAGATACCCCCTATAGCAACTCTTTCCCCTGACCTTCACTATCGAATAGCGATCCAGAAATTCTTGTGGTGCTGATCCTGATTTCAGTGTTAAAGCATTTACACTGAGCACTTGCTAAGCGAGTAAGTGGTTATAATATTGTTTCCACTGTATAAATAAGCATGTGCATGTTGAATATATATATATATATCTGCATGAAAAGGGGTTCACAGTGGAGAGATAATACAAGGGTTCTGACTGTTAGTTAAGTTAATAAGTAACCTCAGAGGGAAGAAGATGCAGAAAGAATATGTAAGCATAAATCGTAGACTGTGATTTTGGTATATATGTGAGTTTTGGCTCTTTGGAAGTGTTTGATGTTTTTGGAGCTAATGAGGGAGTAGTATAGATGATCCTTGCATGTTTGGAAGTGTAATAGCAAGGGATATGATGTATAGAACTCGTTTAGGCACGAGGGATAATATGTTCTGCTCCCCCGTCTTCTGTTTTATATCCTCTGTGATGACGTCACCCAGATGACGTCAACTTCTTCTGGGTGACGTCATCTTCCTCTGTAAGGACGCGAATGCATCCTCTACAAGTCATTCTCTATTATAAATTACCTTACAGATGTAAATGCCTCCTTTATAAGTCATTCTCTGTCGTCATTTATCTTTTTCTGTGAGGATGCATTGTTATCAAGATGCATTCCTCTATGAGCCAGACTTTGTCTGTGTTTTGATTCCTTTGTGAATAAACTCCTGTATTACTGTTCACTCTCTTCGTCTGTGTTACTGTTCATAAACGAATGAACTTCGTCTATGTTACTGTTTATGAACTTCGTCTGTGTTACTGTTCATAGACGAATGAACTTCATCTATGTTACTGTTCACGAACTTCGTCTGTGTTACTGTTCACAGAAGAATGAACTTCGTCTATGTTACTGTTCATAAACTCCTTCTGTGTTTTGCTTCTTGTATGTTCGTCTATACCGATCTTCTATCCCATTGTCAACCTCTCAGAAGATAGAATTGACCTTTGAGGTTTTTATAAAAGTTGTAGATCTTGGAATCCTATTTCAAACCATATAAAGAACACTTTGATCCGATTCCTCTAGAGAAAGTTATGACGATCATAAAACATCGTCTGTGTTATTGTTCCCAAACTTCTTCTGGGTCACTGTTCATTGTATATCTTCTGTCCTATTTTTGATCCTTCAGAAGATAAAATCGACCTTCGAGCTCTTCATGAAGTTTGTATATCGTGATTCCCTCTTTCGAATCATGTAGAGAACAATTAAATCTGATTTCTGTAGAAAAAGTTATGTTAAGAGGAAGACTTCTTCTGTGATGACGTGAGCTTCCTCTGGGTGACGTCATCTCCTTTTGTGAATCATCTTCTTTTGTATATCATCTTCTTCTGTAACTCATCTTCCTCTGTAAGGGCGCATCATCTGTAAAGATGCACCTTCCGTAAATAAACCTATATCTATTGCATTCCTTTAAGTTACAAGAGGGCAATAAGAACTGAATCGTGATATTAGATATTTGTGATAAGTTCTGCTAAGAGAGAGAGCGAGATTATGGGGAAACCCGGGAAGTGCCATTGAACGTGCATCATGCATATTTCCTATACTTTGATAAT
>JANZXR010000005.1:19928952-19940119 GCA_027575705.1 Erythroxylum echinodendron
GCGAATGCATCCTCTACAAGTCATTCTCTGTTGTAAATTACCTTACAGATGCAAATGCATCCTCTATAAGTCATTCTTTGTCATCAATTATCTTCTTCTGTGAGGATGCATCGTTGTCAAGATGCATTCCCCTATGAGCCAGACTTCGTTTGTGTTTTGATTCCTCTGTGAATAAACTCCTTCTGTGTTCTTGTTCATGAACTTCGTCTGTATTACTGTTCACAGACGAATGAACTTCGTCTATATTACTGTTCATGAACTTCGTCTGTATTACTATTCACAGACGAATGAACTTCGTCTATGTTACTGTTCACAGATGAATGAACTTCGTCTATGTCACTGTTCATAAACTCCTTTTGTGTTTTGCTTCTTCTATGTTCGTCTATACCTATCGTTTGTCCCATTGTCAACCCCTCAGAAGATAGAATTGACCTTTGAGGTCTTCATAAAAGTTGCAAATCTTGGAATCCTCTTTCAAACCATATAAAGAACACTTTGATCTGATCCCTTTAGAGAAAGTTATGACGATCATAAAACATCATATGTGTTATTGTTCCTAAACTTCTTCTGGGTCACTGTTCATTGTATATCTTCTATCCTATTTTTGATCCTTCAGAAGATAAAATTGACCTTTGAGCTCTTCATGAAGTTTGTATATCGTGATTCCCTCTTTTGAATCATGTAGAGAACAATTAAATCCGATCTCTATAGAAAAAGTTATGTTAAGAGGAAGACTTCTTCTGTGATGACGTCAGCTTTCTCTGGGTGACGTTATCTCCTTCTGTGAATCATCTTCTTCTGTATATCGGCTTCTTCTGTAACTCATCTTCCTCTGTAAGGGTGCATCGTCTGTAAAGATGCACCTTCCGTAAATAAATCTATATCCATTGCATTCCTCTAAGTTATGAGAGGGCAATAAGAACTGAACCGTGATATTAGAGATTTGTGATAAGTTCTGCTAAGAAAGAGCGAGATTATGGGGAAACCCGAGAAGTGCCATTGAATGTGCATCATGCATATTTCCTATACTTTGATAATGTTGATACGTTTATACAAAAGATGGTAATTACGAAAGTGTTCTGTCTGTTTTAGAGGAACGCATTGAATGACAGACGGACATTGCCGGACCATCCAGGCAATAACTTCTAGGAGCATACTGTGAGTCAACCTAGATGAATTCCTAGGATTATTTGATTATATGTATTCAATTCGTTAACTTCCAAGATCATTGAACTGCGTATGTGTGCTGATTCTGAATTTCGGACTTGAGGTCCAAGGAGTTTTAAAGTCAAGCATGTATTAGAAGTGCTTGCTCTGATATTTGATATGACTCTCTGAATCTCTGAATGATATTTTGCTGAATGCCGGACTGAGGTCTGATGAGTATGAAGTTATCATCTGAACATTTGCATGAGATTTTGTGTGTAATCGGTTTAGGATTTGATGCATTTCATAAAATACATGCTCAGATAAAGACGTTGTGACTTGAGAAGCCAGTTAGAAGCGCTTCCGCGTAGAGCTTTGCTCCGCGATATCTGTTTTGCACATCGAGCTATGCTCCGTGAATATCTGATTGAGCCTTATGGGCCAAAACATTTGTATCTGTCTATGAAAGTCTCTCGGTCACAACAATAAGAATGAACACGAGTCTTATGCATGTCCCATGCAAGTACGTGTGCACTGTTTGAATGATATATAAGCTGAACTAGCTATGTTTGTCTGTTTGAATGAATGAGCTTCTGTTATGCTAATCTCAAAATAAATACTCATCTGATTGAATGACGAATACATGCTTATTTGTTTGGATGAATCTCTGTGTTATATATGTGTGATTCGGTGAATCCATCGATGATAGTTCACTCATTGAGTTGCAAAACTCATCAAAATTTGCGTTGTGGCTTTTCAGGTATGAGAT
This sequence comes from Erythroxylum echinodendron, assembly GCA_027575705.1. Taxonomy (NCBI): domain Eukaryota; kingdom Viridiplantae; phylum Streptophyta; class Magnoliopsida; order Malpighiales; family Erythroxylaceae; genus Erythroxylum; species Erythroxylum echinodendron. The sequence continues at coordinate 19,930,868 of JANZXR010000005.1, forward strand.
AGGAGACTTAAGGTTTAGTTAGAACTTAGAGTGTCTGAGAACTAAGAGATGGCTCAGAGGTCCATCAGCTGACTCCCAAAGAAAACTAGTTGTTATCATTTTGTAATGTTATTAGAACCTGTGTAGAGTTTTGTAAACAATTGTTGAGAAGAACATTGTAAACGTTATCAGTGAATGAAATAAATGAACGTTTTAAGAAAAATGATAATGCCTTTCGAATATACTGCTTACAACCGTGTGTAAGTTAGTTTTGCCATTGCTCCAACATACAATTATCGTAGGTTATGTTCCCAAAAACTTAGGTACGTACCCTATGGTAATGGGATGTTGCACTTTTTCATTACAATAATTTACCAGTGTTTTCAAATATTATGAGAGTCCAACACTAAGGAATATGATTAAACGAAATGAAGATAACATTGTTAGTTTTGGTTTAATACCTTCAAAATCCAATCTTTGACGGATATATAGCTCTGACTATGTCCAGAAAAGTTGAGATTCTAATCTTTGATTGGGTATATGAAGTTAAGTAGTTTTTCTTAGATGAAAATAATTGCTTTTCATTTAGAGGGTGTTGTTTTCAAGTGCCACCAACTCAACATAATTCCCTTAATTTAACATTTTTGGATAAATGCATTTGAGATTCTTATTATTGCCTAGAGCACATAGTTGAGACTTCAATTTAACTATAATAAATTATCAAACACTTACGTTACCCTTATTTATAACTATCCAAATTCAATTATCAATTCAAACAAATAATATCAATAATATCTCAAGGATTCACAATAAAAATAATAAATAAAGGTAAATCATAAAACTAACATGAAATAAATTAAATAAATACAAAGAAAAAAAGTCATATCTCAATTCTATATTGTTTAGGTTCCTCTTAAACTTAGGTTCACTCTTTAAGTCAAACTTGAAAGTTTAATTTGTTATCTAATAATCTCTTAGTAGGTGAAGAGCCATCCATTATAGCAAACTTTAAGAGTTTTCAAGAACTTGACAAATTTTGCATGTTCATTCCTAAAAATTATTACTCAAGTTTAACATAATATTTTGATAAAGTATGTTATAATATCTTAACATGATTACTTAACCACAACACATTAATCCAATCCTAAGAAAAATTCTTGAATTAATCTTTCCTTATAATTTTGAATTTTTATTATAATTAATAAGATTTTATTTATGTAGTTGTTGGAGGTCATATAAACCTTTTATAACAAAAAAAAAAGAATAGCCATTAGAGTGATTTACACTAAAGGCTAATTGGTCAATCACCTTAACTAATCGACTACCCTTAATAACTCCTTTGATTAACAAGTTTGGTAAGTTGATTACCCTTAAAGAGCATTTATTTTCCACTTCTTCTACTTGATTAATTGCTTAATACTGTTGTTGAAGAGAATATATTGCTTTATACTATTAGACATATGTACAACCCCTTTCAAAATCTTCTTATTTGATGTAGGAGATAATAACAAAGATATTTAACTTGTCACTCCTTTTATTTATAGGTAAATCAAATTTTAAATATATTACTTTACTCTTTTTCATTACAAGGTAGAACTACTTAAAATGTCAAGTAAATGCCAATTTTTAAATTTTTATAAATATAGTATAAAAAATATCTATGTTAACCTATGTCATTAACCTTGCTGGCGTGGCGCGACATATAAGTTAAGCATATTCATATTAGCATACACATAGAATTTTGATAAATAAATTATTATACTTTTAATTAAAATAAATTATTAAGATGAAAAAGTAAAAAATCAATTGGACATCCATTTATTAGTGTTAAGAACAATTCTAAAATATTAAAATATTAAATATTTATTTATCGTTTGATAAGGATAAACTTATTATTCTATATAAAGAATGTGAGTGGTTTTCTGAAAGTCTTTAGGTAAATACAACCTGGGACATATGTATAACATAGGGTGTATTTAGTTTTACAAGTTAAAGGTGAATACATATTGAAGACACATGCATGTTAAAGTGGCACAGGTTTTTTTATAGAAGACATTGAGGTCTTTTTATAGAAGACATAATTTGGGACACCAAAATATCATATATTATATCCAAGTGTGTAGAGAAGCAGAAGGATCGACAATCAAATGAGAGAGGTATATGCCAGAGCCCATATAACGTTATGAAATTAGATAATGAGATCCACATTTTGGGACATAAGCTACAATATATTACCTTATCCAAAAATGCTTTTTTGGTGGAATACAAACTCTAGAAGGGTTTAATGACTTATTAAAATTAAGTTTAAGTTTGGTTGGGCTTAATTAAAGAGCAAGTTATATTAAAGTATACCACCCTGTGCCTCAATCGAACTTCAACTAGGTGTTGATGATGATTATGTTGAACTATAACAACTAGAGCTTACAATCAAATATAATTATATAAACCTAGTCTATATAAAGGAAATCTATACTCCTCATCAAGGAGAGTTTTGTTTAATCAATAGTGAAAAAAGTCACCTTAGACTCCTAAAGATATAGGTACACTAAATTGGTTAAAGCTTATTAAAAATATTCTTAATGGTTCTTGTTTGTTTTCTTTCTTCCATATAAATATATTCTTATTGGATCCACCTTATTTCTCAACAAGTGATATCACAGCATTATTGAGGCAACAATGACTTTGGTTGTAAAGTTTGAATTAGGACAGTTCAATGGAATTAAGAACTTCAAATTATGGTAATAGAGAGTGAAGAATTTGTTGGTGCAACAAGGATTGCTGAAGGGATTACAAGAAAATAAAGCTGGAAGATATGGATGAGCTCGATTGATAGGAGTTATAGGTGCACAGAGTTGGAATCTTTTGATTATATCTTATAAGCAAGGTTATATACTATGACATAGATATTGCATCTCATGTGAAGATATGGAAGAAAATAGAGAGTTGATATATGTCGAAATCTTAAATATATTGTATCTAAAGGAAAGACTATACATATTAAAGATGAAGGAGGGAAAAAATCTAAAAATATATCGATGATTTTAACCAAATATTCAATGACCTATTGATGCTTAAGGTGACTATTATGGATAGGGATTAAGTAATGATTATACTTTTCTTTACCTCTTTCTTATGAATATCTGGTGATTATACTCACAATGGGTAAGAAGACAACTTTTTTGGAGGATATCACTATTTTAGTATTGAATCATGAGCAACAGAGACTCAATACTGATGAAATCTTTCAAGTTAAAGAGTCATATGTGAGGAAAACTAGGGTCATAGAAGAAAGTAAGGGAAAGATGAGTCTTCTAAGGATGGAAAGATAGTCTGATGCTATAAGAGTAAACAAACTAAAGAAGTCAAAAAGGAATGTACAAATAAGAAGGAATAGAGAGATGGAAGGAAAAATGATGACTTGTCAAGGTATGCAAATATAGTACATAGCAGGGACTTGGATTATCGTAATAGAGACTTACTCTATTTTTCAAACAATCAGTTACATAACTTACAGATTTTGGATACAAGATGCTCATATCATATGACATTAAACAAAGATTGGTTTGTACGATATAGGTCATACAACTTTAGGACTATCTGGTCATAGGATGATAAGATTGTAAGATTGTTAGAATAAGATAGGTCAAAAAATTAAGATATTAGATGATGTGGTTAGAATATTGATTAGTTTCCAACATGTACCATATTTAAGGATTAACTTGATCTCTTTATGCATTAAGGTAGTAAAGGGTTCAATGACTATAATGAAAGGCTAAAATTAGTGAAATTTATATAGAGAATGATAGAGAATAATTTGTAGGTGGAAAAGCTACAAAAATGGAGTTAAAGGAATAGAGTAATATGATGTGATACATATAGTCATTTTGATGAACAATAGATGAATGAACTTTATAAGCAGATCTTATTAAAGGAAAATCACGAGCAAGTATACTTTGTAAGCTTCATACTTTTAATAAAAAAATTTTGATAAATTTTAAAGATACAGTGTTTAGAGAGTGGCATTAATTATGGAAAACATATAAACAAGATTTGTTAGGATCAATATGAAGTTAGTACTAAGGTGGTATAAGAGAAACTAAAATAGCCTAGAATCGATGCTGAAATAGCTAAAATTTTGGTTTAGAACATAGAATAGTATTAAGAATAAAGCATCATTATGGTATAGCTAAAGAGAGCATGAGATAAAGTCCTTCTAACTTTTCCATTTGAGCCCTAAACTCCTTCGAATATCGCTTTAGTATTTATATAACATGCCTATTACATATACCATTTTTTGGGTAAACTTTTTTTAATTCCTAATATTTTTACTAAAATTTATGTTAGACTCTAATATATGAAAATATCTTAACATTTTCAAAACCAATTAAACCAACTCTCAATTGACAAAGTCTTTAATCTCGTTAAGATTATATTAACTAAATGTTAATTTACCATTGTCTATATTTTTTCTTCAGTGTGTACCCTATTCCAAGTTAGATCATTTACTCTCAACAAAAACCTCCTTTCTGATTCACTCTTTCATGATGAATGCAGAACTAATAATTCTAATTGTCTATATATTTATTAGGAGTTAATTGTAAGAGCTTGTGATTGGTGGAGCTAAAAGAAGAGAGTATACTCCTCTCTCTTATTGGATCTAATAAGGAAAAACAACACTTTCTAGAATGAGTTTATAGGTAACATTCGTAATTGCCATAATAAAAAATAAGAGAGGCTTTACTTTAATAAAGAGCTCGGTAATGTTCATACTCACTTCAAGAATAAGAAGGTTAGGGTTTCTCTTCTCTTCTTTTCTCTATTTGCATTTTAGTTAATATTTTTTTAGATTATATACATCTTATTTTCAGTGAATAGATGATCATATAACAAACATATATAAGAGAGAGAGAAAGAGATAAAAGCTAGCTAACAAAAAGAGAAAAAAGGTGACATTTATAAGAATGAGCTAGCTAATTACGAGAGATTCCAAATAGGTACATATGCATCTGTAAACTAATAAGAGAAAATGAAAAAATAAAGCTAGAGAGAGATATAACACTTACGGGGGGAAACGGTCATAAGATAGTATGAGAGGAGTTGGGAGAAAAACAAAAAGAACATAGAAAAACAAAAGGAAAAAAAGAAAGAGAGGAGGTCGAGTTAAAGAGAACCCAACAAGAAATGAAATCTTATGAGAAGAAGGCCTATAAATCGATAATGGTCCAGAAAATAAAATAGGGATGGAGGATCAAATTAGTTGAGAATAAAAATGTAATAGGGAGAATAAAAGAATAAAAATTGTTAGCTTTTTGATCAAGGAACATTTTTTTATCATTATAGCTTATTATCCATTTGAAAATGGACCTTAACCATACTTATTTTATTTCCTTCAAACGAAAATGATAATTACTCAAAATAAAGCCTCTCTCTCTCTTAAAATCATTTAATTTTTTCAAAATATTGTCTATTGTTTCTTTTTATTTCTAAAGAGTATTCTTGTTTTTTTTTTCAATAAATGCCCATAATGAATAAAAACAAGGTATCTTAGGACATAAAGAGTCGTTGATGTTTAGATAGATTCATAGCCATTTGTTGATTGGGTTAATTTGATTTACAATTAGAAGAAAATTGGAAAATAGAGGAAACATGAGAGAGATTAGAGAAGGATAAAGAATAACCATGAAAGAATGAATAGGGGAGGAGGTTGTCATTGAGAGTAAAAGATTTGGTGTAGAGGACTCAAATCATTAAAACTCCAATAAGTTTAAGAGTTAAGAGGTCATTTAGTTCCACTTCTATTTTTAATTGTGTTTTTTTTCTGTTTTTATATCTTGATTTTAGTTTATGACTTTCCAAATAAAAACTTTCTTTGTTAAGATTTGTAGCAAAAAGGTGATCAAGAAGAGAGTGAGAAAGGGTGTACTTATCTTGGAGAACTAGTTTGATTTCATAACAAAAAGGTTTATGATAAAAGCTATACATTTTCTTGAAAGATTAATGGAATATTATAGGGAAAGACAGCATAACCTAAATATAGTTTGTATTAACTTAGAGAAGACTTATGACAGGGTACCTAGGAAAATTATATGGAGGTGTTTAGAAGTTAAAGGTTCTATAACCTATATACAAGTTATTAAGGAGATGTATGAAGGTGTAAAAAATGGAGTACGGATGATATGAGGAGATTCATAACATTTCTATATTGATATTAGGCTACACCAAAGCTTCTTGTTGATCCCCTTTCTATTTATAGTAGTGATGGATGAGCTTACAACGAATATACAAGGGGATGTGCTATGATGTGTGTTTTTTGTTGATAACATTCTTTTAGTAGATGAGACAAAAATGGGTATCATTGTCAAGCTAGAACTTTAGAGAGATACACTAAAGTCGAAGGGCTTTAAATTTAGTAGGACCAAGAGTGAGTACTTAGAGTGTAAACTTTTAGGCTATAGAATGGCTTCCAATGTGGAGATAAAGATTGGTTCAAAAGTTACATCACAAAAAGAGTATTTTAAGTATCTAGGATCTATCATCTAAAGTAATAGAGAGATCGATGAAGACGTATTTCACCATGTTAGATCCTGGAGGCTTAAATGGAAGAGTGCATTAGGATTTTTATATGACAAGAAGGTACCTCTTAAGCTTAAAGGTAAATTTTATTTTTTAACAATTACATTGGCTAGGCTTTATCAGACAAAGTGGCTTATCAAATAGGTTTATAGTCATAAGTTAATGATGGCGGAGATAAGGGTGCTCCATTGGATATGCAAATTTAATATAAGAGATAAAGACATAAATGTAATGGTAAGAGAAAAATTAAGGATGGATAATATGATGAAAAATTAAGAGAGACAAGACTTAAGTAGTTCAGACATATTAAGGGGAGACATCTTGATGCTCTAGTAAGAAAATGCAAAAATATTGTACTTTTGGACTATAAAAGGAAAAGAAAAAGTCCTAAGAAGAACTAGGGAGAGGTAAACAGGAATGATTTAGGTCTGCTAAAACTCATAGAAGACTTGACCCTTAATAGGAAACTTTAGTGTACTAGAATATGGGTAAAAGATCTCACATAAAAAGCTCATTTTCTTTCTCATATGTCTTTTAAACATTTTCCTTCAAGTATTATGTCTTATATTTAACGTACAGTTTCTTACCTAGCCTAATCATTCTCTTACAACGACATATTTGTTTTATATATTTATTTGTCTTCTTTTTTATTTGTGTATTTATTTACTTATTTTATCTTTTATTCTTTCTTTTCTTTGTTCTATTTTTATTGTATTATTTTTATATTTAAGTATTTAAATATATTTATATTCTATTATTATTGTTTTCCTTCTTTATTATTATTATTATATTTTATTTTAATATATATCATTTGTTATTCTTTATTCTTTATTTTTTATTTTTATATATTTTTATCTTTTTATTTTAGTTTTGATTTTTTCCCACAAATAGTTCTTAAGATTTTTTGTCTTTTTTCTTTTCTTTTCTGTGGATCTACAAGAAACAACCTTTTTATTAGTTAGAGGTAAGGTTGCATACTTTTAGACTTCTCTAGACCTTATGTCTTAGCAGGATTTCTACTGGGATATTAATGTTGTTGTAAAAAACTAAAAATAAAAATCTATTTGAATGAGAATTGTAAAAAAATTGATTAGTTTCGTTATCCTATTTTTATTTTATTCTTATTATACTATTAGATGTTAATATTAATATAATAAAAATAATTAATTCTCATAAAAGGTTTAAATGATTTTGAATGACTAAAATATTTTGCATATGAAAAATGAGAAATAAGCTCCCTTGTTAAAATTACAATTCATGTAACTAGTTATGCTTTCAATTCAAATGTCAAAATATAAGTTAAGATCATAATTTCAAATAGAGATTGAGATAATATGTTTTCCTTTTCTATTACAAAACACCAAATAAAGTTATTTTTGTTCAAATTATTTATATAAGCTAAAGTTTTGATCTTTCTTAGGAAAAATAAAAAATAAAGTGTAAATTATAAAGCCAACCCTCTAATTTAGATATAAGGCTATACAATTTTTTTCTTTTCAATCCTAAAATCTAATAGTATTTGGATTCTAAAACTTTAGTTATAGTAACAGAAATCCTTATTTCATCAACACTAAAATAATTTGATAAAGTTACATCCTTATAAGAATAGTTATGTTTGCCTACATTACATAAAATTAAAATTGGATGACAAGTAATGTAAGATGTGTTTATTGCCTGTCTCTTCTTCTATTACTACTCTTTACCCTATCACTATCAATGAAGTTGCATTTCACATATCTTGCAAAATACTTTATCCTATATTTATTGAATAGTCAAATAACAGATTTTAGTACTAAACAAGTCGTTTAAGAAAGAACATATAGCATATTATTAACCGACATCAAACAAAATTTTCTTTGAATATTAGTTAGAGTTTTTTTCCTTTCATTTCCTTTATCTGAGCTTATATAGCTTAGTTGACTTCAAAACAAATTAGCTTAGTCAACTTTATTAAAGAATAGGAAAAAAATTCTTTAAAAAATATTAGGCTAGTAAACCCACTTAATATTATATCCAGGGGTTGGATAATTTGAAAGTTACAAGACTTTAGAGAATCGATCTAAAAAATTTACTACATAAATGTTAATAGTCTCTATAAAGATGTACGTCTCTTCACTATATGCAATAGTATGTGTATTGCATGTCATTACTTTGGCTCTCTCATTTTTTATTTTTATTGGCATTACTATAGTCGAATTTCAAAGAAATGGGCTTCATTTTTTAAGATTCTTATTACCCACAAGACTGTTACTAGTTCTGGAACTGATCCTAGGAATCCACCCACTATTATCCATTTGTCATAAAATAGCTATAGGTCTCAAAGCGTTTTGTGGTGCCTTAGGACAAAAGGTGAGGAGAACCAAGACTCAATTCTTTTCAAAGAATGTGACTCAATTCCTTGCCCTTCAACACTACATCCCAACCTACCTGTAATGGGCAGACACCTAAATCTTGATGAGAAAGGAGGCATAGACTTATCTGTGACTACCATCCCTGCCTTTCCTTCTTACTTTCCCGAGTGAAGAAAGGAAATACTACTTCGGATGCAAGCAAGGAATCGCTAATCTATACCTATACGATTGCTATTTTTATTGATATTGATCAATATGAGCTAAGGGATTGATGTAACACCCCATTCCCGCAAAACCCGAACCCGATATCGATGGTGATACCCGGATCCGTGCCCCGCGAGGGTGGCGT
>JANZXR010000005.1:19940219-19956606 GCA_027575705.1 Erythroxylum echinodendron
GCATGAGATGTGGTCATTTACCACATCTGGACCCGTTTCTTTGGTCCGACCCGTTCTCTAGAAACGGGATGTTACAATTGAACCATTTATATTTTTTTATTTTAACTAGTAAAGAAAAGGTGCACAATCCTACGAATTACTTATGAGTAAAATGTTATTACACTTGAAGTTATAACATTATCTATTTTTTGGCTATAAATAGTATATATACAAAACTTGTGATATCAAAACTACATTAGTTTTATCAAGCTTTTTTTAACATTAAACAGGGATATCTTTGATATAATATTCTTTCCTTTATTTAAGGAAGTTAGTTTTATAACTTGAAAGCAATCCTAGTATGAAAAGAGGCTTAACTTCATCAATTAACCAATTATTATAAATAGCCCATCAATTCAAAAGTTTTAGAAGAAGAGAAATTTTATGATATCAATAACTCACAAACAACATTGGAGGCTTGTCTCTTTTAGAAAAGTAACACCTGCTTAACAATTTTATAAGCTTTACCTAAACAATATAATCCCACAATGACAACAATCTACTCACCTTCTTATTCTTCTCAAACAAATCAACAACTAATGATTTCGTACCAATATTCCATAATTCTCAATATGCCACAGTAACATAAGGATAAAATAGAATCTATGTAACTTTATTTAATTGAAATTTTTAATCATTTTGGCTCAAACAAACTATAACCTAAAAAAGTAAAAGAAAAGGGACTTATGGATGTAAATTATATTTTATTCTTTGCCAAATGGGTTGAGAGAGCCTTTGTAGAGTAGACCACGTTTAATGTTGTTCAAGCAATGTGTAAGACCATTGTTCTCTTCTCTAAGAGCAAAGGCATCCTCCTCAAGAACTGGATAAAGTTAAGTTTGTCCTTCATCGCGTTTTCCATAACACCTAAACTCTTTCTAAGACTTTCACTGATGTTAGTAAGGATGTTTGATTTTAAGGAAGCCATATAGAGAACTCAAAATCAAGACAGTTCTCATCAACTGATTAAAATGAGTTGAAAGTGAAGACAAAAGAAAGAAGAGATAAAGATTGTGGGAGGAGTGTCTTGACATTTGGTTGATAAAATTTATGAAAGTACAAATTTCTATTTTCATAATCTTATTATCATTTTTCTAATTTTAAAAACAAGAAAGTAAGATACTTAAATCCAAAGTATGTTTTAATAGTTTGTTTTCATATTTTTGAAAATCACAATAGAAAATAAAAAAGAAAAAAATAGTTCATAAGGTTTGATTAAATTAAGTTTTAAAGGATATAGTTATTTTTGTCGTACATTCCAAATTATTATGATCTAGTTTAAATTTTAGTGAAAATGTTAAAGTCCAAAAGAAACTATTTATCTACCATATTCTTAATCAATAAGAGTTAGTACTTAAATAAATAGATTAAATTAAAAAGAAAAAATTAAAAAATTAAAATTCACAACCAAATAATTGGTCAACATAATTTAGTCATTTTGTAGTAAAATAGAATTGTGGGTAACACTAGAAGTTATTGTTACTTAAATTTTGTGAATAAATGCATCAAAATCTTGGATTAAATTAGATCTATTTAGATGAGATCGTTGACTGCATTATACATAAGTTCGTCAAGATACAAATGTTGACTTATATAAATCTATATTGTTTCATTTTTAGAAGATCAATATCAAGACTAAGCCCCTTAATTTGGATGAGTTCTTTTCATAAGTAACTTAGTTCAAATGTAAATAATGTAGCCTTATCTTTTTAAACTATATACATGTAGCCATATCATCAATGTAGATTAATGATTAAATGCCTATTTTTAACAGAAATTTTAATACTATATAGCTAGTTTATGTACCAGTTTTCTCTTTCGATCAAATTTTGATTGTTCTAACATATCTGGAATATTAGTTCATGATTTTATTTCATATGATTGAGATTGAGAAATCCTTTTATGTGAACAGATCTACCATAATTAGAAGGAGTTGCATGTAAACCTAGAAATAGGTCGACATAAATCCTCTAGAATAGGGTCAAACCTAATAATGAAATTCACTAATCAATAATGCGATCCTAGGGTTTTTTACTAGCAAATATATTTTAATTAATCAATTGAGAGATTAGTTGTTAAATATAAGGTAGGAATTCCATGATCCAATAATGAATAATTTAATTGCATAGTATAGGATTAATATTTAAGAACTCTTAGGGGGATTCATCACCTAGGTTCTATTTATTTGATATCGACTTATCATAATATTTTCCTTTGCCAGAGTTCATTATTGTTTCAATATTAGTTTAGTTTGTTAATTCAATTTTTAATTAAATCCACAATATATTTAGACCATTAGATACTCGGAAAAGAGTGAATACTAGTACTTACAGTCTTTATGAGATCAACTAGTACTCGCCTGTGCTAGCTATAACTACACCGTGCACTTGTGGTTAAAATTTTGTAAATCTTTAATAAAAATAAAACAAAACAATTAAGTTTTGGCACCATTGTTGGAGATTAGTAATTTTAGGAAAGCCTAGCTTTTATTAATCTAACCATTATTTATTTTTATTATTGCTTTCGTTTGTATTTATGTTTGTATTTTTATTTACTTATTCATTTATTTATCTTTTAATCTTCTCTATTTGGACTTTGAGTTTGTAACTTATTGTTAAGATTTAAGATTCAAAATCATGGCTACAACCCACAATAGAAGGATGGAGAGGAAATTATTCTCATAGGAGTTATAATATGCCATCGCTTATGGCCACATCACAAATTTGGAATAAGAGGTATGGTAACATGTATTCAGGAGCTCAGCCAATATATGTACTATGTTGTGACATTTTTGGGAGTTACCATTATAATCATCAATGTTGGGCACAAAACCATATATGGGAGTAACCATACTAAATACAAGACCAACCTCAAAGTGCACCATATGCTTATAGTTTGATGGATGGAATACTTATAGTTTAGAGTGAGCAACCCTTACATTGATGGATGGAATGATTATGCTTCAGTTGAATATTTATAATAACAACAACAACAAGTAAAAATGAATTATAAATACAATAATAGAAAACCTTGTCAAAAGTGAAGAGAGCCAATGTAAATTTGAAGAGAGATTTTCTTCACCTGAATATATTGAGTTGAATACAAAATATTATTTGAGCGTATCAATTCCTCATAGTGAAGAAGAGACAAAGGTCAATTTCATGAATGATTTGGCATTTCAAGAAGATGAGTAGGTGGCTATTGTTTTGGAAGTTCAAGAAGAGCAAATAACAAGGATGATTAAGGAAGAAGAGGAAGAGGAAAACCTTGTCCAAGAAGAGGAAGTAGAAGAGTGGCAAAAGATGATTGAAGAAGAAGAAGAAAAGGAAGTCTTTGTCTACAAAGAGAAAGCTGAAAAATGGACAAAGATAATTGAGAAAGAACAAGAGTCGGAGCCAAATAAGGAAGCTATTAATGAATTATTGGTAGTCAACTTAAGCACAGAGGGTTCCCATTTTCCACACGACAAACTATTTGAATCAACCGAAGATCCAAGAAGTTGTATTATTCCTTATTTTATTAATAGTTTGTTATCAAAAAGGACATTAATGTAGTTGGTTGGATTTCTTATTTGATAAATTATGTCCTTATATTATCTTATAACATGTGGCCTACTTATAGGCTACTAAACCATTATATGAAAAAACAGGTGGAAGCAAGCCATTAATTATAAACCCAGTTTAATGATAAATATGAAGGGTATGTCGAGCTAATGACGTTAAACAAGCACTACTTGAGATGTAAGCCAAGAATTATAATAGGTCAGGGTCAAACCTAATAATAAAATTCACGAATAATCAATGATGCAATCTTTGAGATTTTAACTAGAAATAGATTGTAGTTAATTAACTGAAGGATTAGCTGTCAATAGTCTTAAGAAAGATATTAATATAATATAGAAATTTTCACAATCTAATAATCAATAATTTAATAGCATGATAAATGGTTAATATTTAAGAATTTTTAGGAGATTCATAACCTAGGTACTATTTATATGATCCAATAATCAATAATTTAATTGCACGATAAAGGGTTAATATTTAAGAATTCTTAGAGAAGTTCATAACCTAGGTACTATTTATTTGATGTCGAGTTTTCTAATATTTTCCTTTTTCTGAGTTAATCATTGTTTCAATCTTAGTTTAATTTGTTAGTTCAATTTTAATTAAATCTACAATCCATTTAGAAGGTTAGATAATAAGAAAAGGGTGAATACTAGTTCTTACAGTTCCTGTAGGATTGACCCGTATGTGCCCGTGCTAGCTACAGCTTCACCATGTACTTGTGTTTAGAAATTGGTAAATATTTAATAAGCATAAATAAAACATACCAATCAGCTTGCTTAACAATTTAATAAGCTTTATCTAAACAATATAATCCCACAACCTACAACAATCTATTCACTATCTTAACGACTTATTCTCCTCATAAAATTAACAACTAGCGATTTCATACCATCTATAACTCTCAATATGCCATAATAACATAAATATAAAATAAACTCTCTGCAACTTTATTTAATTAAAATTTATAATCATTTTGACTGAAACAAACTTTAACATAATAAATAAAAGAAAAAGGACACAATAGTGTAAATTCTATTTTTACTCTTTGACAGTTAAGTCGAGAGAGACTTCCTATAGTAGACCACGCTTGATGTTCTTTAAGCATTATGTAAGACCTTAGTTCTCTTCTCTAAGAGCAAAGGTGTCCTACTTAAGAACTGGATGATGTTATGTTTGTTTTCATAAGCCCTAAACTCTTTTTTTAAGTTTTTGATCAACCTCAGTAAGGATGTTTGAGTTTGAGGAAGTCATATAGATAACTCAAAATTAAAATAATTCTCATCAACCGATTAAAATAAGTTAAAAGCGAAGACAGAAGAAAGAAGAGAGAAAGATTGTGGGAGGAGTGTCTTGATATTTGGTTGCTAAAACATACGAAAATAAAAAATTCCTATTTTCATAATTTTATTATTGTTTTTCTAGGTTTAAAAATAGAAAAGTAAGACACTTAAATCTAAAGTTTGTTTGACTAATTTGTTTTCATATTTTTAACAGAATTTTTTATATTATGTAGCTAGTTTAGGTATCAGTTTTCTCTGTCGACCGGATTTTGGTTCTTCTAATCAAAAGAACATATTATTGTATTCTTACTTTCAGAAGCTATACCCATGCCTTAAGCCTAAAAGCCGAAAAAGAAATAACCGTTGCATACAGAAGTATTCGCCCAGTTCCAAGTATTTTTGGAAACTAGTACATTGTTTATTGTCGAAAATTAAGGAAACTAACACGCAAATATGCGTGTAAATGTTAGATTTTATTGTCCAGATGACTTATTAATTAGAAGCTAATTACTGACGTAGATCATCGATCCAAGCATATAGCTGTTGGCTACGGTCGGAGTAGAAGATAGATTGTTAGACTGTGGAGAGCCAAGGCATGAATTCATCCATTTGTTGGCACCTATTACTCCAATTTTGATCATGATCAGGATTAATTGTATCTTCCCTCCTCAAAAAATTGTTGGCATCGTCTTTTATGAGTGCAAAATCCATACAGAATGGCATGTTGGTATTCATCATCAAACCAGCTGTTTCTTCACGACCAACCATCCAGTCTCCTTCGTTCATCTCTTTGATGTCATAATGGTCTAAAATGAAGTCACTGATGTTGAACTCCATCACTGGAAAATCCAATAGAGGGCTTTCCTGAGCATCGTCATGTGGGTAAGAAAAAGAAGAAGAAGGGCTTTGATGACCGTCATCATTCGCAGTTCTGTTGACGTTCTCGCGATCACTTTCGTGAGGGATATGAACGAACTTGGTCAACCGCATTGCCTTAGTTCGTATCACTGAAGGATGTACTGATGATTCTTCAGCTGGTTTCTTGCTAATTCTAAGCTCCTTGTCATTATGCAAAGCTTTAGGTATGCTATCTTTTGGATTTTTGTTAGCACTACTGGTAATGTTCTTGATCTGACGATGATGATGATGACGACGACCAACTCTCTTGCTCAAGTTGGTATTCCAGTAGTTTTTTATTTCATTGTCCGTTCGACCAGGTAACCTCCCAGCAATAAGCGACCACCTGCAGTGCACCAGACATTATTGCTAATAATAGACATATAATTTACGAAAATGTAACTAATACAACACTTTTTAATATGGACAGAGGGATGGATGGAAAGGAGAAGTATTGTTTGTGGCATATAATAATTAATACCTGTTACCAAGGAGTTTGTGCAGTTTGACAATGAGCTCTTCCTCTTCTTCAGAAATGTTACCTCTCTTAATGTCTGGTCTTAGATAATTCATCCATCGAAGCCTACAACTCTTTCCACAACGCCTCAACCCTACGTGTGTTTGCAGTAACAACAATAAGTTGGCAATTAAAATTGATAACAGATGAGTAATTCATAAAATAGAATCAGTAGATAGAAGCTCTCTCTCTCTCTCTATATATATATATACCAGCTCTATGAGGAAGGTCTCTCCATTTTCCTTCACCATGGAGGTTAATATAGTTAGTAAGAACCCTGTCTTCACGAGCAGTCCATGCTCCTCTGTTCAATCCTTCTTTCACACAGCATGGCTTCCTTCCCATCTCTCTCTCTCTCTCTCTCTCTCGCTCTCTGTGTCTTTCTCTCTTCTCTTTTTGCTATGGTGGGTTCAGTTGATGGGTACTTAAAACTAGTGGCTTGAAGATACCGTTGTCTTGTGAAGTTTCAAAGAGACAAATCTCCAAGATTTCGGCATCCAACTAGCTAGCCTAAATTTAATTCATTTTCTCATTGTTTTTAGTTACGCATATTATATCTACATAGACTTTGACCCCTAATTGCATATATATATACTCAGCATAAGTAATCCTTAGATTCACCGTAAGAGAAAATTCAGCTATTTCATATAATAATAATAAGATATTGAAATTAAAAGAACGTTATACATACTCTACGTTTCCTTATTGCTCCTAATAAAAACACCTTTATAAATTAAATATATACGTAGTAATGCATCTTCTTGATAGGTCCAAAATGGCGAGATGTGTAACATAACAATAGGATCTGAGCTTTTTTTTCAAAATAAAGAGTGAAAACCGATGTAAGATATGCAACTAATGATGAGTTCTTAACAAAGCATAAGAAACTTGGCTAGTATAAGATTAGATCTTTCCAGCTGTTCATGCGCTTATCTCGGCGTCAGCTGCTGGTTTGGTTATGCAAAACTTGGAATCGTGTCTCTAGGTGTTGAATTTTCTTCCCTTTAGAAAACCATTAAGAATCAAAACTAAATCTTGAGAATCAATACCCTATGGCATAAATAACTCCAGGAATGAATGCAACTTAAATTTAGAACAGAGATGTGAGAACACACAACCTGGACAACTTTTGCATCTAAATTTCAAAAAGCCACATGCATGGCAAATACAAGTCCGATGTCCGAGGAATTGTTTTTGATAAGAGATAGGAATTGGCTTGACAATATATGTATATCAAATGTTAAAAAAAAAAAAACACATGGTTGTTAATAAAGGATCGTTAATAATTGGTCAATTGGGAATCGGACTCATTTTGAAATTTGTGTTGATTTCGATTAGATAAATGTTTATGGGCATACATAACACAAAGCTTTAGTGGGAGTTGTATAGTTTCTTTCAGAACAAGAGCACTGGAACACGAGTACCAATCACTGTAGCCTTTGTCACGTGACCTCACCAGATCTGACACTAAGCACGTCAATTCTTTGCCATCCACTTGTGTAGATCGAATCTTTAGTCCAGCATCTCATCTACGATTTTCTCTCTCCATATCTCTTTTATTGAATCCAATAAACAGGGACTAACTAAATGGAATCCGAAAAGGCCAAGGCCATGATGACAATAATTCAACAACCCGAGCGTGCTTTAGGAAGTTCATTCCTCTTCTTTTTCACAAATAAAAAAGAAGAAGGAATTTAAAAAAGGTTTACTATGAGGTATTTCAGGGCGTTCGTGAAAAAAAAAAAAAACATATTTGAATTCAGAAGATAATGACCTATTTCTTTTCTTTTCTGTTACTCTTTTATGTCAGATTATAGATTATGTGAACTTAATCTGTTAAAATAGATGAAAATGAAATGGTAAGGTATATTTAATTACTTAAAGGATCAAGGTACGTTAATACTCTTATATAACAACCATACTATTATTTCCTAAATGATACATCAGAGCAGTAAATTGTTTATGTTCACCTTTTTATTTTTATATTAATAGGTTGTTATGATAAATTTCTATAAAATAATTTTATAACAAACTTTATAGTAATAAGAAAGTATAAAAAGAGAGATAAAATTGAATTATAATAGTTTAGTCAAATAACCTTTACTCTGTATTCACTCCATAAGCTTTACTTTAGAAATAACCATTTCTTCTTATAATGGACGAAGATAAACCCCCAATTCCTACAAGTGAAGAAGAATCGTTACAAATATTTTGCTTTACCATGAGTAAAGAGTAAAGAGATAAAATTGACTTATAATAGTCAAGAACATTAATTGACTAGTGTATGCTAATTATGCCTAAACCATATTTTAACCCCAATATTGGTGGAACGGAACAATCCTCCTAAAATAAGTTTTTCAAAACTTTTTAAGTTATTTCAAAGATCAAAACAGATTAATTTGAAAAACAAACTTGAAATAAAACTATTTAAAATTTTTGCAAAAGTATTTTGATGTAATAAGAGGGTTTTCTTTAAGACCTTCTCTAATGTTCTTTTGATTATGACAAAGTATATGTAATATACCATAAGTACAAATAAGCATGTAATAATTAATACCTTATTTATTAAAAGAATAAAAATAAGATTACAAGAAGGATGAAAATGATTTGCTTAACGTTGATATCCTTGATTTCTTCTTATTTTTGGGTTTTTAGTTGAATGCCTTTAAAAGTCTTTTAAGTTACATATGTTGTTAATTTTATTAATCTTATTTATCCTTTAATTACTAAATTAAATTTAATTAACTCCTTTGCTTACTTTACTCTTCTTTTGAATTTAATTGTTCATATATTAACTTACTGTTTTCACAATGATAAGAAAATTAGTAGTAACGTGTTACATTATCATCAAACTATAGGTTAGAATCTCATTTGGTCCAACAATCTCCTTTTTATTTATAATTACAGAAACATTTGGTGATATTGTAAACAATAAAAGATATTAAGTAAGCTTCCCCTTTTAAAAATAATATATAATACGAGATCCCATTTGTTCATGTTTCATAACTGATCAAGTTTCAATATCACTATTTTCTATACCTCTTTTCGCAATATTAAAATGGGTATAATGATATATACATCTATAAGCATCAAAGAGTACATGCAAAGTACTTTTTTTCTAAATGAACAATTTTTTAAAAGCTTATGTAATAATTTAAATTATCAATAAATCTTTCTCTCATAGTTATAAGTAACAATGCTTTTCCCCTAAATATATATATTCCAAGTCAATATGCTCAAAGCTTAAATATTAAAGAATCTGTACACCTTTTATGTACCGCTAATGCTTACATCTTTTTCTTTCCTACTTGGTTCAATAATTGGACTTTTAATACCAAAGTCCTTGCTTAACTCATTTAAGGACTCTTGGTGATTTTTATTTCAAAATCACTTGTTTTAAGATATTAATTTTGTTCCTTATTTGACATCAGTGGAGGTGATACCCATTATTAGTATTCATTTGATGTGACTTGATACTGTAAAGTAGATAATTTTCCATAGTTATATTATGTATCAGATTTATGCCCACCTTATCCAATCCATCTAAAAAATGATTTTAAATCCTTAGTTATTGGGAAAAATATCCTTCTTCTTTGCATTTATTACAACCTAAGAGAAGCCAACTTACAAGATCATATTGACAAATCATGAAACCTACCAAAGAAGAGCTTCAAATTGCATATTGTGCCCATTAGTACCTTATATTGTACCTACTTAGGCAACATCTGTTTCCTTTTACTTCCTACTATATTTGTCATCTTCTTTCAAAGAGGCCATTCTTAAGTACCCACAAAAACTTGGATACTTGGGGGTTTGTCCTTAAACCTTTTTACTCTGATATTATTTTTGCGTGTACTTAACAAACATTATTTTCAAAGATTAATTTGTATGTATATGTTCAAATTTAGTAACAAAAATCTTATATGATGATAATTGAAAATATTAGTAAAACGTGAGAAAGATCTATAAATGGGAGTTTTACTTTTTTGTTATGTTGATAAATGGGAGTTTTACTTTGGATATCTGGAGTGTATGACTCTCTCCTTATATGATAGTGAGCCCTAATAATTGAATTTCATAGAATATGTTCTTTTAATGAACATTTTCTATATATATTGATTATAAAATGTGCCTATTACTTGATATGGCACTCTATAATAATTACAAGCCAATTTTAATTTATTTTAGTGGTAAAAAAGCATATATAAATAAGAAGAATATTGTATGATCTTTTGGTGTGACCTTGTATGAAAATTACATCTATTTTTTCCCCTTATGAATTATATATAAATGTATGAAATTTCTTTTTACCTTAAGACCTAGAAGATGACGCATCAGAATTAAAATTTGTATACGCAGAATTGAATATTATATGCTCATATAGTGACTTGCTACAAGTGAAACTAATTCCATGCTTGTTGCTAGAGATATTTTGGTTTCTAAGCATACTATTCAACTTTTACTATTCATATTGAATATGAAAAAGGACTCTTTGAGGTCATTGATCTTCTTTTCAATGGCTTTTTTTTTCATGTGATAAATCATGTTCATTGTCATTGACAACAACCACACTATTAGTTTCTATGATATCTTGCACATCACATTATAATTTCTCATTCTCAAGCATACAAGCATCGATAACTTTTTTAATCTCTTATACTTAAAAGATAATTTATTCATTTTCAAGCTCATCATTTCTAAGCATGTAACAATTTCTTCATAAGAAAAATATCACACTATTATAGGTCCAATCATTATCATCAAGAGAGCTTAAATTAGATGATACCTCATCATTATTTTCCTTAAAGTACATATGAGCCACTTCATTATTCAATTCTTTGCTTTCGAAACCGCTTATATCATCTCGTGTGATCTTTAGGGCTCTTTTCTTCCTTTTATTTTAACCTTCTTCCTACTTTGTTCTTGATTTTCATCTAAATTCTCATCAAGCTCATCATAAGTAATATCAATAATGTTAACATCAATATTATTATAAAAATATTAACATATGTAAAATTAAATGTGCGCTAAATGTCATGATTTTTTGACATATTGAAACTTTAAATAACATATTTCTATCTATTATGGAAAACAAAATGTTTATTGCCTTACTATTTATTTAAATGAGTCTATTATCATTCCTATTCCACTCAATCTTCTCTATAATCTTATATAAATCCAAATTTTTATTCATTAAAAAACTTTCATCCAAGTTCTCTAAATCAAGCAATCATTTTTATTAAAGAAATGGATAAATATTAATATATTTGTCTTTTTGACCTAAAAGTGAATCAAATTGAATCATAATAACCTTTATACAAAATTTGCTTAAAATCATTATACTTGAATGTGATATTCTCTAATATCAATTGTTGGTCCCAGATGGTAAACGAGAGGGAAGGATGAGTTATATATGTTACTTTATGTCTTATTTATAAATTAATTGATAGTTATACAAAATTCATATAAAATAATTTTACAATAAACATAATAATAGTAAAAGAAGAGTAGGGAAAAAAAGAAACTAACTAATAATGTTCGACCAAACAATCTTTGGCTTACACCCATTCTTTAAGCTTTCTTTGGTAATTCACTATCTTCTTCCTTCAATAAGCAAAAAGAGCTCTCAATACAACATCTTCTTTGTCATAGGTTAAGAGGAATCCCTATAAATGTTTTGCTTTATCAGGGATAAAAGTAACTTTGCAAATCTTGCTCAAGATTAATAGGAACCTTTATAGTATGTACACCAAGCAAGTATCCCAAATACAATAATTATATATCCATATAACTCAAAACCTCCCTCTTTTTTGTCACACCAATGAACTAGAGCTCAAAATAGGTAATGCAATGCACATATGGACTCCTACCTTTTAAGGCTCTTAGCAACTTTCTAGTAAGCCATAGTTCTTATCGGCCAGCCTCTCAATGCTTAGCTTTTCACTTTCTCCTCCACAATTGCAGCTCATAAAATCCTCAAAGAAGGTCTATGGAAGTTGGGGAATCAACTAATTTTTTACAAATATGGTAGCCAAGTTTGAAGTTTGAAACCATCAAAATCCAAAGCCTCCTTATTTGGATAAATTTCCATAATGTTCTCCTTGAGTACTGGACTACTCAGGGTCTCAGTTAATTAGCTAGTTATATTAGGAAGACCTTATGTATGAATGAGAATATAGCAAAAAAAAAAGAATAGGCTATGCTCAAATTTGTGTTAACATTGAAGTATCCAAAAACCTCCCAATTGAGATCCCAATCATACGTCTAGGAGAGATAACAATTTGTGGGAGGATAACATTGCCATTTCTTATCATTGGAGCACCCCCCTCCCCTCCAAAATCACAAAATAAAATTTGGAAAGCAACTGGGAAGTTATTTAAGACTGGAACCTATCGAGATTTGATAGGTCTTAAAGAAGATAACTAACATGTGGATAACCATGTTTCCAAAAATTTAGATGCAACTGTTATTGAATTTAAGGAAGGAGTTTCTGTACTAAACCAACCTTCAGATATTATTATAGCAGAAATCCCCAAGTAGTTCGATGGAGTTGTCCTTTCTAAAGAACAGTCCTTCATTAATAGAGAACATATTTCTATGTTAGACATTTCTGATGCAGCTATAGGGGAACAGAAGATAGTAACTACACCAACTTCTGTGAATAAAACTACTCTTCTCGACATCAATCAAGCAGAGAATTCCAATCCCAAACTTGTATCACATGGGGATGTTCCTACTAGAGCAACAACATTTAGCAATAATGAAGTACCACCTGCAACTCCTTCTATTACTCAAAAGTTATCAATGGAAGATGAACCATTGAGCTCTCTACAGGGAGTGAATAGTGATGAAACAAATGCAAATTTCCAGACTGTGGTAAGAAGAAAATCACAAAGGGGCAGGAGAAAGGCCATAAAAGTATTTATGTTTAATATGTCTATATTATCTTGGAATGTTTGAGGAAGAAATTGCCCTTCTAAGCTTTTAGCTTTAAAGGATTTTGTTATAGGAGAAAAACCTCTCATAGTAGGCTTGCTTGAAATAAAAATCAAGTTGGAGAACATTAATAAGTTAAACATTTTGGGTGCTCAGTGGAAGCTACTTACTAATCATAGCTATCATGCAGACATATCATTGTATATCACAATTATAATGAAATAAAGGTGGATTTACTAAACGGAAATGATCGGGCCATGCATTTTCACATCCTACTTTTGTAATGAAACATTGATATGAACATCTCTTTTGTTTATGCCAACAACTTTGAATTCCAAAGACGAGATCTATGGAATAATTTCAGACATCTTAATGGCATTATTAGCAAACCATGGTTGATCTATGGGGCTTTTAACTCTACACTTTACACATCTAAACTCAAGGTAACACCAAATTAAAAAATATCTCTACTAATTTTTGAGACTATGCAGATCATCTTTGTATGACAATTCTCAAATTCGTAGGGCACTCTTTTACTTGATCTAACAGGAAAAAATTAACTTAGTTCATCAGGAAAAAGCTTAATCGCATTCTAGTTAATGATAATTGGTTGCACACTTTTCCCAACAATTTTTCCAAGTTCATAAACCCACTTTTCTCGGATCACACTCCCATCTTTATGACGAATTTTCTTTAGTATTTTGTAAAATATCATCCATTCCGATTCAACAATCTTGTATAAGATCCAAATTTTGCAGTGGCTTGTAGGAAGGGGATGATCACTTGGTCATCGGAACCAAGCAGTTCTGTTGCATCCAGAAATTAAAGTTCATAAAAAATGAACTCAAATTGTTGAACTCTACAAAAGGATCTACTGCTACTAGGAATAACACCACCAGATTGGAATTAGTTAAACTGTAGACAATGCTTGCATCAAGATCTAATGATCAACAACTTATTGATAAAGAGAAGACAGTACACTTCAACTACTTGTATGCAGTGAGCAATCACTCTTCACTTCTTCAACAGATAGCACGTATTAACTAGTCACAAGATGGGGATAGATGCACCAAGTTCTTTTTCAATTTAATCTTAGCTAGGAAAAACCACAATAAGATCTTCTTAATTACTTCCCAAGACTATGTATTACTCCAAAATCCTCAAGATATACAAAATGAAGTTGTCAAGTTTTTCTTCTCTCTTCTTAGCACTAGTGTTTCATCTAATGTCTCACTCACAGATCTAAGGAAACTTAATCTGTGACAAATCTTTCCTATTGATGTTGAATGACCATTTGTCTGAAAATTCATGATCCAGACGATTGGTCCTGAAGAAGCTGAAAAGTCACAAGTTTTCAGACTAAACAGTAACATGTTTATCTTTTACAGATTAGAAAATGCCGAAATCTCCTATCTATGAAAGACTCGTCAATTTCACTTCTTTGAAGAATGCTCGGATGAATATCGAACCTAAGATTGAAGTAGTTGGATGGAAGAACTTCTTCAACATCCGAGAGACGGTGTACCTGAATGAAATATATGAGTTCTGGAAGAATGCGAAGGTGGTAGACAACACTATAGTATCGATGGTAAATATAATCACACAAGGTTCCATGGTGGAGGCTATTGGGTGTCCAAATGAAGGAGCAGAATTGTTCAACAATACAAATTGGATTGTTTAAATTCATATAGACGAAGCTAACATCAATCGACAACTATATAGATTCAGTAATCCAGGAGTCAAGAAGTCTTCGAGAGCAGGATCAAAGGATGTGGTGATAATGAATGATGAACACTGTTTGTTTCATCTACTCACTCACCAACTTGTTAATCTTCCATTTTTGATTCTGAAGTACATGATAAAGGCTAGGGGGATTATCATCTGAAGAGTGGTTCTTTACCTTACGGTATGCTGTTAACAGATTTTTCAAAACATCTGGAATCCTACTTGATAGAGGAAATAGAGTAAAGCTGGATGTTAAGAGTGTTATCAATGCCTCTAATATTCACAAAATGGGGATCAAGACTGAAGCCGAAACGGATGAAGATTTCACACTGAAAACACAGTCTAAGGGGGAACTTTCAGTAAAACGAAATAGGAAAGGAAATGTTAAAAACAAGCAACACCTCGATCGTCTAAAAGAATATCAGCAAAAGTAAAGGTTAAACAATCATCTGATAAGCCAATTCCAAAGAAGAAGGAAAATGAGTTCAACAACCAACTCACCAAGTGTCTTCAAAGAGAAAGGCTGAGACGCTCCAATCAAAAAGGCCCAAGAAGTCAAGAAGGTCACCAAGATTAATAACCTTACGACAACAAAAACAGAAGAAGCAAAGAGTTCTAATTCTTGGTGTAGACTCTGAGAGTGAAAAGGAGTAAGAGCAGCAATAGCAGCCAGCCAAACCAATCATCTCTATATCTCAAATTCAACCAGAACGACTATCTGGAGAGATAGAGATAAAAAGGATGTTAGTGTTTGAGAAGAAGAAGCCTCAACAATAACTCCTTTTCAAACCATAAAAGAACAAAAGAAGACGAAGCCTATTTAGAAGAAGAAGATTTCATCGCCTGTTGTTCCAAAAAAGAAACAGACTGTTGAAAAGAAGACGAAGACATTGTCTGAACAGCAGCTAGTAACTTACAACCCTCCTCAACCGATAAAGAAGGAAGGTTTGAAGATGAAGGTCATAGAAGAATCAATACCTGATCATAACAAAGGTTCAATTATCATCAGAGAACCTTCTAAATGGAAAGTTAAGGTTCAAGTTGAACCTATAACAGTAAATGATCAGACGATGCATCTTCTAAGTCATGAAGAACGAAGATTATATAGTATTATGCAAGACAAAAAGGCAGAACATATCCATTGGAGATGATGAAAAAATCCTTATACAATCTATCCGGTGACAAGCAGAACGACAATCAAGATTGTACTAGATGTACAACCTAGAATTCCAGCACCAGTAGCTAGCAAAGAAAAAGGGAAGAAGAAGAAGTTTCCTGAAAGACTAGAAATTGATCTCACAGAAGAAGAAATTCAAGCGGCAGTAAAGAACATATGTCGGCCCCCTGTATTTTTTTCCATTAACTTAAGCATAATAGCTTATGGAATAAATGCATGAGAAGAAATTGAGGGTATTTTTGGTATATAG
>JANZXR010000005.1:19963618-19999831 GCA_027575705.1 Erythroxylum echinodendron
TAACTTTGATGATCTTCAGGATGCCTATTTAGAATTGTTAGAAGATTCACATGTTATTTTAAAACAATATAGGTTATCAAAAAAGAAATTTGTTGAAAATATAAAGAACACAAAACTTTAAGAAGAAAACATCTACCTCAAGAAATAAGTAGACGATATGAAAAAGAAATTAACTATAGATAGATCTGAGAAAATTAATCAGTTAAAATAGATTAATAGTCTTTTAGAATATTTATCGAAATTTACAGAAAGTACAAAAAGGATGAATGACATGATTGGAAGTTATAGACATCCAAATGATAAAAACGATTTAGGCTTTAATAATAAGAAGTGTGTTCATGATAGGAATTTTGTTGCTACGAAAAAGAAACAATATTCTTATTATTCAAAGAAAAATTATAAGACTAACCCCAAAGGATCCAAGAAAATATGGGTACCTCAAAAGGATATAATTTATCTTGCAAATCTCCTAACTTGGAAGAAGCAACCACCACTATTGGTATTTGGATAGCGGCTACTCGCGACACATGATGGGCAGAAGGTCTATGTTCTTAGAACTCCAAGATAATCAAGGAGAATCAGTAACTTTTGGAGACAACAAGCAGGGCAAAATAGTTGGGATCAACAAAATTGGTAAATATTCTCTTTCGTCTATTGATAATGTTCTGCTAGTTAATGGCTTAAAGCATAATGTAATCAATATAAGTCAATTATATGATTTTAGTTTTCAAGTATCCTTTAATCAAAATTCTTGTATAGTCAAAAACAAGGATGGTTCCATATTCTTTTCTACTAAGAGAAGAAATAATCTCTATAAAATTAACTTATATGAATTGAAAAGTCAAAATATTTCATGTTTTATATCGAAAGATGATGAGAAATTGATTTCGCACAAAAAGCTAGGCATGTTAGCTTTAAACATTTTTCCAAATTAGTTAGATTTGATTTGATAAGAGACTTACCAAAGATAAGTTTTAACAAAGATTTCTTTTGTGAAAGTTGTCAAAAACGAAAACAAGTTAAACATCTTTTTCGTCTAAGAACATTGTAACTTCTTTTAGACCTCTAGAGCTATTACATATAAACTTGTTTGGTCCAATCAGAACAGCAAGTCTTGGTGGAAAGAAGTATGGTCTCGTAATTATTGATGACTTTACTAGATTTTGTTGGATATTGTTTTTATCACATAAATACAAATCTCTTAAATTCTTTAAAGTTTTATCCAAAAAGTTATAAAATGAAAAAGGAATTTCTATTGCTGGATTTAGGCGTGATCATGATGGAGAATTTGAAAATGAAAAATTCAAACTGTTTTGTGGAGAGAATGGAATTTTCTATAGTTTCTTTGCTCCTAAAACTCCTCAATAAAATGTATTTGTAGAGAGAAAGATCAGGATGATTCAGGAAATGGCAAGGACTATGCTATGTGAAATGAATCTTCCTAAGTATTTCTGGGTAGAAGTTGTAAATACAGCTTATTATATTAAAAAATAGAGTATTTTTGTGACCTATATTAAATAAAACTCCATATGAATTATGGAAGGGAAGAAAGCCAATTAGTTTTTACTTTCATCCTTTTGGTTGCAAATGCATTATCTTGAATATAAAAGAAAATTTGGATAAATGTGATTCTAAGATCAATTTAGGATTTTTTTTCTAGGTTATTCTATTAATTCTAAAGCTTATAGAGTTTATAATCTTGTTTCTAGATCTGTTGAAGAATCTATGCATGTAAAATTTAATGATGATTCTCATCTAGATAAAAGAGACGATTCTGATGATGAAACTCTATTTGTTCCCTTAGTTAGTAACCTAGATGATGCACCACCAAACTATCCATCTGATAAAGTGATAGATAGTTATGAAATTATTAGCTTAAGAAAAGACTGGAAATATAGGTCTTCTCACCTAGAAAACCTGATTATAGGAGAAACATT
The DNA here is from genome assembly GCA_027575705.1 of Erythroxylum echinodendron. Taxonomy (NCBI): domain Eukaryota; kingdom Viridiplantae; phylum Streptophyta; class Magnoliopsida; order Malpighiales; family Erythroxylaceae; genus Erythroxylum; species Erythroxylum echinodendron. Next base: position 19,965,556 of record JANZXR010000005.1, read on the forward strand.
AGAAAGAGTAAAAACTAGATCTAAGTTTAGAAGAGAGGCCAATGTAGCATTTGTTTCCTAATTAGAACCTAAGAAAATTGATGAAGCTCTTCGAAAGGAAGTTTGGATTTTAGCTATATAAGAGGAGTTTACAAGGAATAAAGTTTGGACTCTAGTTCCTAAACCCTCTAATAAATCTATTATAGGTACTAGATGGGTTTTCAAGAATAAACTAGATGAATCAGGAAAAGTAACCCTTAACAAAGCTAGATTAGTAGCTCAAGGCTATAATCAACAAGATGGAATAAAGTATAATGAAACATATGCTCCAGTAGCTAGACTAGAAGCTATTAGGATCTTGCTTGCATATGCTATTTATCATGATATAAAATTGTTTCAAATGGATGTGAAAAGTGCATGTTTGAATGGTTTTATAGATGAAGAAGTCTATGTGAAACAACCCCTAGGTTTTGAAGGCATTGATAAACCTGATTTTGTGTATAAACTTCATAAAGCTTTGTATGGATTAAAACAACCACCTTATGCATGGCATAATCGTCTGAGTTCATTTTTGATTAAAAATGGCTTTGTTAGAGGTAAAGTAGATAAAACATTATTTCAAAAGTATATTAAAAATGATCTGATTGTTGTCGAAATATATGTAGACGATATCATTTTTGTTGCTACTTCTAGAAAATTATGTTCCAAGTTTTAAAAATATTATGAAAAGTGAATTTGAACTGAGTATAATAGGTTAATTAAAGTTCTTTCTTAGTTTACAAGTTATACAAACTGATGAAAATATTTTTATTCATCAACAAAAGTATATCAAAGAGCTTTTAGTCAAATATAAAATGGAAAATAATAAACCTATGTCAACTCCTATGCATCTGTCAATCGTCTTAACCAAAGATGAAGCTGGTAAGAAGTTTGATCAAACTCTTTTTAGAGTAATTATTAGTTCTTTGCTTTACCTAACTACAAGCAAACTTGATATAATGTTTAATGTTTGTTTGTGTGTAAGATTTCAAATAGATCCTAGAGAATCTCATTATATTGCTGTTAAAAGAATATTGAGATACCTGGCAAATTCTACTGATCTTTGCTTAATATATGAGAAAAGTAAAGATTTCAGGTTGATTAGTTATTATGATGCTGACTATGCTGGAGATAGGATTGATAGAAAGAGTATAAGTGGAGGTTGTCATTTTCTTGTTCATAATCTAATTTCTTGGTCAAGCAAGAGGTAAAGTTCAATTGCTCTATCTATTGTAGAAGCTGAATACATGTCAGCTACAAGCTGTTGTTCATAGATATTATGGATAAAGTATCAGTTAGAGGATTATTCTATTCAAGAAAATCAAATTCCAATCTTATGTGACAATACAAGTGCCATCAATCTCTAAAAACATCTAATACAACACTAAAGGGCAAAGCATATTGAAGTTAGACACCATTTTATATGAGACTATATACAAAAGGGATCATCAAACTACAATTTGTTGAGACGAATCAATAATGTGAAGATATCTTCACCAAACCCTTAAGTGAAGACAAATTCAAAGAAATCAGATGAAATCTGAATATGATTATGTTAAATGACCATTTGTCTAAAACTCTATGATCTAGACGATTCAGCGTAAAGAAGCTGAAAAGTTTTAAGTTTTTAGACTAAATAGTAAAAGTAACTTTTACTTGGTAGTTTCAATCTCATAATTACAGGTGGATCAGTTGCAAATGTTACAAACGATAACTTTTTAAATGTGTATATAAAAAGAGCAATCATTTCAAAATCTACAACACCTTCCACTCTAGAATTTTCGAGAAAAACTTTGACACCGACTTGTTTAGAGTGCTCTTAACAAAGACGATCCAACGCTCTGTTCTAAATATCAAACTCTTCTCTTCTCGTTTCATATCTTTCTCTTAATATTCTCTATATACTAACCTCGCTTCTTAAGGCGAAATACATTTCTTTGTTTAGTGTTTATCTTTTATAAATTAGAAAATGCCGAAATCTCTTATCTATGAAAGACTCGTCGATTCACTTCCTTGAAGAATGCTCGGATGAATATCGAACCTAAGATTGAAGCAGTTAAATGGAAGAACTTATTTAACATCCGAGAGCCGGTGTATTTGAATGAAACATATGAGTTTTGGAAGAATGTGAAAGTAGTAGATAATGCCTTGGTATTAATTGTAAATAGGTTGTTGGTAATAATTACATAAGATTCTATGGTGGAGGCTATTGGGTGTCTAAATGAAGCAACAGAATTATTCAACATTACAGATTGGACCTTTCAAAGTCATATAGACGAAGCCAACATCAATCGACAACTATATGGATTCAGTAATCTTGGAGTCAAGAAGTCTTCAACCCTCATTCCAATGACTAGGGTTTTCCACCCACTTTTTCTCTATTGTATCCTACCGAGAGTAGGGTTAAAGGATGTGGTGACAATGAATGACAAACACTGTCTGTTTCATCTACTCACTCACCAACCTGTTAATCTTCGGATTTTAATTCTAAAGTACATAATAAAGGCTAGGGAGAAATATCATCTGAAGAGTGGTTCTTTACCTTATGGCATGTTATTAACAAGATTTTTTTAAAGCATCTGGAATCCTACTTGATAAAGGAAACAGAGTAAAGCTGAATGTTAAGAGTGTTATCAATGTCTCTAATATTCACAAAATGGGGATCAAGACTGGAGCTGAAGCGGATGAAGATTTCACACCGAAAGCATAGTCTAAGGGGGAGCTTTCAGAAAGACGAAGCCAAGGAAATGTTCTGTCTGAAAAATAAGCAATACCTCGATCGTATGAAAGAATATTAGCAAGGTAAAGGTTGAACAATCATCTGATAAGCCGATACAAGCTAATACGATTCCACAAAAGAAGGAAAGCAAGGTTCAACAACCAACTCACCAAGTGTCTTTAAAAAGGAAAGCTGAGACGCTCCAATCAGAAAGGCTCAAGAAGTCAAGAAGGTCACTAGGATTAATGACCTTATGACAACAAGAACAGAAGAAACAAAGAGTTCTAATTATTGATGCAGACTCTGAGAGTGAAAAGGAGCAAGATAAACAACAACAGCCAGTCAAACTAACCGTCTCTATCCTTCAGATTGAACAATAACAACCTTCTAAAGAGACAGAGATAAAAAGGAAGTTAATGTTTGAAAAGAAGAAGCCTCAACAACAACTCCCTTTCAAACCAGTAGAAGAACAAAAGAAGACGAAGCCTATTCAAAAGAAGAAGGTTTCATCAACTAATGTTCCAAAAAAGACAGAGACTGGTTTGAAAGAAGATTTGAAGACACTGTCTGGACAGTAGTTAGTAACTTTCAACCCTCCTCAACTGATAAAGAAAGAAGATTTGAAGATGAAGGTCATAGAAGAATCAACAACTGATTGTAACAGCGGTTCAATTATCATCAGAGAACCTACTATACAGAAAGTTAAGGTTCAAGTTGAACCTATAACAGTAAATGATCAGTTGATATATCTTCTAAGTCATGAAGAATGAAGATTATATAGCATTCTATAAGACAAAAAGGCATAACCATATCCATTGAAGATTACAAAAAATCCTTATACAATATATCTAGTGACAAGCAGAACAACAATCAAGGTTGTACCAGATGTACAACCTAGAATTCCAGCACCGGTAGATAGCAAAGAAAAAGGGAAGAATAAGAAGTTTCCTGAAAGACAATAGAGAACATAGACGATGTATATCACGTAGCTCAATCTATAAGCATCTACGTACTACAACATATATCAAGGGCATCAGGAAGTAATTTTGGAGCATCTACAAAAGAAGAAAGCTTCAAAGTAGTTGGCTCAATATCAGAGGAAATGTATGAAAGTATCACAATTGAAGGTATCGTTTTTAACTTAGAAACCTTTATGCATTTGCTCATTCATTTCAAACCCTTAGGTTTCATTCCTTCAGTTAAACTATTTTACACCTTCTAGGGTAATCAATTTACAAATTACCCAGACATGATGATCTTGATATCCTTGATGAAAAATAACCTTTCAAAATACCCTCCATTAAAATTATAGAATTAGACGATTCACCTAGAAAACCATCTGTCTTTGAGTATAGTCATCCACTTAGTGAAATTCTACAAGGTCCTACCATTAACTCGGAGCTCTTGATGAATTTCATCAAATGGACTAAAGCTAGTCACAAGAAGACAAAAGTTTAGGAAGCTTTAGCTAAAAACAATAAGAAAATTAATACTAAGGTTTATGTACTAGGTAATGCAGTGGGTGATCTTCATGAGAAATTAGCACTTCAATGTGTTTCTATAAAAGAAGACCTCAAGAAGATCCACACTAATCTTCAACAAATGTTTTCTAAAATTTTGAAGCGTCTAAAATAAACTATCTTTTTTATTAATAACAAATAGGGGGAGATTATTGTACATACTTTGTATATTATATCTTGCATTATTCATCTGAATATTGTTTTTATCTTCTAATATTATGATTATTTGTTATCATAAAAAAGGGGGAGATTCTTAAGTCAAGAAGACTTCACTTCTTCTATTGATTTTGATGAAAGTCAAATAATAATAATAATAGAAGTGTGTGAACTATTTTGATGAATTTGTTAAGTGTGCAAATAAATTTAAGTTGCACAAATCATCAAATCAAGACAATACTTAAGTAAAAGCTGAATACGATGGATCAGACGAAGTGATCAAGTCTAAGACATCAAACAAAGCATAGGAATCTAAGCAAGTCGATGTAATTGAAGAATGTGCTAGAACGTCAGTTAGTTAGAGTTGGTTATAGGACTCAACTAATAACAAACTTTAGAAGACTTTATAAGTAGATTTCTCAAGAAAATCGTTGGAAATTTAGGTTATAAATATTAGTCGTAGTCATAGACTTCGATAAGAATTTTGAATGTACAAAAATACTTAGAGAAATTCTGTGCTCAAGTGCTTATGCTATGAAAAATATTCTGAGAGAAAAGAAAAAAAGAAAGGGAGCAAATACATCTATAACGTGAGTGTGAAAGTTCAAACAATATCTTTTTAAGAGAAAGAAATGCTAGAGCCTGAAGAGACTAAGGAAGCAGATAAAGAATACTTTGTGAAAGACCTGAAGAGGCTCTGCAAGTGTAGAAATAATACTTGTAATGTTGAAGGAGATAGTGAAACCTCATATGAACTATAACGACTGGACGTAGCTCAAGGTTAAGGGTGAATTAGTATAAATCGGAATGCATATTCTCTAAGTCTTACCTTTTTAATTTTCTTGTTGTTAGAATAATATATACTAATTTTCGCTATTGCATTACTCATCAAATTAAGTGCATTGTTTAAACTTGTAATTGTCTGAATTTGTCAAGAAAATCAAAAAGATCTTAAAGATTCATATCTTAGATAATTTAACACAATTCAACCCCCCTTCTTGTGTATTTTGCATATTATACGTGATTTCTATATTAACAAGTGATTTACTTCAAAATAATTACCTATAACTATGAATCTAATTTTGGAAGTTTCAAAGATTGAACTGTTTAGAGTTAGGGTTAGATTTGACATGTATAAATGGTAAATTTTACTCTAAATACAAAACCAAAAAGAGATAACCGTGCTATTTCTAATTTTGCGTTCAATATTTTAAAAGATTGATTACCTCATCTTTAGTAATTAGGATAAAAAAAACAAATGTGGTAGTTTTGGTTTTGATTTCCTTTAAGCTTTTGCTTTTTAGCAAGTATTTTTGGATCCATTTTTATCTATAATGGCTTCTTTTATGAGATGATTCTCCATATACTTCTTTTTACTTAACACTTTGTTAGTAAGTGAAACAGATTTAATACCAAGCCTACCTGATTCTTTAGGTTGACAAAGCTATGCCTATTTCATCATATATAATTCATTCTTACTAAGCTTTCTTGATTATAAAAAGTTTCTTTGCAACTTTTTAATATCCCTGATAAGACCCTTAGAGAGAAATATATGTTAAATCTAGTATATATGAAGAAGATCGAGGATTAAGTTAAAAGGTTGGACTTTACTAGTATAGGAAAGTGTTCTGTTACACCAATGACTGATCTTTTTATGAATATTCCCCAATAGTGACAAGCAATCCCCATGTTTTATTTTCTTTATGGTAAATGGTTGTCCTATATAGTGATTGGCTTATGGTTAAGGTCAATATTAATTTTACCCAAGTGCACGGCGTGGTTTTAGCTAGCACAAGCAAGTAGGTATCGATTCCATGAAGATGGTAAATGCTAGTAGTTACCCTTTTTTCTATTATCTAAACTAAGAATCAAATTTTTGGTTTTTAATTGGAAAATAAACTAAACAAATAAACTAAAAGTCAAATTAAACAATTATAAACTCAGGATAAGTAGAATACAAAGAAAAATCAATATCAAATAGTAATGTCTAGGTGATGAATCCCCTTAGGAACCCTTGAATTATTAATCTTTTATCATACAATCATATTATTAATTGTTGGACTGTAGAAATTCCTATTTTATGTTAATAACTCTCTTGAGAATATTAACAATTAATCCATCAGTTGATTAACAAAAATATTTCTAGTTAAAACTGTCTATTTATGAATTACACTATTAGGTTTGACCCTAATCTAGAGGATTTATATCGGCCTATCTCTAGGTTTATACACAATTCCTTCCCATTATGGTAGATCTGTTCATACAAAAGGATTTCTCAATCTTAGTCATACAAAATCAAATCATGCACTGATATTTCGGATATATTAGAACAAGAATAAAACACATAATTTTATTACAATAAATCAACTAATATAATTGTATTAAATAAAAGATTAAGACATATTGTTATCTCAAGCTAGGGTTCATCACACTTAGACACTAAACACGTTTAGTTAATAATAATGGAAAATAAAATAAAAGATAAACATGAAGAAAAACTAATAGAAAACAAAGATATCATAACTCTAAATGTCCCTTTCACTTCTACTGAATTTTCTTGCAAGTTTGGATTTGATGTTATTATATACTGGATCTATTAATGTTAACTTCATATTTTTCTCATCCCTTGATCAAAATTTTCGCCTCTCTAGGTCTCTTATGTCTCAAAACTATTTAATAATTTGGCTCTGTTTATTTTGTCTCTGTTCACGTCTTTTTATAGTAAAAATTAGGGTTCCTAGAATATACAAAGGTAAGTGACCATGTGGCTCCAAAAATACCTAAAATCATGACTTTATATGTTCATAGAGACTTGCACGGGCACATACACGATTGTGTAAGTCTAAGTTACTTCAAATCTTCATTTTATGCTATGATTTCATTACAATTCTTCTCCTTTTTGTCCGAGAAGGAAAGTATAACTTGGAAATAAACTTGAAGTGAATTAAGTACTCAATGTACAACAAAACTATAAAATATCAAGCAAAATATATGAAATATGGGTTTATAATTATAGTCAAATACTCATTTATTAGATAAACAAAGGGAGTCTTCTTAATTTTGACTCTAGTGATTGAGGTTAAACATTAAGCCATATTCCTTACTTTTACCGATATAAGAATATATATTTTGTTCATGTTAATGAATAGCCCAACATCAACTTAAAGATACGAATCGCTTCATTAGAGCTATAATAAACTTGTCATTGTTATAAAGGATAATAACAAGTCATCTACAAATGTAAGGTTATATATCTTTAATTTCTTGCAATTAGAATGGTGTTTATAACCTTTATCTTACCTTACAAAGTGATTTAAAAGCCTAAAAAATGATTCTATATAGAGGATAAAGAGACAGGGGATATGAGGTTCCCTTGTCTCAGTCCTTTACCACCTTTAAACAATCTTGTTAGTTCTCTATTCACAATAACTCCAAAAGAAAAGTTGTTCAAATGTCTTGATTAATCCAATTAATAAATTTTAAGTGAAAAATAAAAGCCTCGAGTATTTGCAAAATATAGTTCTAATAGATAGAGTCAACCTTATGAAAGTGCACCTTAATTGCACAATTCTTGTTTGAATTATTCCTTCTATAGCCTTTAAAAATTTTTTGTTCTAGGAGTATGTTATCCCTAATGAGTCTTACAACAATAAAGGTCTCTTGAGTGCCACTAATAAGATTTTTCAATACAACCTTTAGTTTAGAACCAGTAAGTTTAGCAATTATTTTGTAATGGATCTATAAAAGGAGGAACTTATAGCTTTTATTAATATCCTTTAACATTTTGCCATTTTTAAAGCATTCCAAATAGCTTATATCAATCTTTGATGAGGTTCTAATATTTTTGAAAGAATAATGCATTTAAACCATCTAGACTTATGGATATACCTCGTTTTATCTTTAAAACCATTTTTGTGATATCTTTAGTATTGAATGGTTAAATTAAGAACTCAAATTTAGCTTTAATGATGTGATCAATGTTTAATGAATTAAGGATACTAGTGGAAGAGGAAATTTTTAATTGGGATCTCAGAGAGATTTTGAAATAATCAAATGCTTTTTGCTTCATCTTTTTTGGATTTTATGATATAATTCAATTATTCCTTGTGAGTGAGTATACTTTATTAAGGTTCCTTCTAGCTATAATTGATTTATGAAAAAAAAGAAATATTTTTATCATGCTCTTTCAGTCAAGATATCCTCGATTTCAGTTTAGTCAAAGAGGTGTGAATTAGAATATTCCACCAGTGTATTTTCTACTCCCATAGTCTGTTTGGGTCATATGGATATAGATATAGTGCTTCCTAAGCTTATTTCAACCTTAGTTAAGCATAAGATCTTTCATGTTTTAGGGCATTTGGTTTGATTAAGCAACTTCAATTCCAGCTTCACTAACTATAGTTTTTCATGCAAATGAAGCTTTTGCATCCTTGAATAGGTGGAGCTAAATCTTTACTTATCTTCTTCAAATTCGTCTATCTGAGTTATATAATTGTTAAATATAAAATAAGGTTTATTTTGAAAATTTTGAGCAAGATTTTGTATAATTATTAGACAATGGTATCATAATAGAGGATTTATAAATAAAGTTTTGTTTTGTATAAAATGTAAGATCCATGCTTCATTGACTAGAGCTCTATCTAATTTCTTTCTTATATACCATCTATCGCTTTGTTTATTCCTCCACGTGTAAAAGTTATCATCCATCTTTAAGTTTGACTTCCAAATACTTCATCGATATTTTAAAGTCTTCATTAAAATTCCTCAAGCAAGTTGTCCCATCTAATTTAAATAAGTATAGAGTATTGTTAAAATGTCTAATAATTATTGAAGGGAAACTTATAGATGAGTTTAAATGCTCCAACTTTTCCCATAACTTATTCCTTTTAAACAATAGGTTGGATCCAAATGTAAAGGTGATTAAGAAATTTGTTTTGTCTTGAACTAGAGAGGCAGAGGCAAGGATATCTTGGTCAAAACTCGCCATCTTCTATAACTCTATTATAGGAAAGGAAGATTCTTGCACTTGTCATTCATTAGTTTTGCTTCTAAAAGGTCTATAGCAATAAGCTTTATTTTCCTAATGTAATCCATGAGCATTAGCTTTTTTCTTGGGGCAACTAATGCCCCTACCATTCCATACGAAGAGATTCATCTTTGTTTATTTAGGCTCCTAGAGCATCTAGCTTTATTATTCATTTTAAATCTCCTTTTGTTTCTTGTTTGAAATCATATCCAAAGGACTAGGCTCTTGTTCCTTTAGAACTTGAGATTGTTCTCTTTGAAATATTGTTTTTTGAGTGGCTACCTGACATAGTAGGTTTATTAAAAGTTTAAGAGTTGGAGAATTAACCACCCTCTTCCCTTTTCTTTTTTTCAAACGAGCTATTTTCAGCCTCTAGCTTTATATGTTCTATTTTTTCGGATTTTAAGGAGAGTTGGCATCTTGGTTAACTTTCCCCTTCATCTCTTCTTCAACAAAAGATGAGTTAGAGCCATTCTATACTCTAGCTCTATTTGTGTTGCTCTTTTTAGAATATGAGGAGAAATAGTATCTTGGCTAATAACAATCCTCCTTTGATCTTGTTGTCCCTCAGCTTCTAACCCTCATAATCAAAAAATATTTGACTTTTGGATAGCCTTAGGGCTAATTCAAGTGGTATTGCAAGTCAATTACCTAATGATAAAGTTCTCCAACAAAAATTATACAAGGTTAACTGCATTTAAAATAAATTAAAATTTTATGCATTAATATGTATTGCAAAGAATCTAAAATATAACTAACCCTTTTTAAAACAATAAAATTTTCGAGATGACATTATACAATTTTCATTTTTCTTGATGGAATTTTATAGTAATAGCCGTTTACATCAAGTTTTGCTATACCATAGCGACAAATTTCCAAAAAGATAGCTGCACAACTTTTTCCAGGAAATCAAACGATACACATGTAGCAAATTTCGTTCAAACTTATTTAGATGGTAATTCATTCCGGATGGGATCGTGCAACCACGTTGGGATTAAGGGAAAATGGAGAAACAAATTAACCCCACACTCGTTCCTCACCTTTCTATGTAGTTCCGACTCACTACACAACTAAATTCCCTTTATCTTCACAGGAACACCAGCTGGAAATTCATAGGTGATCAGTTCCTTTGCCGATACCAAACTGCATAGATAAGTTGCAACATCAAGACGTGATGATAGCCCTATTCCATGAAAGGAGATTCACCATAATCGTTCAGGTCAAAACCGATAAGTGCACCAACGTATATAGCTGAATGTCTAAAGTTAAAGTTTAAAAGTGCCATCCCAGAAAATTAAACAGAACAGACAAACAGGAAGTAGGTGAAAATCCAATCTGCTCTCGTTCAAATTCAGTGACTAAAATAAACCACTGGCACTGCTTTGCTTTTAAAACAGTGAGGGAAATGGTTCTAAACCTTGTCTGCCTTTTAATACCCTCCAATCGCAGCACCAAAATTTAAACTCTAGCCCTCTTGCCACTGCATCCAGGACATTTGTACTGCTTAATATGTTCAGCTTTCGCGGGTGTAATCTTGACACATTTTCCATGAAACCATTTCTCACATACATCACAACAGATCCAGAATTCATCAGTGCCATAGCTTTCACCACATGCCCCACAGGAAGCACCTTGTTCATCATCCTCTTCTTCCTCCTCTCCACTATCATTTTCTTCCTTGGATGGTGGAGACATTTTCGCTGCCTTATTCTGGGGCTCAGATTGCCGGGATTGCTAGAGGGTCAATGCAAATAGCATGAATATTAAAACTCAACAATTTCTTATAAGTGAAAAATAAAATTCAATCCATAACTCATACCGTCTTCCCACTTGATTTGCTCTTGCTACTACTATTGTGAGTTGCAGATTGGTCCTTGGGTTGTTTTACAGTTCCTGACACAACTTCAAATATGGTAGGGAGTTCATTTATCATCTGGAAAAGCCTTTTTCTGCAATTTCAAATTCAAAAGACCCTCAGAACAACATTTACACTTCGGATAGCATTCCAGTTAATGAGATAATAATTTTTACATGGTATTTTGTTCAATGAGATAATGCAGTGAAAAAGTCATAACTAGTTTTCAACTAATATCTTAAAGTATACATAAATGCTCCAGCATCAATCTCACTCCTTCATGGACAAATTTGACACCCAAATTATAGCATTATTTGAATAAAGTATCAAAATAATCTCACAAGATGCTGCATTTATGGAGAAATCAGATCACAAGGCAACAGAGCCCTGATAAGGCGATTCTAAATCATGTGCTCCGCTAATATGATCTGAAATTACACTTCTTAAGTTTAGTGCAGCTTTAAACAACATCATCATCCAATAAACGATTGCAACTATTGCTTCTCAACCACTTTCCAGAAACAACATTGGTATAGAATAGATAGGTTGAATATGAAAGTTCAAGGCATTGATCTCAACAAGAAAAGGAGTCGTGTCAAAGTAACCAAGCATTCAATTCAATAATGTTATTGTAGATGGCGATGCTCTGTGACACAAATCCAATCTAAGGACCTGTCTACATGAATTTATAGATTTTGTCCTAAAACAACCAAAGATCCTTAAAAGATAACAGAAAGTAGGGACAAAATGAAAGGGCGTAGCTTTAAAGGCAATAAGCATAACAGAAGAACAATCAAGAAATCTGCAAATTATAAGAAGTAAAAATCCAAAACACAAATAAAGAACAGGGTCCTTCGTAAACTCTAGAAAATAAGTAGCCAAGCTTATTAGCTCTCCAGACCACCACTATCCACTTCATTTAAAATTACTTTAACAATACAATAAATATAGCAAATACAACTTTAACAGCTAGAACTAGCAACCAACATTACTGAGGGACTCCCACTTACCATACAATTTAGTTTAGTTATGTTTCTTTTCCTATGTTTATCTAATAGTTTTAGTAGATTTCTTGAATTTAATCTCCATCTAGTTAGAGTTTAATTTAAAATAGAAAATATAGTTATAGTTAGATTAAAATAATTTGTCCATGTTACTTATATTTGTTGTGATGGGGAGGATGATGATTTTCAATGAATTCTGAGATTTTCGTAGTAGTGTATAACTTTCTATTATCTAAGAGTGATTCCTAGATTAGGAGTTAGCCCTAGCCCTAGGAGTGACTCCTAGATGCTATCCTTAATTCCAGCCCTAAATTCTATGTTCTAGCATCCCATATTTCCAATTTATACACAACATCTTTTCTGTCTGTCCTACATCATCCACAGCAAGCAAAATTTTAAAAAACAAGAGTCGAAAAGTAAGAAAACTCAAATATGCTATCAGTTTATTGTAACTGGCACAGAAGCTTGTTTATTTAAGTTCACAAGTAGTTAGCAGACTAGCTAGTGTCCACCATTCAGAGAACTACAAAAGTTGACACAACTAATTGCTTAAATTCAGGAAGGTACGAAGCTCAAATATGCACTTAGTCCAGAATAACTTGTACAAGCTTGTTCATAAGTTCATGACAAGGCAAATAAGTCAACTGTCACAAAGAAACTAAACTCTCCAATTGTAGACACTTCCACCTCAAGAAAAACCTCCAATAGAGGGGGGCCAGTCTTATTAATGCATGTTCTAGCTTCATATGGAGAACAGGAAAAATCATTATTTCTGATGTTGAATGTACAAAGGATGATCAATTACACTAGTCTTTTGCAAATGAGTTCCAGGACTCAAGCCATGCCTCCTAAATAGCACCAAGTCCTGCAGGTCCAGAAATCTCATATCTTGGAACATCGAGCGCACAGCCTGAACATTCCAAAATAGCCTCTACTCAGCTATTTCTAACTGCTCCACAAAGATCTTTCTATCTTCTTAAAATTTTCCATTTCGAATTTAAAGCCATCCAAATGGTTCATTGGTCACTGACAGATGTAATTTCGAATAGCTATGAACTCTACAGTTGCTAAATATTTCCTGAGGAGGAGTAAATTTTACATTCAAGACGTAGATCTCAGCAATATTTTTTTACATGGAATGAAATCGCCAGATACTTTAACCAAGAAGCAAGACTACTTAATTTAAAGCATTTCTCAAGTTCAGCATGTATGCCATTGAATTATTATATTAATATCAAATATATACTCAATCCAAGACATTCATACAATCTGAGAATGATAATTACAATTAGATCTGATAAGAAGGCAAATAAGATAGCTTTTTCTTTCGTTTTATGGGACCCGACAAAGTCCATTATACTACCAAAAAAAAAAAAAACTCAAAACCTGACCTAATGATGGGAAATGAAGACAATTGATTAAACAATTGGTTATCGAAAATCACAAAGGTTTTTCACCCTTATATGGTGCATTATCAGGCAACCCCAAGAGTATGCTCCAAATAAAAGCTACATACTGCTCAACAGCATCTCAGTAACGTAAACAACAAGAAGAAAAGTCAACCTTACCTTTCATTCTTACCAAAACCAAAGCGAGCACCAAAATAAAATGCAACTGCAAGCAACCATGAATCACTGTGAACTGCAACCAGTGATAACCAGTCCTTCTCTTGCATCCCATCCCTAGCAAAATTTATACCTAATGCTGGCTCAGGAAGCTCAGGAGGAACTTCCTCCACAGGCAGATTAACCTCCCATGTCTCATTTGGAAGCCCATATAGACAAAGATTTTCCTTCTCTGCAAAATCATAATTTAATATCATCATCAACAACAAAAATAAGCATCTCAAAATTCCTTTCAGATCTAAATTGTTTGAAAATAATATGAGTTAACAGATCTTTTAGAGTAATCACCAAATAGATTGTGATCAATAAACAACAATTTATTAAAGTATAGCATTCTGTATAAGAACAAAGTGAATGATTATTCTCAGACCATGACTAGGCTCTTATCAAATTACCAATTAAAGTTGATTTAGTTCATGATTACTATGATCCAATAAAGAGCATAAAAAAATCAAAGATAGAACTATATCAGGAAAGACATCTTAGGAAGGAAGCAATTGGTCAGAGAACTGATATTTCAGTTGTCATATCCATCTATAAACAAATAAATGAACTGGATCGACACAACATAGAATGAATCAGAAAGTCATGCATATTGATCTATAAAAACCAATCCTCTGAAAAATTGAAAGGAAATTCCTCAAAAACTGATTCAATGTTGACGCTTTTTTCATTATTATGCCTAAACTAATTACAGTCCTCTAATAACTCTAGTGAATCATAACAAAGAAATGAAACAATCTCAAACTTGAATCAACATGTCAAATCATAAATGAAGAAGAGGTGATAGTGGTAATACTAAACTGACTAAAGAAATATAACTTTCTAAAATTGGAGGTAGGCATTGCAACCATAGGTCACCACATATTTAAGAGGGGGAAAAATGGAACATAGCTATAACGAGATTAGAATAACCCCATTTGGAAAACAGACGCTGTATAACAGAAAAATTAAGAGCTCTAAAGAATCAAAAATACTGTAACAGGACCGTGAACCACAGTGAACATCTCGTTATCTACAAGATACCATAATATTATGAAAATAAAAGCATGTACCGTCATAAAATACACCTAGATTCAAACAAAAAGTAAAATTGTCTAAACCTCACTTCACTAAAAGGAGAAAATAGAATGGAAAAGCATAGGAAAACAGAAAAACCCACCTGGGTCGCACTGCTGGTAAAACTTCTCTACTTCTGCAGTGAAAAAGAGGGGGGAAACAACAAAATTTAAGAAATAAGAGCAACAAATTCCAACAAAAAAAATAAAATAAAATAAAAGAAGGAAACCTGTAGTGAGAGCCTTGATCAAGCCAGCGCGTCTGCCTTTGAAGTCGCTGAAGACTTCTTCTACGGTTCGAGGTATTGGATGCGGTATTCCCTCCATTACTCTATTTTAAACAAACTGTTACGCTTCGTCGTTGTGGTTGTGTTCCTTCTTCGAAAAATCAAACAATTGATCAATCTCTCTTTACCTAAACTACCTTTTGTTGTACCGTGGATTGGATTGGAGAAAGAAAAGGCCAATAGAACTAACGAAGGTCATGTATAGGAAAAAGGGGAAAAAAAAAAAAAAAGAAGAAGAAATACTATATAATTGAAAATAATAATTAGGGTTTAATTGGTTTGGGATCTAAATTATTAAGGGCGTTTGAACGGAAGGGCTTAATTAGGGTTTGTGTCGTCGTGCTCTCCCCTCCATTGGATAAAAAGAGCGAAACACAGACAGAGACGTGATTTGCCCCGTGTTTTACATTTATCTCCTATTTTATTAAATATGATTTAAATAATGAACAACTTATTTCTAGCATTAATTATTAAATGTACTTGGATTCTCGATTAAGATCGAAATTAATTTAATACGATAATAAATAGGAAAACATTGCAGGGGACCTCACTACGCTGGCTTCGTTGGAATTACCGACACCAATGGGTTGCATAACCACGTAGTTGTCTATATATTTGTATATACTCTACGTAAATATGTGGATGAGATTTAATAGAATATAATAAGAATTAATTAACTGAAAAAGAGTATCTGATCTCAACACCGATAACATATTTATATTTGTAATGTGAATTATTCATAAAATTATTATGAAAATTCAAATGAATAACTAACCTCTTGTAAAAGTTATTTTTAATATTAACAATCCTATGTAAAACAATTCTTATTTATATAAAACTTAATAATAAATATTTTAAAAATTACTATACATTAATAAAAACTTATGTTTATGGTTCATTAATTTTAACATTATTCTTAAATTTTACTTTTATAAATAAAAGTTATCATTTAGAGTTAATTAATAAATATCAAATTTTTAAAGACTTATTTAAATTGTTATGAAAATTTTTAAAAAGTTATTTTAACCCAAAAACTTAGTGTAATAATTTAATTTTAAATTTTCTACTCTTCTTTTCCTTTCTTAAGATTGCCACTTAATTAAAAATAATAATTGAACTATTAAGGCTATATTTAGTTGAAGGTTTATTAATAGAATGGAATGTATTATAATATTATTTCATAGTTTAGGAGGAGGATTTATATTGGAATTAAATGAAAGAGCAGAATTTCATATTACATCTCATTCTATCATAAACAGTAAAAATAAGAAATTCCCAATTTAGGAGATTTAGGATGGAATGTAAAATGATAAACAACTTTTCACTATATTACATTATAAACCATTCTTTCAAACAACATTTCACTATATTACATTATGAACTCTTCCATCCCTTTCAAACAACAATTTTCTAATATTTCAACCATTTATATTACCTTCAATTACAAACCATTTCATTCCATTAAAAACATTATGTCCAATCAAATATAGCCTAAACCAATAGCTCATCAATTATGTAAGTAAATTTAACACTACCAAAACATGTATATTAAATAAGTATAAACTATGAATGAGGTTCATACTTTAAGGGAGATTCTTTTAAAGGATTTCATTAACCCTTAATTCAAGTCTAGCATTCAAAGCATCATCATACTAATTTTGTTTTATACATTAGCAAAAATTATAAAACTAAATCTTTAAATATGCACTTATTAAGGATCATTTGGTTTTGTATTTTAATTTCAATATTTTGAATTTTATCTTTAATAAAAGAGAAGTCTACTAAGATCTAATCAATACTTGAAATGTGAGGTTTTCAAAATCTTTATTTATAAAAAATATTAAATTGTGAGTAAAAGCAATATAAAATATATAAATTTTCATTATAAGAATAATTTATACTATACTACTTATTAAAAACAATTAACAATAAATATATATCAATTGTCAATTTTTAATTTTAAAAAATTAAAAGGAATATATTTCCAAAAGAGGAGAACAAGTTTACACCAATTATACAAGATGTAATTGATGAAAAGTTCTAATTACAAATAAGTTAAGAAAATGTAAAAGCTGAGCTTAGATTCTTAAAAGCAAGATTGAATCATTTGCTTAGGGACACACTTTGAGAAGACTAAGGGGAAAGTTGGAAATCTTCATATCTTCGAAATAATTCACCATAAATAGGCTAGTTTAGTACTACACATCTAGTTAACTTAGTTGGAAGTTAATTATTCTACCATTCAATTAATTAGTTCTTGAGCGACCCAGCCTTTACCTCTATCTTTACTTTGAAACAACTTTAAGATGATTCAGCAGATCCTCCCTGATGAGAGAGTTATTCTAGGAGGAGACTTTAATAGTTATATAGGGGCAACCTTTAACGATTATTCATGGACTCATGGGGATTTTAGGTATGATGACAGGAATGAGAGTGAGATTGCTTTTATTGGATTTCGTGGTAGCATTTGAGTTAATGATAGCCATCTCTTTTTTCAAGAAAAAAGACGAGCACCTGGTGACTTTTAAGAGTAGAACTGCAAAAACTAAAATTAACTACTTCCTCATAAAGTGGAGCGATTGACCTAATTGAAAGGATTGTAAGGTAATACCTACGCTTGCTTGTCAACGCAGTATAGATTGTTGATTATAGATCTTATAATTAAGGGTTGAAGGAAGAAGAGAAGTCCTAAGAGATTTACCAAAGTTAAATGGTTAAATTTGAAAGAAGATATGGTGAACCAATTTGGGGATCGAGTAATATATAGAGAAGAATGAAATTGGAAGGAGATGCTCACCAGATACGGGAGAGAGTAGCAACTATTTTAAGGAATACAAATAAAGAGATCTAGGGTATTTCTAAAGGGTTTAGGGATAAATGAATTATTGGTGGTGGAATGAAGATGTACAAGAGAAGGTTAAGGTTAAGAAGGGTAGAAAGAGTAGTTAATAGAGAAAATTACAAATTGGCAAAGAAGATAATCTCATAAGCTAAAAGTAAAGCTTACGAGAAATTATACCAATAAGAAGAAACTAAAGATGGATAAAAAGGATATATTTAAGTTGGTAAGAGCCAGGGAACGGAAAGCGGGAGGATTTAGATCAAGTTTGTCATATAAAAGATGAAACAGGGCAGATGCTCATGGCTAAAATTGACATTAAGAGAAGATGACAGAAACATTTCTATAACCTTTTTAATAAAGGTGTAGAGGATCGCATCTTTTTACGTGATCTTACCATGTCTGAGAGATACTGTAACTTTAGCTGTTATTAGCACATTACAAGGGAAGAAATTAAAAGAGTGTTGAGGGAGATGAAGAGTAGAAGGGTAATAGGACCTGATGAGATACCTATAGAGGTGTGAAAGAGCTAGGCAAAAAGGGTCTTACTTGGTTGACCAAGCTTTTTAATGTGATCCTTAAGTTTGCCAAATGTCAGATGATAAGAGATTTAGTATCCTAATTCCTCTGTATAAGAACAAAGGGGACATCAAGAGCTGTAATAGCTATCCAGACATCAAACTACTTAGTTACACTATAAAGTTATAGGGAAAGGTCATTGAGAAGAGAGTTAGAAAGCATGCACATATCTTGAAGAACCCATTTTGGTTCATGCCAAGAAGGTCCACAATAAAAACTTTACATCTCCTTAAAAGATTAATGGAATAGTACAACAAAAGACGATGTAAGCTAAATAAAGTTTTTATTAACTTAGAGAAGGCGTATGATAGGGTATTTAAGGAAACCATCTGAATTTGTTTAGAAGTTCAGGAAGTTCCTATGACCTATATACAGTTTATGAAAGATATGTATTAAGGTGTAAAGATCTATAGGTGTAAAGATCTATAGTAAGGATGATAGGAAGAGATACATAACATTTTTCTATCGATATAGGGCTACATTAAGGCTCGCTATTGAGCCTCTTTTTATTTGTAGTAGGGGTGGATGAACTCACCAAACATATCCAAGGGGATATACCTTGGTGTATATTATTTGTTGATGACATTGTTTTAGTAAATAAGATAAGAGTGGGTGTTAATATCAAGATAGAACTTTGAACGGATACATTAAAATTGAAGGGTTTTCAATTAAATAGGACTAAGACTAAGCACTTAGAGTGTAGATTTTTAGGCCATAGTGTGGCTTCCAATATGGAGGTAAAGATTGGTTTAAAAGTTATTCTACAAAAAGAATGTTTTAAGTATCTAGGATCTATAATCCAAAGCAGCGGAGAGATCGACGAAGATATAGTTTACCGTATCAGATCAGGATAGCTTAAACGGAGAAGTGATTTGGGAGTTTTATGCGAACAAAACATGCCATCAGGCTTAAAGGAAAATTCTATCATTTAGCGATTAAGTCGGTCATGTTTTATGCAGTAGAATGTTGGCCTATCAAACAGGTGCATAGTCATAAGTTAATGGTGGTAGAAATGAGGATGCTCCGTTAGATGAGCAATTTTACTAGAAGAGATAAGGTCATGAATGTAATGGTAAGAGACAAATAAAAGGTGGCTAATATTCGTGAAAATTAAGAGAGATAATACTTAGGTAGTTCAGACATGTTAAGAGAAGACACCCTAATGCGCCAGTGAGAAGATGCGAAGAAGATTGTACTTAGAGATTGTAAGAGAAAAAAGGAAGGTGTAAGAAGAACTTGAGGCAGATGATCAAGAATGATATGGCTTTGTTAGAACTTACGGAAAATATAGCCTTCAATAGAAAATTTTGGCATAATAGGATAAGGGTAAAGAATCTCACATAGACAGGTCATTTTCATTCTCATAGGTTTTTTAAACATTTTCCTTCAATGCTTTAAGGCTTATGTCTTTTATTTAGCCTAAACATATAACCAAAATATTTTCCTATTTAGCCTAAATATATTCTTGTAATGACTTTTTTGATTTATTTATTTACTTGTCTCCTTCTTTGTTTGTGTATTTATTTACCTATTTTATCTTTTACTCTTATTCTTAGCCTTGTTCTATATCTATTATAATTTAATTGTATTACTTATATGTATATATATATATATATATAATTTTTATTTTTACGTATTTATTTATTTTATTATTTATTTATTTATTCATTTTTATCATTATCTTTTATGTCTATTTTTATTTTTATTTTTAATTATTATATTATTTTAATATGTATATATTTTTTATATGAGTTTATTAAAAATAGTCTCTCTATAAGTTAGGGATAAAGATGCATACTTCTGAATCTCCCAAAACCGTGATCAGTGGGACTTTTATTAGGTTGTTGTTATTGTCTCTCCATACTGAGTATATAGCACTACTAAATGACATGTTATTTTGTCTCTCTTGTTCGTTCTTTTTCCTTTGTCGAGCTAGTTAATAAACTCTGCATGCGTTTTGAAATTCTTCCTCAACTTGTCCAAAGATTGCATTACATTTTATATGTAAGCAGAAAAGTCATATGTGAATAATAATTGTTGTAAATTTGCTTGATTTACAAAGGCACTAGACTTGAGGATACTTGAGTAAAGTTAGTCTATCCAATATGGTCATTATTTATTTAACTACCAATCACATAAAGAATGAGACTTTTAGTTAGGTATAGTTGAACCAGATTAAGTTAAACATTTTCTGAATTTGTAGTTGTCAATTTTTAATTTAAAATTATAACATTTTTTCATAAGAATACAGTAAATACTTCATGTTGATTATTGATGTAGTGTTTAAAGATAGTCATGCCATTTATTGTAAATAAAAATTTAATTGTCTTAATCAACTTTAATTTTTGTGATGAATTTTATCAATAAATTAAATTGATATGAATGATGTTTAAGAAATTAATTATAAATATTAAGTTTATATTATCTTATATTTCATATTTTAATCAAAATTGTTTTCAATAAATTACATCAAATAAATTTTTTAATTAATTTAAATAATATTTATTTTATTTTATTTAAATTTATAACTTAAATAAAAATATGGTATTTTAATTTCAAATTAAAACCATAATGATGTTGTCTTCCCCTAATTATTTAATAGTAATAAATTAATGAACAATTCTAAATGTACATAATAAGGAAAAGGGATTAGTTATAAATAGTTTTTTAAATTAAATAATTTCTTGCCTGTAGGGGGAAAAAGGCTTTACACATTTTGTTATTATAGATTGCTAAAACATTTATAATACTATGGTCTTAGTATAATTGCATGATCAGAAACCTAGAAGTAAATCCTTTCCTTGATTCCTTTAGCAACCTAATACCCATAATATTAATACATGGACAGCACGTGTCTGGGTTGGGACCTACCACACAGAACATCCTCATTTCCATAACTAAGGAATTTAGATGGTTTTTCTCCTTAATCAAAGGATCAGATCAGAATAGCATCGATAAAAGATTTTCAAGCAGTTTAAAATCAACTCATATATTTTCGAGAACTCCTATTTTTAGGTACTCACCTGATGGAAAGGAAAGAAGTTCTCAACAAGTCTTTGGTTTGAGGTGTGTTGTTATTCCCTTCTTTTTCACTGAAATCAACACAACAATGTTTTTAGTGAAGATTCATATGTAGATAAGAGGAGAAGAAAATATCATGAGAAGCTTACTTGATTTGAAAATCGACCCCTCTAATCTGAAAATCACGGTGTAGAATCCTAGAGAAATCTCTGTAGAATCGGAGGAAATTGTAAAGCCCTAATCGCTAAAAGAATCGTAAGAGGAAGTGGAGAAGTTGCCTAAGATCTAAAAATCAAGACGTAGCGTCAAGAGAAGAAGATTAAGGGGAGATACGCAGACAGTTACAAATCAAGACATCTCCCCCCCAACTTGAGACATCTCTGAAAGATTCGAAATAGTAAGGCTTCGATCTACCTCAAATCACTGAAAGAAATGGTGATACTAAGCCTGAGAAACATACATATGTGCAGGTTTCCTTGGAGCTGAGTCAGAAAGGAAGCACTCAGGGAGACGCAGCATCATCATAGACATCTCTCCCCCCCTAAATAGAGAAACTTCTGTAAGATGTGAGAAAGAAAGGGTCGTTATACCCTAAGTGATTACACGACCTCGTGTTTCTTATAAAGGAACATCATTGTTTTAGTTTGTGGTTGTGTCTGAGTCTCACACACGTGGGAGTGAGACATCCACCTGTAAACTCTCTTTATTTTTTTAATAAACTTTTTAATTTCTTAAAAAAAAACTTTCCTTGCTTCCTCTATAGGTGATTAATAATTCCACTTGTTTGGAAACATCTCGTGGTTCATGTTCTTACATTTGGTACCTATTAGAGCTCATTGCTCCCTTTTTGCCCACCATGCATGTACATCTCACTTATCTATAACAAGGTCACAACTCACCATACAACCAAGGGTAACCTTGCATTACATCATTCACTCTTTTGTGTTGTTCATGCCTACTTGTAATTGTACTAAGTAGTTGAGTTCATCAACTAACTATAGTAGTAAAGTTAGCAATCTGCCTAACCATAACTATATATCGCGATCATATTCTCCAAGAAGTAGCTAATTGCCTGTTACAACTTTTAGCTTTAGAACTAGACATGATTTTCTCCTTTGCTTATTGGATAACTTTATATCTCAACTAATTAACTAACTTTTCTACCCAATTATAACACCTCACATTCCTCTCTTCCCAGATTTTATGTAGATAAGAAACAAAGATAATTAACATTAGAGGTTTATCTTTTCCTAAAACATTAGATGATAGGAACTACATGATTATTTGTTGATAATTATCATTAATTCTGTTTAGGAGGCATAGCTTCTTAATGGAGCTCTATATCTCATTAGTATGACTACAGTTAAAATGCATATGCTCCAATAAACTACTTCACCCTTATATAAGAAACATAAATTAATCATGTTAAGGTACTGTTATCGATATTAGGTTTTGAGTCTGTTTTTAGTTATTTTCAGAGGAAGAGGTGGAGGCAATTTTGAAAATACCATGTTTGAGGAGTGTATTGAATGATTCTTAGGTTTGGGTAAATGATAAATGGGGTAAGTACACAGTTAAAAGTGGCTATAGAATGATTGCAGATAATTTCCCTACTAATGAAGACTTGACCGCAGTGCAGTGGAAGTGGATTTGGAAGGTTGATATTCCAAAAAAGGTGTTAAACTTTCTTTGGAGATGCTGTCGGGGTTTTTTTCCAATAAGGGAGAGATTGAGGTACAGACGAGTAGAGGTGGAAGTAATGTGTCCGGTTTGCAGTCAGGATGTTGAAACCATATCTCACATTCTATTCAAATGTCGAGGCTTGGCAGTGGAATAGGCTACCTATACATGTTAATATGAACTCAGTGCATGAGTGGCTTACTTTTATTATGGCAAATTGGAGTAAGGAGCAGTAGGAATTGGGTATGGTAATGTTGTAGGAAATCTGGAATTTCTGGAACAATTTGGTGTGGAATGCGAAGAGGGGATTACCTGATGCTGTTCAAATGGTGGCACAAAGACTCTTAGAAGATTGGAAGTTGTAGGGGCAGCAAAACGAACAGGTCTGGTTGTCTCTTCTAGTTAGATCTGCTCTAAATGGGTAAGACCAGCTGCAAATCAAGTTAAATTAAATGTAGATGCAAGCTTCCAGCATAGTAATGGCAGAATAGGAGTTGGTTAGGTGTTTGCGTGATCACGATGGAAGTTGCTTAGGGGGTGGGTATGGTCGTTTTGGAGTGACAAGTTCACCACTAATGGCCGAAGCGGTAGGTATAAGGGAGGCTCTTAGCTGGCTAAAGGGTACGATGGAAGATCGACATATTATAGTGGAGTCAGATTGTTTGGAGGTAGTAAGTGCAGTTAAAGGAAAGCAAGGTGGTTCGTATCTTGGAGGTATTAATTCCAATATTAAATGCTTATTGAATCAATTTAGATCAATTGCTATAGTTTTTGTTAAGAGGTCAGTGAATCAGGTAGCTCATGAGTTGGCTAAAGCTTCTAATTCTATTTCTGACTTGTTGATATGGGATACTGAGGTCCTACTTTTATTTTTGATGTAATAACGTCTGATTTAGTTTAATAAAATTCCCATTACCTTTTCGGAAAAAAAACTTTAGTAGCTTATTCACTCAACTATAAAAATGTCACCTACCTTAATTTCCTTGCTTGAAAACTTGGTCAAGGATGTCCCTCCTCTAGCTCCTCTTGTCTCTCTTGCCTCCCTTCAACATTGACAAAATTCCATTCAAAATGCATTCCAATTGGAAAACCCAAAGAAACCTATGTATGAAATTGATCCTATAATACTTATACCCATGCATTTCCTAAGCTCTTTGAACTAAAACTCATCCAAAAATTCAAAAGATTAAACAATAACTTACCTTGAATCTTCACAAAACAATGATTTTCTTGGCTCTAATGGAAGCTTTAACCTTGCTCTTTCTTTTTTCCTTCTTGATCACTCTCAAAATCCCTCTTGATTAAGAAAAATCGAAACCTAACTTAGCCCCCTTCTTTCTCTCCAATGACACTTTCTCTCCCTTCTTTCTCTCTTTCACGATTTTCTCTTCTTTCTTTCCTTCATTCACGTTTTTCTCCTTTTAATAAGCAAGACAACACTTTTTCCTCTTCCCATTTTACCCTTAATGAGTGTTAAAAGTCCCATTTCCCTTCCTTTAATGCTTTATGACTCTTAAACATAGTAACATGCCAAAATTGCCCTTATACACTCTTACTACTTTAATTTAATTTACCAATGTAATAAAATCCTACTAACATTGGAATAAATAATTAAACTCCTATAATAATTCTATCAGGACATCATAATTCATTCTAAGGCAAAAATTCTAATTTCGTGCTTATTCCATAAACTATCATGCTTAATTCAACAAAAAATATTTTGGAGGCCAACATTTCTCCCCCTCTTAAAAGAATTTCGTCATCAAAATTCTTACCTGAGTCATTGAAGAGGTATGGATACCTCTCCTTCATAGCTTCCAAGGGCTCCCACGTTGCCTTTTCTACATAATGGTTTCTCCACATGACTTTTACTAGTTGAACTGTCTTGTTCCTGAGGACCTTTTCCTTAGTATCCAAGATCTCCACTAGAACCACCTCATAACTCAGATAATCTCTTAACTGAACCTCAATGGTTTGAATGATTTGAGAGGGATCTGATATATCTCTCCTCAACATAGAAACATGAAAAACATCGTGTATTTGTGATAATTCTGGTGGTAATGCCAACCTATAAGCTAATGGTCCAATCCTTTCAAGAATTTCATAAGGACCCACATATCTTGGGCTTAACTTGTCCTTCGTGCCAAATCTCATGACTAACTCTCAATATTTACAAAAGAGATTATAACTATTGCCTAACTCTCTTTACAATAGTTGTACACTTCTCTTAGCATATTCTATAAATACCATTATAGGCTGGATACTATGAGGTTATGGTGGTTGAGATGAACTTATTTCAGAAATAATTTTAAAAAATGACAAGAAAAAGATCAAACTCCATAATAAGGTATGAATTAAGATCACACTTTATTATGTTTTATATGTTAATAGATTTAAAGTAATTTTAGCTTTCAAAAAATTATATGAAATAATTTCATAATTATCCCGCTACGTGCAGGATCAGATTTTACGTCGACTTTTCAACACCAAGCTAAAGAAACAATACACTTGAGAAAAATTGAGAGTTCTTTTATTGATGACGATGATGTAGAAATCAAATTAGTTTTCTCTGAAGTTAATTAGGTTTTGGATTATTTGAGCTTATCTAAATCGGATTAGTAAAATTTGATTGGACGTTCGCTAACCAAAATTTGAAAAGTTAGACCGAACCCAGTTGATTACCACTCTTCATTTCACAACAGTTTGATCTACTCCGTCCAGATGTTACTATGAAGAAAGAAAAACTTATGGCACAAGTTACCTATTTAAAACCCTATTGATTTAGAGCTTCGAAGGCTTAGAAGACATGGCTTCCACTCCCGTTTAAAATAAGAATAGTTAAACTGTTTCTTCCCTTTCTTTCCGTGAATATAACATTTGAATTTTTGTCGTACGTAAACATTACTTTGACCATAATTAATAGCTTAAAACAAATTTTAAATTACGACTAGATTTAATATTAAGAAAGTGTGGTTTAACTTGCAAATATGCAATTTGCAAAATGTATCCTTTGTAAAATTCATTCTTCTGTTGTCATACGATTCTACAGGATCTTAAACTTATAGAATTTTCACATAATCATATTATCGTACCTTGAGTCATGAAATTAGTCGATGTTAAATCTCTTCCACATTTCTATTTTTTTATCCTCTCGTTATCACTTTGTTTTGTTTTCTTTATTTGATGGTTATGTCGCAAAAGTAACGTAATAGACAAGAATAGAACCAAAAGAGGTAACGATTATATGTAGTTTCAAATAAGAAAACTACCCCTTAACTACCACACCCATCATATCAATATTTCTAATTACATGAGACATAATAATCCAACATTCTCCCACTTGGTTCATGTAACATTGTCATATACATCAGTCATGTCAATTTCATGCACATTATGTACATTACATTAGTCATCATAATCAAGAATTATAACTAAACAGGAGTCATGGCGGTTGTATGTGATTTAAACAACATATTCCCTTCTATGTACTACAAGGTTAGTCTTCTCCATGAAATGATCCATAAATGGGAAACACATAATTCATCATAAACAAATTCAATAATGAGCTCAGAATGTCAATTACAATAAAAACATAACGTCATCATAATATGCAGTACTGCCTATACAGCAATAATGCCCATACTTTCAACATGCCCCATAAATATTTTGGGCGGTAATCCCTTAGTCAAAGGGGCGGCAATCATAAGACTAGTGCTAATGTGCTCAATTGACACTCTCTGTTTCTGAACCTCTTCTTTAACGGCAAAGTATTTCAATTCCATATGTTTAGTACCTTTGGAATACTTGTCGTTTTTGGAAAAGAAAATTGCTGCGGAATTATCACAATAAATTTTCAGTGGCCTGGCAATACTATCAACTATTCCAAGTCCGGAAATAAAGTTTTGCAACCACTTAGCTTGAACCATGGCCTCAAAACATGCCACAAATTCAGCTTCCACGATGGATGCAGCAATTATTGACTGCTTCGCACTCTTCCATGATATTGCTGCTCCGACTAAAAGATATACATAGCCAAATGTAGATTTTCTATTATCCACACAACCAGCAAAATTTGAATCTGAATATCCAATTACTTCAAGATCATCAGACCTCCTATAAGTAAGCATGTGATCTTTTGTCCCTTGCAAATATCTTAAGACTTTCTTTGCAACTTTCCAATGATCCAATTCGGGGTTACTTTGATATCTACTAAGCATACCAACTGCAAAGCTAATGTCTGGCCTTGTACACATTTGAGCATACATCAAACTCCCAACAACAAATGCATAAGGAATTCCTTTCATTTGTTTTTGTTCCATGTCATTCTTTGGACATTGCATAAGACTAAATTTGTCTCCTTTCTGAATTGGAACTGGAGACGATGAACATTTATCCATTCTGAATCTCTCTAAAACGTTATTAATATATGCTTTTTGAGACAAACCTAATAGTCCTTGTGATCTATTCCAAAATATTTCTACTCCGATCACATAGTTTGCCTCTCCCATATCTTACATTTCAAAGTTGTTAGAGAGAAACTGCTTAGTCTCACTTAATAGACTATGACTATTAGTTGTGAGCAAGATGTCATTAACATAAAGAATTAAAAAGATAAACTTACTCCCAATAACCTTCAGATATATTCACCGATTAACAATGTTTTTTTTAAAACCAAAGGAAACAACAGTATCATTAAACGTAATACCATTGGATGGAAGCTTGCTTGAGTCTGTATATAGATTTTTTAAGTTTACACCCCATATGTTCTTTCCCTTCAACTGAAAAACCCATTGGTTGATCCATATATATATTTTCCTCCAAATTCCCATTTAGAAAAGCAGTTTTCACATGCATCTGATGTAGCTCTAAATCCTAATGAGCCACTAGTGCCATGATAATTCTGAGAGAATCTTTCTTTGAAACCGGTGAGAACATTTCCTTATAGTCAATGCCATCTTTTGGAGTAAAACCCTTAGCAACAAGTCTAGCCTTGTAACGTTCAAGGTTGTCATGAGAGTCACGCTTTGTCTTAAAGACCTACTTACATCCAACTCCCTTGCATCCTTTAGGTAATTCTACAAGGTCCCAAACACCATTATGTTCCATGGATTTAAGCTCATCTTTCATTGCATCTAACCATCTATTAGCATTAGCACTATTAATGGCTTGTGAAAATGAAACTGGATCATCATTAATTCCTAATTCATCTTCTAACTTTTGTAGATAGACCACGTAATCATCCGGAATAGCAGATCTCCTTTCTCTTTAGGATCTTCTTAATGCTATTTCCTGTGGTTTGTTTATTCTAGGTTCATATTGAATGCCAAGAGTATTTATTTGTTTCTTTTCATGATTGTAACAATTTGAGGAACAACAATTTGAGTAGTGGGAACATAAGTCAAAGGGACTTGTATTCTAACTTCCTTAATTTCCACATTTCGTGAAAGATCACTCCCACTTGTTTCACCATTCTTAATAAACCTAGCATTTCCAGTTTCAACAATTCTTGTACTATAGTTAGGATAATAAAATCTATATCCTTTAGATTTTTCTAGATAACCAATGAAATATCCACTGATTGTTCTTGCATCCAGTTTCTTTTCTTGTGGATTATAAATCCTTATTTTTGCCTGGCAACCCCAGACATGTACGTACCTTAAACTAGGTTTCATACCAGTCCACAATTTAAAAGGTGTCTTTGGAACTGCCTTATTAGGAACCGTATTTAACAAATACATGGCAGTTTTTAAGGTATACATCCATAATGATAAGGGTAAAGATGCATTACTTAACATACTTCTAACCATATCCATTAAAGTTCGATTACGTTTTTCTGATACACCATTTTGATGTGGTGTACCCGGCATTGTGTATTGAGCACATATGCCATGCTTTTCTAGGAATTTAGCAAATGGACCAGGGTATTGTCCACTTCATCATATCTTTCGTAATACTCACCACCTCTATCAGACCTAACGATTTTCACTTTTCTATCTAGTTGCCTTTCAACTTCAGTTATATAAGTTTCTTAAGGCATTCACTGCTTGAGATTTCTCATGCAATAAATAGACATATTCATAATGTGAATAATCATTAATAAAGGTGATAAAGTATTTTTCTTTACTAAAAGAATTAATATCAAAAGGTCCATAAATATTAGTGTGCATAATTTTAAGAAGCTAAGTGCTTCTTGTGGAACCTTTCTTTGTATGTTTTGTTTGCTTTCCCTTAATACAATCCATACAAATATTAAGATCAGTAAAATCCAAATCTGGAAGAATCCCATTCTTTACTAATCTATCAAGTATTTCTTTGGAAATATGACCTAAATGCTTATGCCACAAGTAAGCAGAACATTCATTCACGAAACTACGTTTAGTTCCAACTTTATGATGCAAGGTTATAAGAGTTTCAGCATATATATTATCAAGATTCAATTTATATAAATCATCACAAAGTATACCAGATCCAATCATACTAGTATGCTTAAACAAATTGAAACATCCATTACTAAACTTAAATGAGTTTCCAGTAATATTAAGTTTAGATAAAGAAATCAAATTCCTAGAAATACTAGGTACATAAAGAGTTTCAAATAAATCTAAATGATTTCAGTATTCAGGATTAAATGGTAAGTCCCAACTGCTTCCACTGGAATGTTTACTCTATTCCCCATGGAAAAAAACTTCTCATTTGGGTTTGTAGTTTAGATCGTAAGGAATCCTTGCATAGTATTAGAAACATGAGTTGTACATCCAGAATCAATCTACCAAGTATTATGTGGAACTTCAGTTAAATTAGATTCAAAACGTACATAAGCCTTAAGCTTACCTTTCTTTTCGAACCAAGCCTTACATCGTGGACAGTCCTTCTAGAAGTGTCCAAAATTTTCACAGTAACAAAATTTGTTATTGTTTGCCTTCTTCTGGATCTTAACGCAGGACTCATTGATCTTCAGTGGTCCTTTCCCCTTTCCATGTTTCTTATGTACTTTCTTACTAGCTCCTTGATATTTCACAAAATGGATCGAATGATTTCCTTGATTTTTAAGTCTTGCTTCCTCCTAAGCCAACATACTGTGCAATTTATGCACATTCCATTTGTCTTTCATTGTGTTATAGCTCATTTGGAATGGACCATACTCAGATGGTAAAGAGTTCAAAATGAACTGTACAAGGAAATTCTCATCCCCTTCCATTCCCAAAGACTTAAGTCTTGCTGTAATATTTGTCATTTCAATGACATGTTCATGCATAATACGAGAACCATCAAATTTTATGATGGTCAAAGTACCCATTAGTGTCCCAGCAAGAGATATATATGTTGTTTGGGAGCGCTCTTCCACAAAACTTATAAATTCTTTAGCACTTTCAGTTTTGGGAAGAGCTGACTTGATGTTGTTTGCTATGCTCATTCGCATAAACATCAAGCTCAGTCTGTTTGATTTTACCCAAGCTTTATAATGAGCCTTTTCTTCATCACTACTAGTATCAGTAATAATAGTAGGCTTCTCAACTTGAAGTGCCAAATCAAGATCAAATACACCAATGTGAAATTGGACTTGTTCGCTCCAGTCAGAAAAATTCAGCCCATTAAATATGGGTACAGACAAAGCTTGAGAATGTAAAGACATAGGGACAGACACTGCAATAAATACATGCCTAACATCAATGCTTTGAGTCGTAAATAACATATTATATGGATTCAAATGAAAGATTATGTTTAACAATTAATGTACATTGATGTTCTCATTTGGATGATACATCAATGCACACAATAATCATGATGATGTCAATAATATTTAACATTATTAGGTAATGATGTATACACTACTTAGAAATATTTATTATCTTTGGATAAATAAGTAAAACTAATAATGTACTTACATTACCAAACAATCATATTCATTCATTATGAGAACAACCAATTAACCTTTAGGTAATTCATAAATGTCTTATAATAATGAATTTCTATCTACTTATAAATAAACATCATTTATAGCATCAATTTTATGAGTGAGTGATTGAAAAATATTAGTCAATTTAGAACTAATCGCTTAAAGATTTGACCACTTTGGTGATTAACAAATCTAACATAATATTGTTCCAAATTTGATAAATAACATACACATACTTCATTCTCATTCACCTTAAATTTTTGCTTTTTATTAATAATATATACAGGCATAATAATGTTCACGTGTATTCGTCTTTCCTATTTAATAACGTCAACACATTTACTCACGTACACTTACATAAATATATACACTTCATCTTTCATTGTTTATCAATATAAAAAACATTACGTACACTACAATAAATGCATGTATTTGATCTTTAATTGTTTAATAATATAAATATTATTAAGCTACACTTCACCATAAATGCCTATAGTACATATCTGTTGTTTATTAATATAAGTATTGTTTACGTGAATTTTACCACAAATACATGCATGCAATGTATATTTTGTAGTTGAATAAGATAAACACCGTTTACGTGAACTTAAAAAAAATGCATGCACTCTTCTCAGTTATGGTTTAATATTATTAACATCATGCATATGTTATAACAGTTATTAAAATAACTAGATCATGCATCTTTTATTCCTGTATGCTTTAATCACAGTGATGATACTGCATAACAACAACCGCACATACGACTAACGCGGCAGGCATGGATGCTTACTTGTGTCACTAAGAGAAAAATCATCACTGGTAGTGTCTAAGATCACAAATAAAAACATGTATCTCTAACATACTTGAAAATAAAATTGCCCAGTAGATACATGTATCAGTTTTGTCCGCATAGAAAAGCATGGCAATGGTTCAAAACCACAAAATGTAACGGAGAATCATAAAGTTCATGCTCTGATACCACATGTAAAATTCGTTCTTCTGTTGTCATACGATTCTACAGGATCTTAAACTTATAGAATTCTCACATAATCATATTATCGTACCTTGATCTATGGCATTCGTTAATATTGAATCTCTTCCACGTTTCTATTCTTTTATCCTCTCGTTATCACTTCTGTTTTGTTTTCTTTATTTGATGGTTATGTTGTAGAAGTAACGTAATAGACAAGAATAGAACCAAAAGAGGTAACGGTCACATGTAGTTTCAAATGAGAAAACTACCCCTTAACTACCACACCCATCATGGTATTCCTAATTACATGAGACATAATAATCCAACATCCTTTTCTTCACACATCTTTTCTGTTTTAGTTTTATCCATGTTTCCAATCATACGATGAAAATTTAGAACTGATTTGGTGTACCTTTTGATAGTGAAGCTTTGGAGTTTTGACAAATTAAACCAAAAGAAAAAGACAACTGAAAAATAGACGCAGGTAAGAATTATAGTGGGATCATCGAGCCAACCCTTCTGAATTTGGCTTCACCAATAACGAATTTAAGAAGTTGAAGGTTACAAAATTGAATTTAAAATATCGACGAAAGAAGAAAGGATGTGAAGTAAAAAACAGGATATGACAAAGAGACCCAGTATTGCGCGTAGTGTTTGCTATCACCAACTTCCAAATATACACGAACATTACCTTTACCTGAGCCTCAGGTACCTGTCTCCTCTTCTTTTTGTTATTTCCACATTAAATTAAGTGGGTGGTCCACTAACCTAGTGTTTTAATTTATTATCCACTTATAAAAGTTTGGCCAATTAAAGGAATGTTCAAAATAATAATAATTGTTGTAAGGCTATGTACCTTTTGATGGAATGGGTACATTTAACCTCAACAGTTATTTTTCTTGGCCCTCTTCTCCTATCTATAAAAGAAGATACATAACCCTTATAACGTGGCTCTCTCCCATCATTTTTTAAAGACATATTTTGTGTATCACTTTAGATAAAGAGAAGAAGAGATCAAGAATTTAAGATTTACAAGTCAAAGGGGATTTAATCATTCAATATGGCAACGTGTTCGTCAAATGGTTAGCGATCAATCCTTAGAATTAAAGTTGGTTTGTATACAATCGTTACTGGGTTATTGTGAAAATTTCCGCATGAAATATCTAACATTTGGTATCAGATCCATGTTCTGCGTATAATGATTTGGCTTTGTTTGTGGTATTTTCGCACACTTCTGGGTTTGATCTGTTCTTCTATACACTTCCGTAAATGTTTATGGTATTAATGGTGGAAATGGAAACTTGCGAGTGCCATCATGTTTGAGTTTTGTGAGTGTACTGTGTAACATTTTGTTTCTATAAATATGTTTTTATGTTTTTCGATTCACCGTTTTCATACATCGCAGACTTCTGTTGTGTTTGTTCTAGAATACTGGGCATGTTCTTTTGTTTTATTTTCTTGTGTGGTTGGATGATTCACTTTACACGATGCCATCTTTTCATGGGGTTAATGGTTGGAAATCAAACGTTTTGTATGGCATGATTTGAACTTTGTCTTCCCTTGATTTGTATGAAAATAGTTGTGTTTGCTTTTGTATTTACGGTTGTTGCAACACAACGACAATAAGTTTGGGTTTTTGATTTGGGTTTTTGAAACTAAATGGTAGATGATTATCATGATCCAATATTAATGATATTTTTTTATGGTATGAACAAAAACCCATAAAAGAAAACGTTGGGAAGTTTTGCAGTATGAAGACAATTTAAAAAGCAAAAAACACAATAATGAAAAACCAGATGGGCGTCTGGAGGAAGAAGACGCCTGGCGCATGGACTGCACGTGCCAGACGCTGCAGTTTGGTACGCACGGGTCTAGCGCGTGCAGACCTTTGGGCCCAATATGCAACTTTTGGGCTAGGTTTGGGCTATTTTTGATAATATTGGACAATTTATAAATGTAAGGTTTATTAATTTAGATAGTTACCAAAGTGACCTAAATTAGTAAATCTTATATTGATTA
>JANZXR010000005.1:20013150-20032502 GCA_027575705.1 Erythroxylum echinodendron
TATAGGTGATACATATTTTAAACTGCATTCCTATCACCCTCTACACTTAAATATCAAGAACTCTTTCCCTTGGAAATCAAAATGTAAAATATCCTCTAAACTATCCAAAATATGAAATGAGGTTGAAATTTTGCTTAAAATTAGTATCTTATCCTCTCCACAAAGATAAAATCTAGATAACCTTTATTATAGAAGACATAAATTGCAAAACATTTACATTGTTAAATAAACATTAAATTATTATTATCTTATCATAATAAATAGATGATTCTTTAGGGCACACCCAGCACCTCCCTAAATAATCATCAGTGAAAGAGGCAAAACATTTGTTCCTCCAATTAATGGAACTAGTGTTTTCAACACATCAAAGTAAATTAATTCAAGGTAAAATTTACATATTGATATTTTAAATTTCTCTTAGTATTGCTTACTTATAACATTACTTACAAAAGGTTTATGATACTTCTGTAAGTTTAAGGAGAAATTTTCATTAATAAGGATCTTGTTTTTGGTTTAGATATATTTCCAAATTTTTTATGACATAAAATTGAAAATCTTTCACTTGGATTATAGATGTGGTAACTAATGCTTCTACTTCTAGTAATGATTCTCTATTTAAATTGTACAAGTTTGCACTTATTTTTTATCCCCTTATAAGTTCAAGCATGCCTTAAATTATCTTTAAAGTATTGTTACGAATCTTTATAGTTGTACTATAGATAACAAATTCTTTTTGAAAGCTTCCATATATCGTGCTTCTTCAAAAATATGAATTGTAACATCATACAACTTTATGTTTATAGTTACAATATCAACAACCTTTAGAGGAGAATCATCATAACTATACATAAATCTCCTAAGTTAGGTTCATAATAATAGAACCATCCTCTTATGGAGGATATATGAAAACTAGCTCCTAATTTGAAGATTCATAAATTAAGTAGTGACTTCTTAGTTTTAATTATTATTGTTGCTTCAAAACAAAAAGCATTGTCATTACCTAAAGTGATTACAATGAAAACTTATCCTCTTTAAACGTCTCAATCTTAAATTTGGCTACCATTACCTCTATCCTAAATATGTAGAACATCTAAAAGCATATTCTATGATTAATCCAACTACTTGTATTCCTCCCTACTCATTTCCCCACTAAGATGTGTCATGCGCCTCTTAGTGGATCCAAAGATAACCTTTAATCCTAGAAAAGTCGAATGAAAGCTAAAAAGAGTGAAGCATCAGATGAATAATCGTTCTTAATTTCTTAAAAGATACCTATGCTTTTGAAGTTCCAGTAATATAGCCTTAAAACATAGAAGTTAGGAAAGAGTTACAAAACACACCAAATCATTTGTCACAGTTTAGAAAATAATGATACACCATATCAATTGTTTAGTTTATGAAGTTGGTGGTTACTATATTGAACAATATCTGGTGTTAAGATTTTATACATTTAATTACTGAAGTTTAGGGATATTTTATCGTGCTTTATGACAGATACAATTTCCAAGTGTGAGGAGGAGATAGTTGGACGAGCCATTGGAAAACTATAGATAAGAGTTGGATGAACAGTGTTAGGGTTTCCTGTGAATATATTGATTGAGTTAGAATGTTTATGAATTTTATGGCTATAAAAGAGGGCAAAGATTGTGAAATTTCATGCCCTTATGCATATTGCATGAATTGTTATATGAGTTCTTAGATGAATGTGTTTGATCATTTAATGCAATTTGGCATAGACCAATCATACACCCGCTAGGTTTTATATGGTGAACTACCAAAATATAGATTTATCTCTAGGGAAGAAAGGGTTGATGCTACAAATGTACGCAATGATGGGACGAGCAATGATATTAATGAAGGTGACAGTGATGAGGAGAATGATGGCATACAAGATTTGCTTCATGATGTGACTTCTTTCTTAAATGATTATCCAATTGATCAGGATGGAAGGAGTCCTCCAATAGGTGTCGAAGATTCTATTATAGGTGCCTTCCATAAAATGTTGAGTAAAGCAACTAAAGAGTTGTACCTTGGATGTATAAACCTTTTAAAGTTGTCATTTTTAAAAAAGTTTCTTCACTTGAAAGTATACAACAAGTGGAGCAATAAGTCATTTGACATGTTACTTGCTCTGCTGAGGGATGTATTGCGTAATTGTAAATCTTTGCCGAAGTCCTATTATGAAGCAAATCAGTTTCTAAGAATCCTAGGTTTGGGTTACGTGTCAATACATGCATGTAAGTATGATTGTTTCTTGTTTTGGAAAGAGTATAGGGACTTGGAAAGTTATCCCCAATGTGGAACATCAAGATAGAGAATTGATGATGGCAGGGGTAAGAAGATACCTCATAAAGTTTTGTGGTACTTTCCCTTAACCTCTAGATTACAAAGATTATTCATGTCAAGTAAGACCGCTAAATAAATGACATGGCATAATGATAGGCCTAAAGGTGATAGTGATACAATGATTCATCCTTCTACTGGAGAAACGTGGAAGAGCTTTGATGAGCTTTATCCTAAGTTTTCCAGAGAACCACATAATGTTGGACTAGCCTTAGCAACAAATGGATTCAATCCAAATAGCAATTTGTCACTTTCATATAACGTGTGGCCTATTGTTCTCTTAGCATACAATTTAGTGGATGTGTATGGATGAGTTATTTTTCATGCTATCACTTATTATTCCAGGTTCAAAAGTGGTGGATAGAGACATTGATGTCTATATGAGACCACTAGTAGATGAGTTAAATGAGTTATAGGAAGATGGTTTTGATGCTTTTGATGCTTCAAAAGGAGAAAATTTTTGAATGCATGCAGTGTTAATGTGGACTATCAATGACTTTCTAGCTTGTGGTACTATACCTAGGTGGAGCACTAAAGGCTATAAGGCATGCCCTGCTTGTAACAAGCACACTCTTTCTTGCAAGTTATGAAGTAAGATTGGTTACTTATGCGATCGGCATTTTCTTCCTTACGATCATCCATGGAGAAAAAGCAAGAAGTTTGATGGCAAGAGTGATCATTAGCATACACCTAACTTACCAGATGGAGATGATGTGGTGGACAATTATATCATGTGCAAAATATATGTTATGGAAAGCACTCTAGCAATAAGAGGAGAATGAAATTGGAAGGAGAGTTGAATTGGAATAAAAAAGCATTCTTTTTTATCTACCATATTGGCATGAGTTAAGATTAAGGCATAACCTTGATGTCATGTATATAGAAAAGAATATTTGTGAAAATATCCTTGGTACTTTGATGAATGTTGAAGGTAAAAAAAAAGATATAATCAAGGCATGGTTTGATTTGGAAGATATGAACATTCGAAAGGAATGACACTTGAAAAGAGCAACTGATAGAACTATTATGGCAAAACCTCCAGCATGCTATACGATGTCTTCCGATAAGAAGAAGAAGTTTTATAAATTTGTAAAGCGGGTGGAGTTTCCAAATGGTTACGCATCTAATATATCTAGATGTGTTAATATTGATCAAAGGAAGATTACCGGATTTAAGCCTCATGATTGTCATATACTATTACAAAGCATTCTTCCATTAGGCACGCATGCCATCTTTAATAAAGATGTGACAAGTGTGTTAATGGAGATGGGGAACTTCTTTCGTCGAATTTATAAACGAATTTTGAATAAGGATGACGTACAGAAGATGTGTGATGAGATAACTTTAATCTTATGCAAACTTAAAATGATATACCCACCATCATTCTTTGATGTCATGGTAAATTTGGCTATTCATTTTCTAAATGAAGCCTTACTTGGTGGACTAGTTGCTTATAGATGGATGTATCCAATTGAGAGGTATTATTTAAATTTATCCTATCACTCAACAAAGTTAACTAAATAGTGTCATATCTAATTATGGTTAATCATTTGTTAAGATTCCTAGGTACACTAAAAAGATTTGTTAGAAATAAAGCACGTCCAAAAGGGTCCATTTCTGAAACGTATGTTGTTAAAGAGTGCATGACATTCTGTTCAATGCATCTAAAAGGAATTGAAACCAACTTCAACGTGCCAGAGTGAATCAATGATATGGTTGATGGTAATGACATATCAGTGTTCTTTCAACGATCCAAGCCGGTTGGTACTGCCAAAATAATTTCTTTTCGTATAGAAGTGCTAAAGATTGCATATTAGTATGTGCTTATGAATTGTCATGAGATTGGGCCCTTTATTTTCAAATTAAGATATTTACTAAGTAGAGATATTTCATATAATCTTGATTAAAGTTTTTTTATTCATAGTGAGCACATGGATAAGTTGAGACAACAAAGTCCATTATATATTGACAGGAGACATAGAGAACAATTTTCTTTATAGTTAAAGCATCAGGTGAGAAGAATGTTTGTACGTGGTCTACACTAATAATTATATATTATTAACTAATTTTCATTTGTTGTTATAGATGACGACATTAAGTAGCTCTCGCAAAGGAAGTATCTTTGAGTCTTTGTATGCATTAGCATATGGACCTCATAGTTTGGTGCAGAAGTACGCTGTATGCAATACAAATGGCATGCAATTTCGCATTGAAGCTTATGATCTGCGTAGGGTTACACAAAATAGTGGTGTTGTAGTGTTAGGAAATTATGGGGAAGATAATATTACATTTTATGGGGTTTTAACAAATATTATCGGGCTTAAATATGTTAAGGGTAAATTTGTTATATTTTTCCAGGGAAAATGGTACGATCTTGTAAATTCGAATATGAAGGTGAATGACATTGTAAAAAGCATCAACCCAACTAAGTTTTGGTACAAGGATAACCCATTTGTTTTGGAAAATCAAGCGAAGCAAGTCTTTTATGTGGAAGATTTGTTATTCGGTCCAAATTGGCAAATTGTGCAAGAATGTGAAGTTAGACGTGCACATGATATCCCTCCGCTTGATAATGAAGAAGGTTCAAATGACGTTGAGGATTCTGATGAAGTTCCAGTGGAAGTTGAGGAATGTTACTTAGAGTTTTTAGATCGAAATGATATTTCATACGATGTAATAAATAATATTTTATTAAATTCCGAGCAACATTTAAATGATGATTTGGAGGACTTAGAGACAAGAAGTAGTGAGAATGAATGTGATATTATATTGGAAGAGCCAACCGTTTACGATTTGAATAAATCTTATTATGCAATTGAACCTTTATTGTTTTATCTTCATTGTTGTATGCAAATTTTATTATAAATTTATATTCAACACCAAGATAGCACTTCCATTTCACCATTTCTTCATATGCAGCATCAATGCTTCTTTTCGACTCAAATGCATCTTCTCTAACACAAGAAGCATCTCTTTTGTACGTGATACTTCTTCTTGTAATGACTTAAGTCCATTCTCAGAAATCTCAATAGTAACTATTGCTGCTTTGTGTCAATGAGAATCGTTTCAAAACACAAGTCTTCACCCATAGACCCCTCTATTTGGGCAAGTTTAAATAAGAGGTGTATGAATTCCTTGACACCTTTAGCAAAATGCTCATAGTTTAGTGATAGACGTCTGAAGGTTTCAAAAGTCGCTTCTATAATATTTTGCATCTTCTTATGATTAACCATATTTATGGATTCAAGAATGAAAAACAACTCCTTACCATATAAATAACCGTTAATATGATTTTTAATCTCATTACTGTAAAATATGAAATAAGAAACGTACTATGGTTCTGTATACTTATTTATCTATGTTTTGCATATCAATGTACTATGGGTCACTTCTGATGATTATTTTTTAACTTCTTTTTAGATTAATAAAATGTGTTAAAATAGAAGAATGTTTAATATATGTTTTTTTATTTAGCACAATAAATTTAAGTAACTTATGCATGTAGCTTGTTCATGTATAAACTTTAACTTTTTAAAAATGACAATATACACAAAACTCTTTATTTGTGTTTTCTTTTTTTAGTTTAATTATCTCTCTCTTTTGTTTTAGTTCATATCTTTTAATTTCACATATTTGCTAATGTCTTCATAGATTCATATTCTCATGTTCTGGGAAATGATGTTATAAGAGTTATGCACACTAACAGTAGTTGGTTATGTTCTCATGTCCTCATGTTTAGGTAAATACTAATGTTGTTGTTCATTGTCATTTTTGGCAAAGAGAGCCAAATTGAATCCAGACCATCCCTTCCAAAGTTAAACATCCGAGCTTATTATTAATGTTGCTCTTTTTTGTTTAATAATGTTTGAGTTTTAACTGGGAATTGTATATGGTGGGCTTGGTTGGATGCTTGAAAAATGTGGGGTAAATTTATTAGGGTTTTTATTTTTAATTCTAAGATTTTTTTTTACTTAAATATTCAAATATATCATTTAGCTGGGTTTAGAGCTAATGTTATGGCTAACTAGGGACCGACATCTAAAAATGTGGGAGATATATGATGCCATTAGATGGTGTTTGATTGTTTTAGTGACCTTAGGACATCCTTTACTATTTCTTATCCCGCATTATAAATAGTTTCTAAAGATCCTTTCAATATCGTTGACTACTTTAGCTAGTAAAACAATATTGGAGCTCCAGTATATGTGCATTCCATTAAGGATTGCCTGAATTAATTGGATTTTACCTACATAAGAGAGTTTATGGATAACTATAGAATTTTTTCTTCAGGCTAGAGTTATAAAGAGGTTTACGATCTTGAAATGTTAGTTTTAAGGTTGAAATTGGCATCTAAGGTATTTAATAGGTGTTATTGAAAGTTAAAGGCTAGAGATTTAAAATAGTGTCTGTTGTAGTTAATCAATATTTTGTTAAGACTATGATTTGGCTTTTCTCCTTATTGATAACCAATCCAGATATTTTTTAGATTCTTCCAGCCCCTTAAGAAGTAGCCTTATTAATATATCATAAACTTTACAAAGAAGCAATAAATCATTAGCAAATGACAAGTTAGGGAGTTTAATTCTTTTACATTTGTAGTATTATTTTAAATATCCCCTTAAGTTTTCTTATGATCTATCATCTTTATGAAAAACCTCTATAGCTATAACAAATAAGTAAGGAGATATGGAATCTCTTTTTCTAACTCTATTTGCTTCTCTGACCATATATGTTACTTCACCATTGATTAAAACATTATAGGATGGGGTGGAAATACATTCGTATATCCAATTAGGTTACATTTTAGGTAATGTAAATGCTTGAAGAGTATGAAGTAGAAAAGACTAGTTAAGTTATCAAAAACTTTAGGGAAATCTATCTTCATAATATTAGTCTCGATGGCAATATTATAGCAAGATATTGGCCTACAGATTTGAAATTAAGAGGGGTTAAGGGTTTTGGGTATTAAACAAAGTAATTTTTTGTTTAGCATTGTTAGGAGAATTCATGAATTAAAGACTTCCTAACCATCATATAGACATTAGTTTTAGCTAAGTTATAAGATTTTTGGAAACAGAAAGTAATGAAGCCATCAGGGCGTAGTGATTTGCTTCTTGAGCAATAAACAAGCCTTTTTGATTTCTGAGGTGGTGATGGGAACTATTGAGGAAATCTAACATCGAATTGAATGCAGGTAATTGACATGGGACCTAGTCTACTAAGAAAAAGAATAAGGCTGCACCAAACAGTTTAATACCCACATAACTGTAGTCACAGTACCATCAGCTTCTTGGAAGTGTAACTGATGAGCCATCTGCTCGTACACAGCCAAAAGATCACACACCTGCACCTTGTAAGCCTACTCTAACACCAAAAGATGTGTCATATCTGCACTTATTACTCGTCCTAAAGATAAATATCTAAAAATTTTGAGAATGTAACACAATATTAATTCTCCATCAAGTTCTCAAAAGATGCCTCTATCAACTTCTCAAGGGATGCCTCCAGCTTCTAATCAGCCACCAGTAAATGACATGCCCCTTTCCTAGTATTAGTGCTACCTCTGCAACCACTGTTGGTATGATCTTTCACATCACATTGGTTAAACGTACAAGTTTAATTTGTTATCTAACCAATTAAGAGTATGTTATATGTTAATTGCAAAATATTCCGTTCTATATTTTAAGATCTATGGCTGATTCTAAAAAGATAAGGGGTGTCACAAAATGACACAGATTGGCAAAGATTAATAAGGCGATAGGTAAGAGATTGGAGATAGAGGTCTCCCCCGCTGAAGAATGACCAACTAACTCTGTACAGTCTGCCAAATTATCCAGTGAGATTTGTGTGGTATCCCAAACCTCCTTACCTGTAAGACTAAAATGGAAAAAAATAACTAATGAGGAGTTTAACATTGTATTTGATAAGTTAGACATAAGTATTATAAAACTATCTAATATGTACATGTTTTCCATATGCCTAAAGCTTTGACCATTAATTTATAATTTTTTGCAGCAAAAGTTAGACGTCAAGGGAATGAGGGCAAATGATGAAGTACATGCTGCTATCAAGAAGTTTCTTTCTTTAAGATCTAAAGATCAAAGATTTCATTTAAAAAAACATTTTACCAAGCACGAAAAGGATGTTAAGCCACAAAATGTCATAGTGGCGGAGTGGATGGATTTATGTGAATATTGGGAGTAATCACCTATAAAGGTTAGTTAATTTCATCACAAAACTTAATTTCATAGGTTTTTTGACAATTGATTATATTTTTTTATTTTTGAGTTGTGATTTATAGATTTTATAATATATTTTGTTACTTTTATGGTTAGAAAAAAGTTAAAAAGCCAAATTGACTAGGAGTTAGGTCAGATGTCGACCAAACTCCAACTCCAAGGACTTTATAACGATACGGCATGAGATTGTAAGTTGTTATCTTTTTAATTATATTTTACTTTAATTGACATTTCAAAATTTATAATAAATATTACTAATAATATATATTAATACAACAGAGTGACAAAGATGGGGAAGAGTGTGACCGGATGAAGCTATGGTATCACACTCATTATAATGAAAGTAAAGGTCAATGAACAACTATCGAATGCAGAGAAGAATGGGTGAATACATAATTCATTTACAAGTATTTTTTAACATTTATGAATTTTAATATCTATTTCATTCTTAATTTTTCAGGAATTAATGTGTAAGGAATTGAAAGATTCAATAGAACAAGGTCATCCGATGACAGTGGATGAAGTGTGAAAAAAAAGTCTTGGGCACTAGATCTGATTATGATGTTGGCATGGGAGTTAGGCCTTGACCACAAGGGAAGACTTCGGTCAGAAAGAGACTTCAAGACCAATTAGATGAGTCCAAGAAGGTTAATCAGGAGTTACAGTCTCAATTCGATGAATTGGC
This sequence comes from Erythroxylum echinodendron, assembly GCA_027575705.1. Classification (NCBI taxonomy): domain Eukaryota; kingdom Viridiplantae; phylum Streptophyta; class Magnoliopsida; order Malpighiales; family Erythroxylaceae; genus Erythroxylum; species Erythroxylum echinodendron. The sequence continues at coordinate 20,022,418 of JANZXR010000005.1, forward strand.
TAAAAAAGTTAAACAAATGCAGAATCGATTAACTACCAAAGTCCAACAACAAAGAAATGAATTTGAACAACAAAAAAAGCTCTTGGAACTTTTATGTTCTACACATAATATTCATTTATATTAGATATATGTAATCATATTGATATCTTATACACTTATGACATACTATTTATATTAATTATTGTATTATGACATGTTTGGGAATTCCAATTAAATAATAAATTGTCTGCAATTATGAAATTCTTGTGATACATAAATAATTATTAAAATTAATGATATACTAAAAAATTTAAGAATATTAAATAAATAAAATTCATAAATAATATTGAATAGTTATTAAATAAATAAGATTTAAAAAATAATATTAAAATTGGAAAATTATTAAATTAAATTTATTTTCAAAAAATAAATACAAGAAGAAAATTGTATTCTGCGACGTTCTGTAACACATTCCGTGGCGTTTTAAAACATCGCGAACTTGAAAACATTCTTCCATGTTTTTCTGATCGCGGAAACCCACATTTTGCGAAATTTCAAAAACATCGCCAAACGTGGCTTTCCGTGGCATTTTCTATAATGATGCGGAATATTAAAGCTTCCGTGACGTTGCAGAAAATATCACGAAAGCTTTCCACGACATTATAAGAAAACGTTACGAAATTTAGCTTTTTGCAGAAAAGACAATGTTTTACTGACGTTTTTCTAAACGTCGTCAAATGTTGACATATTCTGCGACATTTTACAAAAAACGTCGCATAAACCTTTTGCCTATACCACAATTGAGGACGTTTTTTATGACGTTTTTAAAGCGTCGCAAATTGAATTATGCTACAATTTTGGATATAAATGTCGCAGATTACGTTGTTTTAAAAACGTTGAAGATTGTATTATACTCTTGTAGTGAGGGTTTGCATAGACTATAGGAAATTAAATGTAGCAACTAGCAAAGATCACTTCCCTCTACCCTTTATTGATCAAATGTTGAAAAGATTAGCAAGGTATGATTATTACTACTTTTTAGATGGTTATTCAGGGTATAACCAAATTCCTGTAGCCCTAGAGGATTAGGAGAAGATCACCTTCACTTATCCCTATGGTACATTTGCGTATCGTAGGATGCCCTTCGATTTATGCAATGCTCCTGCCACTTTTCAATGCTGCATGATGTCCATATTCTCCGACATGGTGGAAGATATAATTGAGGTATTTATGGAAGATTTTTCTATTTTTGGCTTTTCTTTTAATGCATGTTTGTTCAATTTAGAACAAGTTCTACAGAGATGTGAAGAAACTAATCTTGCGCTAAATTAAGAAAAATGCCATTTTATGGTACCAAAAGGGATCATCCTAGGCCACAAAATCTTAAATAATGAAATAGAGGCGGATACAGCTAAAATTAAAGTAATCAATAAATTATCACCTCCCAATTCGGTTAGAGAAATAAGGAGTTTTTTGGGAATGCAGGGTTTTATAGAAGATTTATTAAAGATTTTTCCAAAATTTCTAACCCTTATATGCTTTGTTTCTAAAGGAATTCCCTTTTGAATTTACTGATGAATGTCTTGATGCTTTCAATAGGTTGAAGAAGGAGTTTACCTCAGCTCCTATAATGGCTACACCAAATTGGAATCTCCTTTTTGAGCTGATGTGTGATGCTAGTGATTACGCACTTGGGGCTATCTTAGTACAAAAATAGGATAAGAAATTACATGTCATTTATTATGCTAGCAAAGTTCTTAATAATGCTCAAATTAATTATGCTTCTATAGAGAAAGAATTGCTAGCAGTGGTCTTTTCATTTTATAAATTTAGATCTTATCTTGTTGATTCCGAAGTCATTGTTTACACTAACCATTCTACCTTGAAATATTTTCTCACAAAGAAGGATGCCAAACCATGGTTAATTAGATGGATTTTACTCTAGTAGGAATTTGATATGGAAATTAAATACAATAAGGGATTTAAAAATATGGTAGTTGTTAATCTTTCGTGACTTGAGCAAGGTGACAAAATAGGAGTTGAACTGATTAACGATGCATTTCTTAATGAGAATCTGTGGTCTGTTAAGGAAAGCATTCCTTGGTTTGCTAATCATGTTAATTTTGTGGTGTCTAACATTATCCCAAGTGATTATTCATACCATAGGAGAAGGAAATTCGTATCTAAGGTGAGGAATTACTTTTGGGAAGACCCGTTGCTCTTTAGAAGGTGTGCTGATGGGATAATTAGAAGACTTACACCTGATGAGGAGATGTGATAAGTATTGTATCATTGTTATGTCTCTCCTTATAGCAAACACCATGGTGCTAACAAAACGGCAGCAAAGATTTTACAATCCGGGTTTTAATTGCTTACTCTTTTTAAGGATGCCAAAACTTTTTTTATGAAATGTGATAGGTGTCAAAGAATAGGGAACATCGGTAGGAAACATGATATGCCTTAGTCAAGGATTTTAGAGGTTGAACTCTTTGATGTTTGGGGTCTAGACTTTATGGGACCATTTCCAGAATCCTTTTGTAATGAATACATCATTATGGCAGTTGATATATCCAAATGGGTGGAAGCCATAGCTTTGTCATACAACACTGGAGCTAGTGTTGTGAAATTTGTCAAGAAACACATATTTTCAAGGTTTGGAATTCTGAGAGTTATAAACAGTGACAATGGGGTGCATTTTCAAAATTCATGTTCGTTGGGTAGACATTTGTTGTCTTTCGGAGTGAATTTGTCCAGTAAATGTCTGTTAGGCAGACTTCATATCTGTTGGAAAGACATTTGCTGTCTTTCGGAGCAAATTTGGCTCGTATATGTCCATTAGGTAGACTTCATGTTTACTAGGTAGAGGTTCTTTAGTATTCCAACTTTCTAGCTCCGCTCATGTCTGTCATGTCTGTTGGGTAGACATACACTAGAAATCTACAGAAACATGTAATTTTGACCCTTTAGATGGCAAAATCTTTCCTTTTAATCTTTAAAGAAGTTGCAGAACTTAGAGTCCTCTTCGAAAGTGTACTTGAATGACCTTAATCTGACATCCACAGTGAATGTTATGCCTCTTGCCCTAAAATCTATCAATTTGCACGTACTAAGCAATAAAATCAAAATGTGTGATAATTAACCAAATAAAGTTCAAAATTCAAATAGGGATAAGTCAAATTAGTTCCAATTCATCCTAAAATCATATATAAATAATTTTACTTGTCAAATTGAAAAATGCATATTATGAATTGTATGATCAGTTCAAAAGGTTGACAGTGAAATATTTCAAAGAAGTTGAGAAGTCCAAGAGCAATGATGCATCTCTAAAGAGTAAGATTAAATAATTGGAATCTGAAAATGAGAATTTGACAACTAGGAATATGTCTCTTAAGGTAGACTATAACCAACAGGTTTCTAAAAATGAATTTTTGGAAGAAAGAGTAGCTAAATTGGAAAATATGTTGCTAAAAATGATTATGATAAGGTAAGACAGTTAGAAGAAAAAGTCGCCGCCTTAAAACTTGAAAAGGAGAAAAGTGCTAGAAAGATCTTATCTTTAGAAAACGATCCAGAAAATTTTATTAATGGAAGGAAGAATCTTGATGTATTACTTGGTAATGGTAAATGGATTTTTTGGTAAGGCTGGAATAGGATATAATGAAAATAACAATATTAGGCTACACAAAAACTTCTTTTTCAAATCCAACAGCAGCTATAGACAAAATAATAGGAACTTGCTAAGTGGTAAAATTCATAATGACTATTATTCATCGGTTCAGTGTGATTACTGTGGTAAACATGGTCACATTAGTCATTCTAGCAATTTTCATACAAAGAAATTATCTCAGATGTATGTTTGAAGACCGAAAGGTCAAACTACTAACCCGATAGGATTACCTAAAATGAGATAATACTTTCCGAGGATATGTTTGAAAACAAAGCTAAGGGAGAATCAATGGATAGTTGATAGTGGTTATTCGAGAAATATGATAGGTGAAATATCACACTCCAACTACATTGAAAGAAAGGACAGAGGTAATGTTGTCTTTTCAGATAAAAAAATAGCAAAGGTCACCAGAATTGGTAAATTGGTGATTCTGACTCTACCTCTATTAATAACATCCTCTTTGTTAATGGATTAAAACTTAACCTATTGAGTGTGAGTAAGCTATATGACAAGGGTTATAAAGTCATTTTCTATGCATGTCTTTATGAAATTGTTGATACTTATAATGATGACATTATGTTTGTTAGTTCTAAAAATTAAAAAATATATTATGCTCAACTGGAAGACATGTCCTCACAAAGTGTTAAGTGTTTCATTTCTCTAGAAAAGAATTCGTTTATCTGGTATAGAAGATTTGGACATGCCAGTATGAGCATTCTATCAAAATTGTCAAAAAACGAGTTGGCAAGAGAACTACTGACCTTAAAGTTTGAAAGCAATCAGGTATGTGAGGCTTATTTAAAAAGTAAACAAGTCAGAAGTAGCTTTCTACCTAAAAATATTGTGTCTACTAGCCAACCATTTGAACTTGTGCACATGGATTTATTCAGTACCACTGGGACTTAAAGTTTTAGTGGTAAACATTATGGTTTTATTCTAGTAGATGATTACTCTTAATTTATATGGTTTTATTTCTTATCAAATAAGGATGATACTTTTGAAGTGTTTGAGAAGTTCTATAGAAAAGTTCAAATAGAAAAAGGTATTGCACCACTTCAATTCAGAGAGATCGTGGAGGAGAATTTGATAATAGAAAGTTTGAAGAATTCTGTGACAACAAACCTAATTCTTAGGTTTGAAGTACCAACCATTCCTTAAACATAAGTTATAATATGAATAAATACCACAATATGTAATTGTACTACCAAACAAATGCAAATTCAATGTACTACCAAATATCTATAACAATTATGCATAATGAGTGATAGAATTATGTAGCATGTTTTTATTTTATTATATAAACCATATGAATCATCTTCATTAAAATACTTAGAAAATGAATTTATATCCAAATCATATCACTTAAAAAAATTTATATCCATAGTAAGGTGAATTATATATTATATGATATGTTCAAACTATCATTAAGCTCAAATAGAGATCTTTCACCAACTTAAAGAGAAAATATGCTTAGATTATTAACCTCTATAATATCTTAGGTTACTTCTTTAGGCCACCTTTATGAAATTTCATACTCTAACCCTAAGTTCCAATTATTAAGTGGATCTATAGTAGGAATTACTACAACATACAAAATAATAAATAAATAAATAATTCACCTTATTATTAAAAATCAAGTAATTAAAACTTAGAAATTGGATCATATGAACATGAAGCATCATCTTGAGTATCCAACATATTGTATGCTTAAAATGTAATGATAACTAAATTCACTTATTGATATTATATTAGGTTTCTGAGTATACCTATCCCTAATTTTTATAACAATTTCTACTAAAATATATCTTCCTTATAATATAAAATTATTGTAATGTTAATCTTAGAAGGGCTTGGATCCTTTTATATGTTGGTTCCTTCATTTTTGTAACATTCACTATATTACAATTACTCACATTATGTCGGCCCCTTGAAAAATTTTTCCCATTAACTTAAGCATGATAGCTTATGAAGTAGAAGCATGAGAAGAAATTGAGGGCATTTTCGGAATATAGCTTAAGAACCAAAGATAAAGTGGACTTTTGGGAAAGGCATGGTGGACTTGTCTTATTGGCTGGTGGTAGCGTGAATGAAAGAAGAATAGAAGAAAAGAGAGGCTTTGGATGAGAGGGAAAGAATAGAGTTGTGAGCTGAGTTGAAATTTCTGTAAAGCTTAAAGAGAGAACATCCGAGTGCATGCAAGAGAGGAAAAACAAAGAAGGAGGAAGAAGCTTTCTGTGGAGTTAAGAATCTCATTACTTGGTGAAGAATCACAGTAAGTCATTTTAGGATTATGCATTATGGTTTAGCCGATTCTGGATATTGTTGTTAAATAGGAGTTATGGTTCTTTTATGAAGGAAATCAAGATGGGGTTCAAGAGAGGCAAGGAAATCAAGAGGATAGGCATCCATAAGTTGGATACAGAAGCAAGAAAAGATCTTAAGGTGGGTTACAGTTTTATAGTGAAGAAATAAGCCAAAAATATTTGTTTTCAATGACTTCGATTTCTGCATAAATGTGTTGCATGTTTGTTCTGTTCTGGTATGGCACAAATGTCAATTGTTACTGCATGTTTTCATACAAAGATGTTTTCTTGAAAGTTGCATACTTTATGAAACCAAATTTCCGCATGTTTTGCAAACAAGACTGATTTCTGCAAAAAGTTGCATAGTTTTGAAAACAAGTTCTTGATCTAAAAAGCAAGAACTCCAAGAACTGCCATTTTGGGCAGAAAGTTTTCAATAGCATGAAAATCCTGTGTTAAGTGGGTTTGTGGTGGTCCCCTCTGTTAAGACAGTGCACTTGTCTAAAGGCTTCTCCCGCCTACCCACTAGTGGCATTGAGCTCCTTTAAGGACTCCCCTCTGTTCACAGCTATGCAAGACCAGAAAATGGAATTGCCTAGTACGTTCTGTTCACGACTACACAGGACCTTTTGGGGAAATGTGTAGTACATTCTGTTTTGGATCCACCTGAACCATTCTGATGTGCTTAAGTGCTGATGAATTGTCTGACATGATGAATGCATGCATGATTTGAAACTAAGTATGTTTTAACGGCGAAAAGGTTTTCTGCTTGATACTTGTTATAAGCCTGTTTCCCACGAGCTTTAAGCTCACCCCCTCCACTTCTGTCAAACTTAGGTAAAGTTCAAGAGAGTGAATAAGTCAGGATGCACGGAAGCTCAAGTCTGCAAATGACTTTTGTAATAGTTAGAACTAATCTCTGATAGCTAAGGCTTTAGCCTCCTTACAATTGTATTGTTTATGAGAACTAAGGTAGTTATGGCTTGTAAGGATTTTAAAACTTTGTAAAACAGATACATTTGGAAATGAATGAAAGAGATATGTACTCATATGAATTCGTGTATGATTTCAATTTCTGGTTATGATTCAAATGATTGAGGAGTAAGAGAAATTAATGATCGCGTCTAGGTGATTCTGATTTAGGTTTGGAATAAATGGGGGACGTTGAAAATAGTTAATCGATTGCATCGAAGAAGAAAGATGCTAAGGAAAAATACAGAGGTTAAGTATAAGTATCCTCTATATTGACGTCACACACAGAGGCTAGGAAAGCTTAGAAGCGTATAAGTATCCTCTATATTGACGTCACAACACAGAGGAAGTGAGGATTTAGAAGTATAAGTATCCTCTGTGCTGACACAACAACACAGAGGCAAGGAGGATTTAGAAGTATAAGTATCCTCTGTGATGATGTCAAAACACAGAGGGAAGGACGGATGAAGAATATGAAGAACGAATAGAGGAAAACATAGACGATAAAGTATAGAGGATAGAATCGTCTATGTTACTGTACATAGATGAATGGAATTCGTCTATGTGAATGATAGCGCTATCGTCTATGTTACTGTACACAGACAAATGAAAACAAATGAGACACGTATCGTTTGTGTTACTGTACACAGATGAATGAAAACAAAGGAGACACGTATCGTCTGTTTTACTGTACACAAACGAATGAAAATAAAGAGGACACGTATCGTTTGTGTTACTGTTCACAGACGAAGTAAAACACAGAGGACACGTATTATCTGTGTTACTATTCACAGACGAACCCGAACATAGAGACTCGTATCCTCTGTGTCACTGTTCACATATTTCAGGTGATAGATTCTTAGACGATAGAGGGTTAATCCAGAAGATAAAATTCAACCACAGAGGATAGAACACAGAGGATAGATTAAAGACTAAGGATTATAAGAAGGAGTTAAGAAGTACTGGAGTTAAGTGCATCTTCTGTGTTCCTATTCATCTTGTATATTCTGTCCCAATGTTGAACCCTCAGGAGTTAGAATTGACCTTCCAAGTCTTCATGGAAGTTATAGAATTTGAAATCATCTTTCCAACTGTATGAAGAATACCCTGAACTGATTCCCCTATAGAAAGTTATGAAGTTTGTAAGATATCGTCTGTGTTTCTCAGACGTAGTCTGTGACACTGTTCATGCTATCATCTGGGTTATTATTCACATATATCTTCTGTCCCCTTTGTTGACCCCTCAGAAGATAAAGTTGATCTTGGGGTCTTTAGGGAGTTATAGACCTTGGAATTATCTTTCAAACCATATAGAGAATACCCCGAACCGATTACGCTAGAGAAAGTTATGAAGAATGTAAGATATCGTCTGTGTTACTGTTCACAAACTATCATCTGTGTTACTATTCACAGACTTCTAAATAAACAGAAATGAGATGATAGAAATGAGACGATAGAAATGAGACAAAGGGAGGCCAAAAATGAGACGCAAATAATGAGACGATAAAAATAATAGACCCTTCAGAAGATAAAGTCAACCTTCGAGGTCTTCATGAAAGTTGTAGAGATTGAAGATCTGAGACTAATAAAAGAGGAGATTTGAGAAGATAATTCGAAAGTGACCAAGGTGTTATCTCTGGAAGATAACTTATGTAGTAAGAGATTCTGCATGCATGAAAGCGACAGAGATGGTATCTGAGCATGAAGCATGAAGGGAGTGGGACTTTGAATTCAGGGTCTGACACATTAATTGATCCAAATAGTTTATACTTGAATCTCCCATCCACTACTCTGATGTCACCTGTAAATGTAATAGATTTGAGATTAATTAATTAAATAAAGCTAATTCAATAAATGAATCACCTGGTAAAATTGATTAACAAAGTTTTGTTTGCTTAACCTTATGAAATTCTTTACAAATTAAAAATTAATGAATCAACAAAGGGCAATAACACAAATTTCATAAGTCAATAAGTGACAATAACATAAAAGGCACAAAATCAATAAGGAGTAATATAACCACTTACCAATTACATTGAAATGATGTTAGAGCCTAACTTGTTTCCTCTAACTCCTTTTTAGTATATTTGATTTCTCCTTTGATTATTTTAATTGAATTCTCCTCTTTCGTGTGCGTGACTTATCTAATGTTTTAATTAATAAAACCTAGCTTGTTTCCTTTAATTTCACCAGTAATTATTCCTTTAATGATTTATGTTTCTTATGAACTTATGTAGGATGCAAAACAATGCCACTTAAAGATAGATGTCACGTAGGTTAAATAACCCATATGATGTCATTAGTTAGGTGGCACTGTCGTATTACCTATAATGCCATGTTACAAATATGATCCTATTTTTACATTGGAATTTACAATTTTAATGGAGGTTAATGGCATGGTGGATATGCATTACATAAATTAAACTATAAGGGTATGGATAGTTTTTAAAAGTCAGGAGGTACATTAATAATTTGCAAAACTATAAAGGATCTAATGAATTTAACCCTTAAAAATAAGTAACATATAAACTTTAATATAAGAATACTATGATTTAGTATAAAATGTACTAAGCATCAATTCAAACTATACCAAGACATAATACATTTAATACCAAACCTATAGAAAAATATCATCACTCTTTATATATAAGTACACTTAAACTTTAATATGAGAAAAACTAAGTACAAAGAATATCATGCCTCAATACAAATCATACCAATACTCATTACATCCAATACCATAAGTATATACAAACCATCCTAATGTCCAAAAAACCATTTTTCATTATGCTTGTTTAAATTTAAACCCTAACATTCAATATCATAAGATTAGATTTCACCAAATTAAGAATTTTCGATTGGGACATATTATTTTCGATTCATTTGGATTATAGGTGTAAACTTTTTGCAAATATGACTAAGTGACCATCCTCTAGTAAGACTCAGAGCATTTAAGGAAAAAGAGATTCAAATAGTAAATATCGACTACTGAAGGATTACAAAGATATTGAAGATGTATATTGACTGACCCTTAAATTTTTATCAAAACATTCAAGTTTATTAGAGATGTTGTAACACCCCACTCCCGCTGAACCCGAACCCGATATCGACAGTGATACCCGGATCCGTGCCCCGCGAGGGTGGCGTGTCACATCACTTAACAA
>JANZXR010000005.1:20039418-20050955 GCA_027575705.1 Erythroxylum echinodendron
GGACGGATTATCCATATTTAGGGCCGAGCATGGGCACAGCGGGTACTCGCTCGGAGCTCATCTTTATAAATCGGGAAGGAGAAGGAGACTGCTAGAGACGTTTTAACAAACACACAACGACGTCGTTTCATTTGGTCGTGCAGAAAAAAGTTTTCACATGGCCTTCTGCGACGTTTTCTTCAATAAAACATCGCAGATTCTATTTCTTGACGTTCTATTCCTAAAACGTCACAAAAACTATCAAAAACCTGCGATGTTTTCATAAAACATAGGAAAAACTATAAAAATCCACGGCGTTTTCATAAAACATCGCGGATTGTTCAAACTTTTCGTCAAGTGAAGTGTATATACCATAAAGCAAATAATTCAATATAATAAATATTCTTTTTCTTTGGTTTAGTTGTGTATTCTGTCACATATTTTTTAGGTTGAAGTTATAATAGATAATAATCAATTATGTTAAAAAGATGAAGTGAACTTAAAATTCTCTACTCATATTAAGGTGGATTTAATATGAAGTTATTTTTTTCTTCTTCCCAAATATATGATAAAATATTTAATATAATTATAAGTTTTATTGTAGAGTACTTGAAGGTGAAGGAAACTTATAAAATGAAAGAAAATCTTGCTATTGGTAAATTGGTAATATTACTTCATGAAAAAAAGTGTTATTTGATGTATAAGAAATGACTGAAAATTATTTACAATAATAAGTGAAAAAATAAAGAAAATGATGAGACTCATAATATTTCTTTTTGAGATGAAGAAGTATAAATATTAGATAAGGGAAAAAGTATTTTGATTGACAAGGATGTTATTTTTTTAATGTAAAACAACATTAGCTAATGATTATATCATTCAAATATTTCTTTAAATGCTTTAAACTCACTTTATTTTCAAAAAGCAATATTAGTTGATTGTTGATATATATATATATAAGTTTAATTGCAGAATAACATGTATTATTATGGAAGATGAGTGAACTGATCAAAGACAAAAAATCTTGATTAATTTGTTGATTTATTGTAATATTATAACAACTTTTATCATATATGTTGACGTTGTTTTATAGTACAAAGTGCTCATGCTTTATTTTTATGTTGTTGAGTGGATTGGATAAAAAATATAGTTAGTAATAATATAGATAATACAACTAATTATATACTAGTTGTATATTTGTTACAATCAAAATATGAACATATTTATTAATCTTTATGTATTATATATTATATAAATCTCATTTTAAAAGATATTGATTATATTAACCACATTTGTAATCTTGCTTCGCATGCATCTAAGATCATAATTTTTATGTATAATCATCTTATATTTTTATCTTGGATAAGAAAGTAAGAAAGTTAGGTTGAGATTGTATATACTGCGACTACTAGGTTTATAACTATATTTATAACTTTTAAAAGCACTTATGATCATAGACAAGTATTTCGAAAATTAGTTACAAGTAAACACTAGTAAATTATAAATTATCAAAGGATGTAGAAGCAAAAAAAATATATGTTATTATTCTATATAATAAATTTTAGGATATTTAATTATTGTAAAGATTGTGACTCCACTTACAAAAGTTGTTAGTGGCTAGTAAGTCAAATAAGAAGTCATCTTTAAGTTATATATATAATGGTAAGTATAGAGTTTGTAAGAAAATTATCAGTCTTTTTAAAGGGAAAGAAAAACTATACAAGCCTTATATAAAAACGCTTGAGTGATAATGAGATATGCATCTTACTTAAATAATCCACTTAATGGTTTACTTTCTTAATCCTTGTTAGTTATATATTAAAGATGCATGTACAAATATTAATATTAAAGGTCATCTTTGTTATGTGATTAAATGTAAAGATATTTTTCTATTGAAGAATAATCAAATGTAGCAAATGAAATTATATTGTGTCGTGAAGGTTTAAAGATTTTTATAAGACCATCTATAAAAGCATAATTTATAATGAAAAAATATAGGTTGATATTTTTTTATAATTCTTTGGTTTCATTATTTACCTATTAATAATATATATTTTATAATTTATTATAACTCTTATCTTAAAATATATGAATATTGAGAATTGCTTGGTATAATTGCTTCAAAGTTAAGAAAACTTGTTATTAAATTACTTTGTTAACTTACTTTCGTATCAAGTGGTGAATATAATTGAAGTGATTTTACACGTATTTATATAAAGAAACAAAATTATTTGTAACATAAAAATTTAATGACTTTGTTTACGTTATTTACAATATGAGGACGAAAATTATATATTTTATTTATTAAGTAATTATACTTTTAGTATTAATTTTATAATTTCTGTATCATGTACTAAAAGTGTATAATAAGTGCAAAATATATGATTCAATTGAATATTGAATATTGAATATATTGATCATATTGATTTTTGGACCAAAGAAGAATAATCATCATTATATAGTAATGATAAATAAACTGAGATAATTAGTTAATATCATATTTAAATATATTTATAATTGAAAGTATATTATGTTATAATAGTTTCATATATTATTAATTTATATTTTATTTAAATATAATAAAGATGTTGATGTAGATACTAGATCTGTTATGACTTTTGAAATAGTTTAGAGAATTTAAGATTTTTTATGATAAAAAAATACAATCTCTTTTAGATATGTAATTTTAATTATTAGTATTATTTTCATAATTTTATAATATATTTATTCATCTTTAAAATTTTTATTTCTTATTTAAATCCTTCTTCTTACCAATATAATCTCCAATTTGATTTTTAGAACATTGTTTACGGATTTGGCAAAGGCAAGCAAATCAACATCGCCGACATTCTACAAATGGTTGATCGTAGATTGACATTCCAATATAATAATATATAAAAAAAGACAAGAAAGCAAGGATTTGTAGTAAAGTAAGTAATACCAATCGGAGCCAAGTCCAGAAATAACGAATGAAAGAAAGGCAAATCAGCTTCCAAAATCTTTCGCCTATCAAAATATGCACCATTGTTTCTTTCTGATCTTCATCTTCAAATAAATACAAAAATCCTGTTTCCAGTTAGCAAACACCAGGGGCAGCAGCAGATTGGTGGTCGAATGGCAGCCTCTACCATGTTCTTAAGTACTCCAACCTTCCACAACAACAATCTCAATCTCTCTCCCTCCAACGTCTCCTTCCAAGGACTGCGATCTCTTACTGCCATTTCCAGGTCAAAAATCTACAGAAGTAGAACTAACAGGAGCTTTGCCGTCGAAACAGAGCTTAACCCTTCATTGGTCATCAGCCTTAGCACCGGTCTCTCTCTCTTTTTGGGTAGGTTTGTCTTCTTCAACTTCCAGAGGGAGAACGTTGCTGAACAAGGCTTGCCTCAGCAGAATGGAGTTACCCATTTTGAGGCTGGAGATGTTCGTGCTAAGGAATATATTAGCCTTTTCAAATCCAATGATCCTGTTGGCTTCAACATTGTTGACGTCCTTGCTTGGGGATCCATTGGTCACATCGTTGCTTACTGCATCTTGGCTACCACTAGCAATGGCTATGACCCCAAGTTTTTTTAACTTGTTTTCTTAATTCTTATGTTGTATAGTTGTTATATTTGTTTGGTCTTGTTCCCTCCTCAAATGCATGTAAGGTTGACCCAATTATTGCTTCCTCAAGTTCCAAGTTATTTAAGTTTAAGAAGAATATTGATAATTGTCTCTAATTCTTGAACCACAAGGCCCAAAAACGATCGTGTTAAGGTAAGTTGTTGATCCGAAACAAGCACCTGAGATCCCAAGGGGAAATTTGAAACATCTTAAAAACTTTCAGCCAATAAGACAACGGATCGAAGAACTTAAAGAGAAGGATTCAACTTCAACCAAGGAATAAAATTATAAGGAACTCATAAAAGAGGACTACATGTAACCAAATAGTCACAAAAGCATTTCTAGGCTTGCTTCTCCCGGGAAGTCGATACGCGGGGGTCCCATTCATCCGTTGATTGCTGACGTCAAATAGTTAGGATTTAGAGGGAACAGATCTTCTTCAATGGATGAAAATGTTTGGGCATTTAAAGGCCATTCAATGGCTCATCTGCGTCAGCTTCAGGTTTTCTCAAATCATTAAAACAATAACAAACGGATAAAATAAAATAGGTCAAAACTACTTTAAATTCTAATATTTTAGAGCTATTAAAATAAAATAAAATAAAATATTTTAAAATTATTTACAATAAAATTTAAATTATTTGTTAAGTTTTTTTTGTGATATTTACTTATTATTTTTAATTAAATATATAAGTTTTATTATTATTATTATTATTATTATTATTATTATTGTTATATATTATTTAATTTTTATTTTAAATTATTAATAAACTAATTAATTTAATATAATTACATATATTCTAATTAACTTAAATAACTTAATTATATTCTTTTTAATCAAAATTTAAAACGACAAGAATTTCCATTAACAATCATCTTCAATGAAAAATCACCTTTTAGAGCATTACAAGTTATGCCTCTTTGATCAGATAATTCCAACAACTTATACTGCACTGAGTGAAGCTAAGCTTGGTATCAATGAAATCTTGCTTCACTTGAAAAAATCTCTCTTAAAATCTCTTTTTGTCCTGTAAATATTTTCTGGGAGGTTAAATTCGTTTCAATGAATGTGTTCCATTTGTAGGAGTGAGAGCCAATTGTTCAGTGTCTTATGTCTGACTTATTTGAACAGCTGAAGTTGACGAGTCATTCAACCAATTCCTTTCATGCCGTTCTTTTTTCCTTGGAGTCAAACGATATGGTTAATGAGCTACTGTTAATAGGTATTCAAGTGAGCTAATTTTCTTTTGGTGGTATAGCACTGGGAGGGTCTATGTCAAACAAGATTGGAGAAGCAATAACAAGGTTTTATTAATAATTTAAATTAAAAACTAAATCAATTTAATAAATTAAACAACTAAACTCCACACTATCACGTAATGTACATGTAATAATGGGTATCATATTTCGATTCAAAAATAAATAAGTGCTACGTTAATAATAACGTGACACTTAACAAACGAAAACTTAACTTCGTCTAAATTTTCATTCATATAGTGTTTATTTTGAATATATTGAAAATGTTATAATTTATTTTGAATACTTAGAACTCATATTTTATTGAAAACATTAAAGTTTAAAATTCATTTTGGTCAGAAAAAACATAAAAATAAGATTGCTAAGAGCTCAAGTGAAACTAACTACGATCTTCCTACTTTTAGTTTATTTCCTTACAATCAATTGGATATATTATTAATTTATTTAATAAAAATACTTTTTACTAAATGTTTTGTTAATTATATTTAATTTTTAATACTAAAAATAAAATATTTATAATAATTAATTTGAATTTAAATTATATTGAAATCATAATTATGAGATCTAAATTACGTTTATGTATCATTTTCAACAAAATAAGATATTGATGAAATAGTAAAATAACATATATTATTTTTCTTTCTTATTAAAAAGTTAATTGATTTCATAAATTAAAGTATGAAGATACTTAAATGTATATGCAGGTACTTATTAGATAATAAGTTAATTGAACTGTCCTGATTGGTATTGATCGCCCCATTAGCAGCTTGGTTTGCTCACTAGGCTTCAACTCAACTACAATTCCCTTTAAATAACTGGGGTTCCCAATAACTCACAAGAAACTCACTCACTTGGACTAAACTCCTTTGCTTGATACAATCAATAGGAGAATCAACAACTAGTGTAACAGGTACTTAAGCTATAATGTAAAAATTACTTAAACTATCTCTCTTCTAAGCAACCTGGTTATTTATTGTTGCTCTCACTTGGCCCTTCCTAAACGAGTTATGCAAGCCATAGACAAGAAAGTAAGGGACTTCCTATGGGGTGGCTTTAATAGCACTAAGAAACTTCCTAAAGTGAAATGGTCATCATTTTTTCAACCTAAAAATTATGGAGGCCTGGGGATCATATATGTTAAAACCATAAGTAAAACTTTGTTAGCTCAAAATTTATGGAATCTCTACAGTATAAAGAAAACCTATGCGTTAAATGGATCCATCTATACCACATCAAACATGAACGTATATGGATGATTCCAATATCTCCCAAGATTTCATGGACTCTCCAACATATTCCCCAATCTAGAAGCTACATGTAACATATGATCAAACATATGATAGGCAATAGTCCCAGCGCGTCTTCTTGGTTTGGTCAATGGCATGAGACGGGACCACTGTACAAGTTTCTTAGCTTAACTGACTAAGATCCTTTATCCCACCTTAGAAAAAGGTCCATGAGTTAATAAGAGATGGAAGTTGATCTTGAACTTTTCATTCTACAGAGAGGTAGATCAAATTACCAGAAAAATGCCTACTAATTCATTAGACATATCTTCTCCAGACTCCATAAAATGGCTATTGACAAGTCTAAAATATTCACTCTGCACTCATGTAGGAACTTCTTACTTGAGTCACTAAACCCCACTCCTAGGGATTGGCATAATCTGGTTTAGGACATAAGCATCACTCATTCACACTCCTTCATTAGGTTTTTAAAGGAGATTTTGTCTAACAAAATAAGGCTGAAAGAGTATGAAATTGCAATCTTGAGTAACTTCTCCATCCTTTACCTATTAGATATATGAGCTTCGATTATGTCCTATGTGATTTAAGGTCAAGCTTTAGCCTCATATCCCTGTTGATTTGCAAAAGATCAAGGTAGGAAATCTTAAACTTACTATTACTCTCTGTAATTGATAGACCACTCTTTCAAATGTCCAATAGATATACTAGAAGACGTGCTTATAAAAATTGGTAAGTTTCTTATTCCGATAGACTTTGTGGTATTAAACATGACTGATGATAGGTAGACACCTTTGATTTTAAGTTAGCCTTTCTTAGCCACTTCAGGGCCCTGATTGATGTTCATAAAAGCTAAACCTAAAGGGTAGGGATGAGAAACTTGATTTCAAGAATCTAAACCTAAAAATCCTATTAACGGTAAGTTTAATAAATGCCTTCATTTTGGTATAACTAACCAAGGTACATCTTGTGTTATACCTTTTGGTTGATGTGGAAGTTTATAACAAACTGTGAAAAGTTTGAACTAAGAGATTGTTGCACTATATCAATGCTTAATGAAAAAACCCAATTGACCTAATTTTTCAATATAACTAATCATATTCAGTATATGTAGCTACATTGAAGGTCTTTCTATGATCTTGTATTGAAATAATGCTTTAGAGAATTGATACCTCTTCATCGTGCTTTGTGCATGAAATGACTCCTTGAGATGCAAAATTATAATAGGATCATTTATATTCTCACTTTGCCTTTAAAGTTTAAGAGACATACTAGCCAACATTACACATGTAATTTTTTCAACATCATCAATATAACGCTGATATCTCTCCAGTTACATCCAAACTAAACTGATGGAATAACAATATAAAAACATATAGTTTTTATTACCTGAGAACAATTCCAAAGTTACAGAACTAGTGTGAGAAAGTAGGTCTAAAAAGCTTATTAGCATCCTTGATGCTCCTTAAGAATAGATTGGTGCTTATCTTTTCTAATAATCAAAAGACATATAAAAAGCAAGTATTTTTTATACTATAAGACTAAATAAAATAAGGACTTCAATAAATATTTAGTTACTCCCTATTTTGTTCAAACTAATCGCCATGATTATTAAATGAAGAAATTATCAAATAATTTTCTAGTGGGATAGGATTCCATTTAGACTAAGTTGTTCTTAAGTTACTTAATAACCATCATAATTTAAATTAGGTAGAAAACATTCTCATCAACTGTATCTTATATGTTTCCTAGATTTGTTAATTGATAACTTTTTGCCAAAATATATCTTATTATTATTCCTAAACATGTCTCTAAATTCATATGATAATGAGTTAGTCATCCAAATCAAGTAAGATCCATACATTTAAGTTAAAACAAATTCGAGTTAAGGGAGTTTTAAATCACTCAATAAGCTTTATAATAAATAAAAGTATGTATTTATTATTAAATAATAGAGGACAACTATCACATTCTTAAAAAGTGTGCTTAATTTTTAATTAAAGGATTTAAATTTCAAAAATTTAGGTCTCATCAAAGATCAATATAATCTCATTATATTAATTATTTACAACATAATCAAATTATGAAAGAATGATATGGCTAGGTTGGATCTTACCAAAGACTTGTCCCCTAATAGAAAAATTTGGCATACTAGAATACAGGTAAAGGATCTCTCTTAAAGAAGGCAATTGTGTTCTTGTAGGTTATATTAAACCCTATCATTTGCATTTATTACATGGTACTTACCTCCTAGTTAGTTTCCTACTTAGCGTAATTAATGTAGAGATAGGCTTGGTTGGAGTTACTCTTGTACATGTCTTTTTCTTGTATGTATCTTTATCCTACCATTTATTGTTAATCATTAATATATATTGTAAGTACGTTATTTTGTATTGTCATAACTTTTTTGTTTCTTTTTATTATTTATTTGTATTTTTGTATTGTTTGTATTTTTATTTAATTATTTTTAGTAATTCTTTTAATTTGTGTGCACATCCATTTATTATTTTATAGTATCATCATGACAAATTGTATATAGGTCTATCAGAAACAGCCTATCTATTAGGTAGGGATAAGATTATGTACTATCAAACCTCCCTAGACCCTGCGCCTCAGCAGGACTTCAACTGGTTGCTGATGATGATGATAACCAAATTATGAAAGAAAATCCTTAAAATTCTTTGCTTATTTCTAATTATTGATTAGACAAAAAATTTTATTGAATAGTTCAGCTATTACAAAATTAAACAAAATTCTAAAATTATTCATAGTAAAATTAACTTTTTAAAGAAATTCTATAACACTCTTCTCTATTTATTTGGAATTTAAGTTAATTTAATCTCAATTAAACTAATTTAATTAAATATAATGCTAAAAATACACAAAATTAAAAATAAAATCGAGTGGAAAATGTTTGGAGCATGCACTGCACATGCTAGAGCTTTTTAGAGAGGCGTATGCACTATACGGGCTAGACATCTTTGAATTAGTCTGGTGTGATCCCCTTGTTTTATATTGCCCCCATCATTTTCCACTTTCTAGGGCTTTTATGTTTTATTCGTTGACTCCCTCTTCTTGGTGTCGTTGCCTTCTACTTTTGATCCTACCACTACCTGCTTATGCTTCTTTATTTGTCACAATTTCATCATGTTTGAGGCTTCTTATCTTACCTCTTCTTCCAAAAGTGATTTGAATTGCCACTAGCTCTATCACCAAACTTCACAAAGTGATGGTTGCTGGTGAAGCATACATCATACCACTTTATTAAACTATGTTTTCAGATTTAATAATTGCTTGCCTAAACTTGAACCATAAGGGAGATATAAAGGATGCTTTTTAGATTTCAATCAAGCACACAATACACACAACTAAGAAGCAGAACAACAAAAAGGGAGGTGTATATGATTTTCCAAAAAAAAAAAGGAAGATTCATAATTTTTCAATTTAAGAATCATAAAAACAAAAGGCATATCTAGATTTCTAGAAAACAATTTGCAAAAAAATCATATCAAGGAGGCAGCATATGTTTATTTCAAGTTTTTAGAAATAATGAATAAAACACAACAACATTTTTCCAGAAAACCTGAACAAAACCATAATTAATTATTGCCCTAATTTGTATTAAGGAAATAATTAAAACAAAATTTTAATAGTTAAATCTTATCAAATCAATAATGAGCAAGCAACTTTGATCAAGTTTAGCAAAAAAAAAACAAAATTTTAATAGTTAAATCTTATCAAATCAATAATGAGCAAGCAACTTTGATCAAGTTTAGCAATTAAAGGAGGATCCGATGATATTATTGGAAAATTACTTGTGATCTAATCATAAGCGAAATAGAAAATAAATTTTATGATTTCTTGATTGGATCTCAATAACTGAAGAACTTGAAAAACAGGAATCATAAAAGGTAATTAAATCGTAATTAATTCAAATTCTTACAAAACCTTGTTCACAGAGTGTCACCCACAAGTTGTCCGAGTGTTTAATCTTAACGGCATCCATAAGTATTTTCATACTTTAATTTATAGGATCAATTACTTGTTTCGTATGAAAGAAACATAATGTATGATAGTTTTATCATTATATCAATATCTAGTCTTGATGAAACTAAACTAGAAACAACTTAGGAATAATACATAAATACGAATTACACAAAGATATAGAGTATCTTTATTAATTAAAATTATAATATCATACATAAAATTGCAACCAACTAATTGGCTGCAAGAGCATAAGCTGACATAATGATTGCAACCATTAAATCACTGCCAATGCCGAAATATAAAATACAGGTGACATGATGCTAATTGTTATGTAAATTATAATTATTTTAATATTTACATCAAACACCTTTTTATATGTTAAAGTGTCAATTCAAGAATCTAGTCTTATAAACTATTGGTTTTTGGAAGGTGTTTCATATGAAAAAAGGATTAAGATTCCAAAATTACTAAAAGTTAAATAGATATATATCATTATAATACAAAATATTATCATGATAATATAAAACATTAATAAGTTAGGTAACCTACATTTAAAAGCAATTAGTACAAAAACCAAAATGAGCAAATAATAAAAATGTTTAATAGTTGGACATAAAATGTAAAAGTTGTAGGATTACTCTTTAATTTAAATCCACTAAAACAAGAACAAATATTTCTATAATTTCTTTGGTAAACTATTCTTGTTATTATCCATCACCATCGATGGTCATATAATATTTTTCCTAATGATTGAAAATCAAATCCGACTGGTAGGTTTAATCAAAATAACCCTGAATCAGCTCATTTCCAATCCAATTTATCTTAATAACCTTTAATGAAAGGTTGTAACAATCTCTTTCTTCAATTGAACTTTAACTTCTTCAACTTATAAGGATAATCTCCTTTTTCAAATGAATTCTTAATCAGGAGGTGAACGTAAGTTTTTTTAACATATTTTTACAAAAAAATGAAATTGTTTGGAACATTAAAAACTTAATGACCTTGTTTATGTTATTTATTATCTACGGATGAAAAATAGGTGTTTTATTAGTTAAATTTTAATTTTTAATAATGTTACTTTTATTATTAATTATATACACTACAAGAAAAATCGCAAATAGGGACGAAAAATAGGGACGGAATTTATCCGTCCCTAATGAATTTGCGACCGAAATGGGTTAAAAAATCTTCCCCAAATTCGTCCCAAAGTTCCTTATATCTACATCGATGTAACACCCCACTCCCGCTGGACCCGAACCCGATATCGATAGTGATATCTGAATCCGTGTCCCGCGAGGGTGGCGTATCACATCACATAACAATTCAAACTCGATATACATTTTTTTTTAAACCATCGACATCATGTACAGAAAATCAAATACTAGAGTCTTCCATTTTGTTTAATACTCATTTGGTACAAACACAATACTATCATCAGTAACTTTTATTAGCCACTTGGGCCCA
>JANZXR010000005.1:20060062-20076654 GCA_027575705.1 Erythroxylum echinodendron
AGAAAGATTCAAAGAAATCAGACGAAACTTGAATATGGTCGTCTTTAGAGACCAATCGTCTGACACGTCATGACCCACACGATTCTTACAAAAGGAAGATAAAAAGTTTAACTCTTCAAAAGCTAGTAACTAAAAGTTATAGACGGTAATTATTTTTGGAGGGAAGTATAAAAGAAATTCTCTCAGACGGTTTAGGAATACACCTGTTCTAGAAAACTCTTGAAATCCTTTGAAATCGATTTTTGCAGAACTCTCGAAAATAGCTAAGCATTTCGAGACTTTGCGGTTACGCTCTCATCTTCAGATTCTAATCTCTTTACCTTGAAAAGTTTCTACTTTCTAAAGATGACAATAGCGCAAGTAATGATTTATGGAAAGCCTGTTGACTTCAAGTCTTTGAAGGAGAATCAGATGGACATTGAACCCGAAGTTAAGGCAGCTGGTTGGGAAAACTTCTTTCAGCTAATCGAGAAGGTTAGTGGATGTCCGAGTGTTGGAGAAGAAGTGTCTTACAACCCTAGATGGATGATTCAAAATCATCTAGAGAAGGCACTGGTAAATCAATAGCTTTATGGGTGTAGTGACCCGAAGGACAAGAAGGCGTCAAATCTTGTTCCAAAAGCTAGGGTTCTACACATCATATTATTTCACTGTATTCTACCAAGGACAGGATCAAAGAACGTTGTGACAACGATTGATGAGCAATACCTGTTCTATCTTCTTAACCATAAGCCTATCAATCGTCCATACTTGATTTTCAGATACATGACGAAGACGAAGAAGGACTCTAATACTTATCCGTATAGTATGCTGTTGACAAGAATATTTAGAGATTCTGGAATTTTCCTGGACAGATGAAATGGGGTAAAGATGAACATTAAGAGTGTTATTAATGTAGTAACCATTGGCAAAATGGGATTGAGTATAACTTCTACACCAAAAGCAAGAATTAAAGGGGAGCATACACTCAGACGTATCATGAGTGGGAATATTACTCCCAAAGAGAAAAAGAAACCTCAATCTTCTGAAAGAAAGGCTGTAGAAGAAATGAAGAAATCGTCTAAAGTACCAGCTGAAGCTAAGATGATGAGGCAAAAAGAAGAAAGCCAGGTAAGTCTATCTGGAAAACAAGTGTCAGTAAAAAAAAAGGCAGAGGCATTTGATTTTGAACAAGTCAAAAAATCAAAGAGATCACCGAGAGTATTAACTCTCCAACAAGAAGAATAGAAGAGAGGAAGTCGAGTGACTCTTGGTGTACAATCTCAACAAATAAAAAGAACACCACAAGACACAAGATCTCTAGTCTCAATTCTGTAAAAAGTGCAGACGGAGTAAAACAGGGAGACTGGAATAAAGAAGAAATTGGAGTTTGAAAGAAAGCGGACTCAACTCCATCCACCTTCTGGACTGGCTAGTGAATGTAAAAATACAAACTAGTCGGAAAGAAACCACTTCAACTGGGAGTCAACGAAAAAAAATCAGTTGAAGATAGAGTGGAATCTTTTAGTCCTATTAGAAAAGAGGACTTGAAAACAAAAGTGATTGAAGAAAAGGTACCTGTAAGTAGCAGAAGCTCAATAATAATTAGAGAACCTGTGAAAAGGTTAGTCAAGGTACAGATGGAATCTATTTTGATCAATAATCGGTCTATGCATCTTCTTAATCATGAAGAAAGGAGATTATATGGGATTCTGAAGGATGAAAAGTCAGAACCATATCCACAGAAGATGACCAAAGATTGGTATACTATCTACCCAGCTACAAGTAGAACCCTGATCAAAATTGTACTTGACTTACAACCAAGAGCTCCACACATTGTACGCAATGTAGAAAAAGGAAAACAGAAGATGTACTCTGACAAAACTATAGGTGACCTAACAGAAGAACAGATTCTGAAGCAGTGCGAAACATAGATGACGCTTGTCGTGCAGTACAATCAAGAGGAGTCTATGTTTTCCATCATATCTCGAAAGCATCAGGAAGTAAATGTGGACGCTTCACCACAAATGAAAGTTCTCAGGTAGTGGGAAGGGTAACTAAAGGACAGTATAGATCTATAAATGTTAGAGGTATGTGTGTCAACTTAGAGACTTTTATGCACTTGCTTCTGCACTTTCGACCTTTAAGTTTCATACCCTCACTTAAAGATATCCTTCATCTGCTTAGAAAAACCATTCCTAAACTACCTAGACCTGATGACCTTAATCTCCCAGAAGGTAAGCAAGTCTTCAAACCTTCTACCCTGAAAATCATAGAACTCGATGTCTTACCATCAGAAACATCAAAAGATGCATCCTCTAATCCATCAAGTCCAATTCAAAAAGACAAAATGATTGAAATGGAAGAGGAAAGACATTCTGAGCAGTGGAGCAAGGAAGCCTTAGTAAAGGAAGTTGTAGAAATTAATACTAAGGTTAATGATCTACAAGATTCAGTGGATAATCTTCAAAGCTCAGTAAATGATGTACGCAGCTCCGTTAGTGATCTTCATGAGGAATTAGCTTATATATGAGTGACAACAGAAGCAGACCTCAAGTTGATCAAAACAGAAATGCAACATATTTTTTCTAAAATAATGAAGCATCTGAGGTAACATTTTTGAGTGATAACAAATAGGGGGAGAAGAAAAGAGAAGAGAAAAAGAAAAAGGGGGAGACAGGGGGAGAAAAGAAAAAGAAGAATATAAGGATAAGAAAACAGAAGAAAAAGATAATGAAAGCATGTGTATTGAGTGTTGTTGTCTTCTTATGTTTTATTCTTTTGTTGTTTATAAATGAATAAAAATTCATTCACTTTGTCTAAAATTATGATTATTTGTTATCATAAAAAAAGGGGAGATTGTTAAGTCAAGAGGACTTTACGATGACTAATTTTAATGACAATCAAATAATAGTAATGTTAGAAACAAAAGAACGTCTTTGACAACAATGTTAAGTATGCATACGCAAATATAGACGCAGACGCAAATATAAACGCAGAAGTAGATACAGACGCAGACGCAAATATAGACGCAGACGTAGATACAGACACAGACGCAGATATAGACGCAGACGCAGATATAGATGCAGATGCAAATGCAAACACAGACGCAAAGACTATACAGACGCAGACATAGACACAAACGCAAAGGCAAAATAAAAGCAAAAAAGACATAGACGATACTATGCAAACACATTAGCATGTTAGGCAGATATTTAGTTAGAGTTAGTTACAAAACTCAACTAAAGGAGCGGTTATCTAGAAGCGGTTATCAAGAATCAAGAAGCCGTTATCAAGAACAATGAAGTAGTTAAAGACGAAGACTATAAACATTAGTCGTAGTCGAAGATGTAAAAAGAAAAAGCGAGGATGATCAGAGACAGAAATACTGAGACAATTAGAAAAGCTAGATAATCTGAGAGAAAATTCTTACTATACTTACTTAGAATAGAGCTTACATTACTGTAACTATAGCCTGAAGAGGCTAAGATAGTGAAAGAATACTTTGTAAGAGACTTGAAGAGGCTCTAGAAGGAAAAGAATACTTATAATCATTTGAAGACTAGTGAAACACTCAGACGAACTCTGAGGACTGGACGTAGCCCACGGTTTGGGGTGAACAGTATCAAAATCGCATTGTCTATTCTCTACTCTTTACTTTAGTTTACTTTGTTGAAACTTTTAGAGAAGTAATTTGCGATTCATCTACGTAATAAGTAGTGATATTTTTTTAATAAGAAAGAAAAGTTTTCTTTTTGTAGATTTTATATTAAAAAAAGAAAAATACACCATTCAATCCCCCCTTCTTGTGTGTCTAGTTTCTTGAACTTAAAGATTTTACTAACGTGTGATTTACTTCACTTTATATTTTCAAGTCTTTGATGGTTGGCATCTATTGCTGTCTATTTGTTAGTGCCAACTTCATTTGTTTCGGGCAGGTTAGGTTCATGGCCCGTTGCTATGTAATTTTCGCGTTTCTTATTAATAAAATAGGGTATTTATCTCTTCTAGGGTGCTGCCTTTGTTGATTTAAAAAAATAGAACATTTACTAATGTTTAATTGATATCTTATTTTATACATATTTAAAAATCAAAAGTATAATATATTGCAATAAAAATAAGTTCATATATTATTTATTTGTAATTTATTTAAATACAATAGAAAATGTTGATATAGACATTTAGGATGGAATCATGGTTTATAAGTCTTTAAATAGTATTGGAGAATTTCACATTCTTGACAATAATACAAAACATCCTTATTCAAAACTACAATTTTAATTGCTACTATTATCTTAATTTTTATATTATATTTAATTTTAGTTATAATTATTAGAATTTTTAATTATTATATTATATTATATATTTTTATAGTTTTATTGTATATACCTAGTTTATGACAATATAATATCAATTAAACTTTTAACCTTAAATCTCTTTTTTAACTTATACAGTAATATATATTGGTGTATTTTTTAAATTTCAATAATTTTTAATTATCATATTATATTTTATAATTTTATTGTATATACCTAATTTATGACAATATAATATCAATTAAACTTTTAACCTTAAATCTCTTTTTTAACTTATCTTATTTTCGATTCAATTTTAAAATATTATTTTTTTAGTTAAGCTAAAATTATGATTTCATAATAATCCAATACTAATTATACTTTTAAATTTTAAATCTCTTTCATTTTCAGTCCTGACTTTTTAATTAAGCTAAAATGCAAATACGTGGAGTGGGCAAAGGCAATTAGGACGAACGTGTTCCTATAAAAATGCTAATATTTGCATTAGGCCTTAGTCTTAGCCTTTTTTCATGCAAAGTCATATTGTTGTCAAATTCGTGTTGTTGTCTGCTAAATCATCTTAGTCTCAGTCTCTGTAATATACGTTCTAAAACACTGTATTCTTGAAGGAGAAAGAAATTATGCCGAGCTATGACCCAACTCTAACGGTTGCTCAACAGTCTGAGACCACATCAAATCGCTCATCCTTCTCCTCTTACCCTCCACCAACTGCCAAGTATGAGGAACTTGTTCAAAGTTCAGACCTTTTCTGGGAAAAGCTCAGAGCTTTTCATCACTCCTTGGGAACTAAATTCATGTATGCTTTCCTATTGATTTCATTCTTTCCCTGACATATCTAGGGTTCTCTTTTTATTTCGATTATACCCACGGACTCTTCTTTATAATTTTAGATGTTGTATCGTGATCTGTTACCATATTTGCCGTTTCATGTATCGTCCAAAGAGATCCCAGAACTAAATTTAAAAAATTACCAGTCTACCTACTAACTGAAGTTTAAACCCTCAAAGTCTCCAACTTTGTTCCATCCCCTAAGCCCTAGGCCAGTCCTATTATTCGGTTGTTGAGTTGAGACCTTCATACTCGACACTGTTATGCGAGACAACTGATAAAATCAGTGACTCGGAGGCAAAGGCTAACTTCCACTGTGGGGTTGAAGGGGCAAGTGAAGGAGAGAGTTTGGAGACTTAAGGTCTGGGAGCGGCATTCATGATATTGTTGCATACCCTTCCTTTTCTTGTATGTAAATTCCTTGCCAGAATTCTTTTAAAATTAGTACTTTACTTCCTCTCTTAAAAGTTATTGCTAGTATATTTTTGTTAATTAATTCCTAAACCAGCCATAACAGCAGCCCGCTTGCAAGATGCTGGATCTAAGTATGGTTGATTCAGTTGAAAAAGGATGATAATTGTTACACGTGGTGCACTATTTGATAAATCAAAGTGTTGGTTTCTATTTATGAGATACTGACTGTGTCTCTGGAAATCAATACACAGTTAATGTTCTGACAAAATTGTTTCCATTTTAAGTTTTAGAACTGTCCTTCTAAAACTTAGACACATGAATCTTATGGGGTCAATTTTTCCATTTGGAAATAACTGCTGTCTGAACTACTTGCATTGTGTATGTTTTTGGTTCCTTGTTCGTGTTTACGTGAGTTAATGTTATCTGTTGTAAGGTAAGCAACAAATTTAACCTTTTCTTGTTTTGTAGCTTCTATCTTCCTTGTTTACTGACATTGATATTCTCTCTTGTGCATTGGTGACTTCAAATTTGTGTTCTAGAACAGGAAAACTAAAGGAAAAAATTGGATATAGTTTATAGCTTTTCATTTTGCTTTATTGTTTGTAAAGGGTCCCAACAGTTGGAGGACAGAGTCTAGATCTTCATGGCCTTTTTGTACAAGTCACATCTCGTGGTGGTCTTGAGAAGGTATGAGTTTTTAGCTTTTCATTAACTAAGGTGTTTAGGCTGTGCATAACTGTCCATTGCTTAATTGAAGCTTTTATAGATAGCCACAATCTCATGCACATAGGAGAAAATGCTCTTTGCAGATCCTTCAACATGGTTCAGGAAATCCTTACTGTATAGTTATGGAAATATCAACAGTAATTGCCATATATGATGGATTATGTTACATAAATGCACCATAATGGCTGTTCACAAATATGGCAATACGTTCTAACTTTAATTGGAGTCGGCTTCTTTTTGTCAAACTGTTTGTTATCCTTTTCAATGAGCATAGAGATGTTAAAAACAAATAAAACTATCTGCTTGCATCAATAAGAAGACCTTAATGCAGTTCTGAGATAATGGGATTGTAGCTAAGAATCACGAGATTCTCTACTCTTGAAGGAGAAATTACAGAGTTCGAAAATAGATAGGTCAGACTAAGTCCTGATAGCTGGAGTTTTAAGTATTTCTATTACTAGAAGTAAGTCAATCCTCTTTGTCAACATACTTAAAAACGATTTGAATTGAAGTATTCTTTGGATTGCCATTGTCTGTTTCTATGAAGATTTCTTTCTTCCATCCAAGGAGGACTTTTATCTTACCTTGTCAAATTCTCTTGAAACTGTTGTAGGTAATCAGAGATCATAGATGGAAGGATCCCGTTTTCAATGAGCAAACAGATGTTAAAAGCAAATAAAACTATTTACTTGCATCAATAAGAAAACTTTGATGCAGTTATGGGATAATGGGAATTTAGCTAATAATCACGAGATTCTCTACGCTTGGAGGAGAAATTACAGACTTCGAAAATAGATGGCCTGAGATAGGTCTGACTAAGTCATTATAGCAAGAGTTTTAAGTATTTCTATTACTAGAAGTAAGTCGATTCCTCTTTATCAACATACTTCAAAAACACGACGTGAAGTATTCTTTGGATTGCCATAGTTTGTTTCTGTGAAGATTTCTTCCTTCCATCCAAGGGAGACTTTTATCGTACCTTGTCAAATTCCCTTGAAACTGTTATAGGTAATCAAAGATCATAGATGGAAGGAAGTGATCAGCACCTTCAATTTCCCATCGACAATTACCAGCATATCATTTGTGTTGAGGAAGTACTATATGTCCTTGCTTTATCATTTTGAGCAAGTTTATCACTTCCACAAAGAAGCACCCTCAGTGGCAGTGCAAGGTACGGACTTGTGGTTCTTCTATATCTTTTCATTCTTTAGTATTTCATTATATGTTGAAAGTTCACCATTTTTTTAACTCCTTTTGAATAGATACAAGGAATCTTTCCAGTGGATCTACAACCCTGGATGAAAGTACAAGCCAGTTAAGAGGTAAGAGCTAAATGTCAGCTGCTATTGTAAGTAGTCTTGTTTTGGACTATGACTATTTGGTTAGAGTTTGTGTGTGTGTGTTTGTGTTGCTTTGCCTTTACTCCTTTCTGTAGAGTCGGAAGACAATAATGTGTAATTCTAGTGTCCACCCTATACATCAAGGTGGCTAGGAATATTTGTGGAGCAAATGTGGGGAAGTTTTATGATGAAATAATACAGGCGTCTGTGGAATTGATATTCTCATGGAAAAGTTTGTAGCTTTTTGTCTATATTGCAGGTCTGAAAGTGCTTCTGACTTCCAACTAATTAATTTCCATGGTACACTAAGCTTCACATGAAAGGTCTTATTCTAGCTATGTATTATTTTGTGATTTTCTTGATATACATGGCAACATCTAATTTGCAATATAACACAACATTATGAGGAGTATATGCTTTCTTTTTCGTTAACTTCAAGTGTGAGCCAGGATCTGGTTCTCATATGTCCGAAGTGTTTGATAAGTTATTTTTTTGATGGATTTCTAGTGTGTTGTATATATTTTCTTTTGGAGTAAAAAAATTTGGACTAGTGTAGTACAAAGTCAAGGGTATTGCTGGAGAAATTATTAGATTATCATGAGTTCTTTGGTGAATGAGTTCTCAACAACTTGTTCAAGTAAATACCATATTTATTTTCCTTCAGTTCTGAAAGAGAGATGGTTGAATTTTGCTCTAGAATCTATTTCTTAAGTTTATATCCCTCGTTTAAAAATTTTGACCTCAGAGTATTATGAACTTTTGATATTTGTGTACATGATATTTTTAGCAGAGCAATATCTCTTGAAGTCTGGATCTGTAGCTGTCTTGCAAATAAATGGCCATTCTTTTGGTTGCAGGAAGTCCGGAATTGCAACTTGGGTCTTCAGTGACTGGAACAATTGATGGAAAATTTGATAATGGTTATCTAGTTACTGTGAACTTGGGCTCCAATCAGCTCAAAGGTGTTCTGTACCATATTCCTCATGCGTTTCATGAGTATCAGAAACCTCATGGTTTAGATGTGCCTCCCCGTCGGCGCAGAAAAAGGTCCCGTTTAATGTTAAGTGATCCCTCTCGCCCCAAATCAAACAGAAGTGGGTACAACTTTTTCTTTGCTGAGCATTATGCTAGGCTAAAGCCTCAATACTATGGGCAAGAGAGGATTATCAGCAAGAAGATTGGGCTTCTGTGGAATAACCTGACAGAGGAAGAAAAACAGGTACACCATTGCTCATTTTTCTTTACTACTACATTTTCTCAGCTTATCTTTGCCGATGCAGTAACCAATTCTTAATGGATCCGTGTCTTCTGTTTGTAAATTGGTAGGTTAAATTGTAACTTTTTGTTTAAATGCATTGCAGTGTTTGCATGCTTATGTTTCTTCGTAATTGCTTAACTGTAACTTTTTTTGTAGCAGAACCAAATTGCATAATAGGACTCGTATCATTTGAATTTGGGTTGTTCCAAATGCATGCATTTGTCCTGCTTAAAAGTAAAAAAGCTTTCCTTCCTTTCCAAATTTATCCAAAACCGTTTCTTTTTTCTTTATTTTGCTTTTTCATTTTTTCTTGAACTATCTTCAACTTGAGCTTTTAGGACCTTCTTCATTCTTGCTAAAATTTAAGCTTAAGTGACAACTTCATGTTGTTGTATGTAGGTTTATCAGGAAAAAGGCTTGAAGGACAAGGAGAGATACAGGACTGAAATGCTTGAATACAAGTCGTCGTATGCAGATTTATCAGGGAAAAGGCTTGAAGGACAGGGAGAGATACAAGAGTGAAATGGTTGAATGCAAGTCGTCTTATGCTGAATAGCTTCAAACAGATTTTAGGTCAAACCATATATGGTGTTATGGGATGTTTTTGCTACGGCTGCTGTACCTTAATCTGAAGTTGAAAATAACATAGATGCCTTATTTCTAGTTGGTTGGGATGAAGTCTTTAACTTTCGAGGTGAAGTTATACTGTGTTATCCAATTGAAAGAATTATCACCGATAAAAGTTTTGTCATACCCGATGACTCGTTTTGACAAGACCACAGGAGATTTCATATAACCAAGCACATGTAACCGGTGTTTCAGGTAAGTGACGGTGGTGCAGTCTGATATATATTTGAGCTGTCCTTAAAAGATCGCAGGGGAGGGCAGGGGAGGTTTCTTCAGCCATGATATCTACGTTTTATCCCGGGAAGAGTCCATGATGGACACTAGCATTTGCTACATTTGTCATGATCATAATAGGTCTTCCTAAAGTAAAATGTGGCTTGACACGGATATGATATACAAACTGTCCATAAAAAAATGGATCATAATTGAGGAATGGGAAACAGCAGATGATATGATTCTGATTAGTTAGAGATGCGTGTATGATAAAAAAACCTTGAAAGGCATTGCTAAACCTCATTACACCCACCAAGAACACCAAAAACGTTGCTCCTAGTCTCATGGAAATTTATTTTGACATTTAACTGTCATGTCCTACAAACGTTGAAATTATACAAGGGAATTTTTTTCTCGTATTTAAGTTGGTACAACAACATTGGAGTGGGGTGATAGGTGCGACATCAATAGCCCTAATAATATTAGGACAAATAAAATCAACTGAATAAAAAAGTACGAAGTAACCTTAAATACTTGCTTCTGCATCTTCAATAACTCTTCTGTTTCTAACACATCTCCTTTATATTTTTTTAACTCCTCAGCGTGTTTATTTATAACATTTTCCTCAATTTCTGTTCCTCCAAGTTGATTCAGTCTCTTTTCTTGCTCGCTCGCAGTTTCCCTGACATGATTATTCAGATCAATTCTCAATTTCTGTACAGTACCTGCTAGTGCCAGATACTCAATCTCACCCTCAATCTTTTGCCTGAAAAGGCCCTCGAGCTGAGTCTCGATCTCTCGACAGCTCATTTGCACTAACTCTACAGTATTCCCCAATTCTGCACTGGGTGAAATCCCATGGTTCAACGTAGCTTCTAGTTCAGCAACCCTAGACTCCTTAAGCTTCAGCAGGGTCCTTGCCTCCTCCAGTCTGCTTTCCAAATGCGCCACATTCTCTGTCAAGCACAACACTTTAGATTCCAACGAAGTTAATTTTCTGGTACTTCCAGATTCGAGCTGATCGGATGAACTTGACTCTCGGATTCCTGAACTTGCAGTATTGATCTTACTAATCTCCCCCAACTTTTGAACCTCTGCAAGATTTGATATCTATTGTCAATTTCCTATGCCCAATCATCTTGTGTAAGCCAATAAGCCATGAAAGATCATGAGCCACAGTCCTGAAACGATCCTCTATCTAAGCAACAGACTATTGCCAGCACTTGTTAAAGGGGTAAAAACCATCACGTTCCAAACATGTCCCTACAATGTCTTCATAAAACTACAAACTAGAAGACGATTCAAAATGTAAAAAATGACTTGTAAGTAGCAAATATTGGGGGTTCTTTCAATGTTGCCTGGGAAACATATAAGCCAAGTTCCTGGAGACAGGAAAGAAGAAGTGTGAATTCTTTTATAATCATTAAGATGGAATCCAATGTCCTGTAGAATGTGATCTGAACAGATGTCAGATCGATTATCCATTTCCCTCTTTACATGAAATATTGAAATTCACAATAAGTTAACAAAATTCGTGAAAGTTGATAAAATTCATGAACCAACTTGAAATATAATGGGCTAATCCACAATAATGGGCTAATCCATAAACAGCAAAAAGAAAAGTTTTTGAAATTATCTTACCGCTTTCAAGTACTTCTTGCATGGATTGGAGAGCTAGTATAGATTCAACCAACGGATCATGGTTTGATGAGGGTTGGTTGATTGCAGTGTTATCTTCCTTATCCTCCCAAGATGAATTAAGATCTTCAACCTCGACAGCGTTCTCTTGGTCATTACCAGTTTGAATCTCTTTGCTGAAATGCTCGTCGACTGCATGGGCTTCATCGCTACTTTCTCCATCAGAATTCGTTGACCTTTCAGAAAGGTTTCCGTTGCTGGTTACAGAAGGAGCACCCTGCATAAAGAAAAATTTGGAGTTTATGGAGTCAGATTCCATGCTGGAATGAGAATTTTCCTCCTCGATTTTGACCCTTTCACCTCTAGGCTTCTTACTGTTTTCAACATAACCCTTCACTTGTTTAAGGCGTTGGGCTGAGCTAGATATTCCCTTGCAAGCCAAATTCTTGATCCTATTATTCTCCCACACATAACCCAAGACCGCAGGCAATTCATTCCTCCCCCGTGGAGCACTGGCTACAGTTGAAGATTTGCTGCTTCGATCATCACAGTTCTCAGAGTCTGTGCCAGAGGTAAAAGCAGACCCAAGAGCAAATCTAGATTCGAAGCTTGATACAAAGTTTACAAAGCCATCAGGAAAAGCTACATTTTTTGACTCATTGGCAGATTCAACAAGACCTTGGCTGTGCTGCTTGATTTCAGCAGGCGATAAATTAGTTGGTTTGGTAGGATTTCCAGAACTAGGTCGCTTCAAAACTTTACCGATATCTCCATTGACAGGAACATCCTTAACAACATCTCTCTTAATTCTCCTCCATTTCTTCAACCCATAGCCTTTAGTAGCCGGAGATGATCCAGCTGCAGGGGAACTCGCAGTTAAAAGTGACAAGTTACCCAAATTCCCTACATGTTCACTTTCGTCGCCTTCTTTATATTGTTGAGAATTAGCACTTCCACCAGAAACCGTAGGATGAGATTGGATAGAACATGATCCGTTAGCCTTAACCTCACCATCATCATTATCATCACCAACAAGAAGAAGATTTGTAACACTATAATCAGGGGGGGTGGTTACTTCATTATCTTCGACGGATTCATGTGCAGAACATTCACTTCCTAAATCCATGAATAAATTTAGGACAAAAATGGGCGTCTTTTTGCTTTGTTAAGTTCTTGAATGTTTTTTGGAGGTGGGAATTCTAAAAGAGGGGAGTAATCAGATGAAAGACGACGAAGAATAACAATAATTAAAGCAGCCTCCTACCCAAAACCAACAAAATCCAAAAGAATAAAAGGTTAACCCACGCCTCCAAGGAATCATGATCGCGTATTATTAACATGGAATTAGAATACATAATCCCTAATTTTGGGATTGACATTGAAAAAAATTGAGAGTGAACAAGAACGAGATTTGGGACGTAGACGTACCTTTCTTTTATATGTCAATTAAAATGGAACTTGGAAAATAAGAGAGGAGAGACGATGAACAAGGGCTATGATATGATTACGAACGGAAGAGAAAATGGTGATGGAAACCCTTGCATAGGAATCTATCAAATAGTCACATAGATGAACTAGTGTTATGAAACGGTGGAGAATGGGAGAGGAAATGGTTGTGGAAAATATAACATAGCAATCTATCAAAAAGTCGCATGCAAATATTAATTTAATTTATACGGATTGTGTAAATTAGTACAACCTTACCGAGTTACCTGGGTTGGGTTCGGTTGGTTTGGTTTAACCTTTGTTGTATTAGGCATGTAAGCCATAGCCATAACAAAGAAGTTTGATGTTGATTAGCAAAATACAACTTGGTTAGTTTGAAGAAATAGAAATGAAGCCCCATGGCATCCAGTTCAGTCGCCATTGTTAAGCACATGCTCCTTAGTACCCCATTCCTCATTCAGTTCATGTTCATGTTCATGTCCATGATTAATTATAGTGAACAAGATGGCTTTGGCCTCCCCTTGTAGAAATAGTAAATGGTTTTTAATCAACAATTGAATTGAAATTTGAAACACTTATTTTAATAAACGTAAATTTCCAAAAGAGGAAAATCACAATCCGGCTTTGACCACGCCATTTTACACTTTGTTTGTAGCTCAATCTGATTATTGACTTTGGTGGAACAGATGAAAGACCTGTGTGGTGGGCCTCATCCTCAGTTTGTCAGTCAAACCACTCCATGAAAGATATATATATATGCATGCATATCCCTCCTGTTTCAGTCCTAGATTAGTTGTTGCATTCCTCATCAGTCGATAGTCTTTCGTCAGAACCACTCACTTAATGCATCTGTTAGCCTGAACGGAAGCAAAAAAAATCCATTTCGATTACGATTTTTTGGATTTAAATTTATTGTTTTGGTTAAAATATTTTTATCATTTTTATTAAATTATATATATATATATATATATAAATAGATAAAATTTAACAAAATAGATTAGATAACTAAAAGATTGATGTGAATTTCTTGGCTCTTTCCACCCAAAAATATCGTTTATTGTAAGCACACAAATAATGAGGGGACTTTTATTACCTTTGCAATTTATATGTAACCTCCTAGATACTGCTGACAAGTGCAAGTCTTCGTTCAAAGTTTTAACTTTCTTATATTATATTTGGATCTGTAGTGTGGTGGGAATAAGTACTTATTCACCGCAGTTTTCAAACGCAGTCACATGTTTAGATCTGCGATAAACAACCGAAAGTTGAAGAAAAGTGCAGCATCACTGTAGAAATCAATAAGCAGAAAGAGGGCTACAGTAGGAAACTGCTTCTGTGGTAAAAATTTTAATTTTCATTAATAACCTTCACTACAAGTATTATTGTCGATTATACTCTTAATTAATATGACTAATAATATATTGTATAAAATATTTTATTTACTAAATTTATTTTATTTATATATTCTCATTTTAATTTAATATTTTATTATTTATAATTTTAAATTTATATGACTAATAATATATTTTTTAATAATTTATACAACAATTAATAGTTTATTAAATCAATGGGTATTTTAGTCATTTTATCTCTTTCCAACCACCTCAACTGCATTTGTCAAATACCTATTTTTACGGTTCAGCAGTTACTAAAACAGCAATCTTAAACACATAAGTACTTATTAAGAATAAGTACTTATCATTTCAGTAGATTGATTTCAACAGATTGTCAACCGCCACTGCTCTCCCAAACCAAGCCTTAGTTTTATTCACTCTCGTTAAACGACAAGAACAAGTTACCTGTTTAAAACATTGAATGAATGGATGCTAATAAACAAACCCTCTTCAAGACATAGCCATGGATGAAGAAACGCCAGTATCTGGTAACCTTAAGATTTCAACTTGTTGTACTAAACTGGTACAATCCCCTATCGGGCCAATATGAATATTCTGATGATTTAGCAGAAGCAGATCTCAAGTGGGTTACCTGTGCACCAGTACTAGATCTTGCTCCTCCACGTATTTCGTACTCATCTCCTGTTCCTCGCGCTTCCTTTAAAGAAATTTTTTCCCTTTTGTTTCTAATGCCATATTTAGGAGATGTGATTTTTACGTTAGCTTCCATGGCCACAATCCTAATCTTATTCGCTTTTGTAAGCGGCTTAACTTAGAGCTTAAGCTTTAGAGTTGCTTGCTTCATTACTGACATAGCTAAGTATGCTGATAGAATTATCTGTTCAGCCACTTATGGAGGCGCTTCTATTCTCAAGAAATAAAAACTTCAGGGGAAGAGAGAAGGAGCTTATGGAGATTGAAGCTGCTTTTCTTTGGATATTTTGATAGCCTTGACCAAGATTACTCCGTACCCTCTACTAAAGGCAAAGCACGTGGGCAATACTGATGGTTTTGTAGATGAGGAAAGTGGGATGTGGGAAGATTTATCAATTTAGAGTTAGGAGGAAAATGCAAAGAAACAACTTTAAATGCTTGTGCATGATTGGCAGAAAAATACAGACGAGGCAAACAAAGAAAAAGGTATAGTGATAAACAAACTTTTTTATTCAGAGGTCCATCCTATTTATGAAGTATGCCCATATAAATATAGGCTTACAAAACCAAAATTTGATAAACTAAACTACTACTATTTAACTTAAACAATGACTCTAACTGATAACTCCAACTAGGACTCTAACAATCACTAATAATTCTCTCTAACAATCACTAATAATTCTAACTAGCACTCTAACAATCATAATTCAAGTTTATTATCTAACACCCTCTCTTAAACTTGTAATTCAAGTTTTAATAACTCCAAGAATAACTCTCAATCTGCATAAATCTTCATATTTTAAAGCTTTGGTAAACAGATCGGCAACTTGATCTTTAGATGTCACATGCTTCAATTAAATCTCTTTGTTTCCGATGCATTCTCTTATAAAATGGTACTTGATGTCTATATGTTTACTTCTATCATGAAAAACTAGATCCTATCCAAATATCGGTAGCTCCATCTTGTTCAAATTTCAGTTATTTCAATAACTTCCTCAACCAAATAGTATGACAAACACAAGAAGCAGGTGCAATATACTCAGCTTCACTATTTGAAAGAGTAACAATCGGTTGTTTCTTTGAACTCTAAGAAAATACAGTACATCCCATAAAGAAAACAAAACTACTTGTACTTTTTCGATTGTCGATTTCTCCTCCCCAATCACTATCACTAAATGCAGATAATATGAAATTATTTACAATAGTATAAAATAATCTATACTCTAGCGTTCCTTTAACATATCGAAGAATTCTCTTTGTTGCTTTCATGTGCGTCAAAGTTGGGGCTTCCATGTAATGACTAAAGACACCAACTCCATACAAGATATCTGGTCTTGTACAAGTTAAAAATTGCAATCTTCCAACTAGTCTTCTAAATAAAGTTGGATTTACCTTTTCTGCATTATCAAACTTAGAAAACTTGATCCTACATTCCATTGGAGTATAAACTAAATTGATTCTATCCATTTGACCTTTAAAATTGCTTCAACTTAAGTTTTATGTGAGAGAAAAATGCCATCTTCACTTCAATTCCAAGATAATAAGTCATACCCTAAATCAGTCATCTCAAATTCTTCAGTCATTTTCTTCTTAAATTCTTCAAACATCATAAGATTACTTGTAACACCCCATTACCCTAGGGTACGTACCGGGACGCCCGTAGGTCATTCCGACACATATCTTAAAATAAGGGAGCGCTACGTGCAATCACTACAGAACTCCACATGGCATCACATACATTTAAATAATAAAACCAGTA
>JANZXR010000005.1:20076754-20101164 GCA_027575705.1 Erythroxylum echinodendron
CTTTAAAATACTCCTAACCCATTCCAATTTACCAAAATGACCAAAATGCCCTTCCCATAAGTGAGGGGATGTTACATTACTACCTGTAAAGATCAAATCATCAACATATAAACAAACATAAGTAGTTTCTCTATTCTTGTTCTCCTTGACGTATGAGGCATGCTTGTACGGACATTTTTGAGAAACCATCCTTCTGAAAATAATCATCAATACATGTATACCAAGCCCTTGGAGCTTGGTTAAGACCATATAAGGCCTTATTCAACTTCAACACCTTGTCTTCTTGTTCTTCAATGATGTAACCTAATGGTTGTTCCATATAAACCTCTTCCTCTAAAGTTCCATTCAAGAAGGTTGATTTTACATCCATTTGACAAATCTTCCATCTCTGTTGAGCTGCCAATGAAATAATTAGCCAAACGGTCTTAAAGCGAGCCATTGGAGCAAAGACTTCATCTTAATCAATTCCAACTTTCTGAGTGAATCCTTTTGCAACGAGTAGAGCTTTGTACTTCTCTACTTCTCCTTTTGAATTTTTCTTTACTTTATAAATCCACTTTATTTCTACAGGTTGCTTCCCTTTTGGAAGATCTATCAATCGTCAAGTATCATTCTTTCTAATTGCTTTCATCTCTTCATCCATAGCAAATCTCCATCTTTCATCTTTGACAGCTTCTTCAAACGTCATTGGTTCCGTATCTTCTATTACTTCATATATTTCTTCTAATCTCCCCTCGGAGGAGCTTTGTGGAGACGTAATAGTTTGAGTTTTTTAAACTTCATGTAGAGGAGTTTGCAATGTAACATCAGCAACAATTTGACTCCGGGACTTATTTGCATTAAAAATTTATCAAACAAAGGAAGAAATTCTTAATTTTCATCCTATGGTACATTCCACTCCCATGAATCTTCTTCGTCAAACTCAATATCTCTTCTAATGATTGTTTTTCCATTCTGAATATCGTAAAATTTATACCCTTTTGAGTTTTCAGCATAGCCAACAAATATGAACTTCTGACTCTTATCATCCAACTTACTTCTTGTTTCATCAGGAACATGCACATAGCCAATGCTTCCGAATACTCTTAGGTGTGAAATACTTGGCCTCCTTTCACTCTAAGCTTCTTGTGGAGTCATTTGCATTAGACTCTTTGTGGGACTATGATTATTCAAATACACTGCACATGCTACTGCTTCAACCTAAAACTCTTTTGGCATCCTCTTACTTTTCAGCAAACTACGAGTCATGTTAAGAATAGTTATATTTTTACACTCAACAACTCTATTTTGATGAGGTGATCTAAAACTATCAAAGAATGTCGAATACTAAGATATTCACATAATTGATTAAATTTATTTGATATGAATTCATCTCATCGATCAGTCCGAATTGCTTTAATTAGATAACCACTTTCATTCTCAACTCGAGCTTTAAATTTCTTAAACACTTCAAATGCTTCAGATTTTTCCTTCAAAAAATAAACCCAAGTCTTGCGTGTGTAATAATCAATAAACAATAAAAAGTACCTGTTCTTTCTATACGAACTTGGTGTAGTAGGATCACAAATATCAGCGTACACCAATTCGAGTGGTTGTGTAGCTCGAGATAAAGACTCCTTCGGAAAGCTCCTCCTATATTGCATACCATATATACAACCTTCACAAATTTGATCAAGATGACTTATAAAAGGCAAACCATGTACCATCCTTTTCTTATACAATAGCTCCAATCCATCGAAATTCAAGTGGCCCAGATTAAGATGCCACAACTATGACAAATTATTCGTAGTAGATTTTAAACATATGGGATTATCTTTATTGATCTTCAGTATGAATATCTTGTTCTTTAACATTGGCACTATTGCATTCAATCTTTTTTCCATTTCGCATAACCAATCCATTCTTTCTCATCTGTATTTCATAGCATTTCTCTAAAAGTTGTCAAATACTCAATATATTTGTTTTCAAAGAAGGAACATAATAAATATGAGATATAAATTGATGATCTCCATTCTTCAATTTAATCATAATTTCTCCTTTACCTTTGATTGGAACTTTAGTTTTATCACCAAAAGAAATATTGCCTTGAATAGATTCATCAAGACTACAAAATAAATGTTTATTATCAGTCATATGATTGTTGGCACCTGAGTCGAGATACCAAGATTCCTTACTCCTTTCTTTGTCACCATTGCACATTAATAACAAGGCAGTTGCTTCATTATCATCTTCTTCAACCTCAACATAATTTGCATTTTTCTTCTTCGTTTAAATTCCATCTATATTCTGCTGCATAATGACCAAATCTTTTGCAATTGTAACATTGTATATTGGATCTTTGACCATGACCTTGTTGAAACGATCTACCTCTACCACATCTTCTTAGATATTGTTGCTAAAAATATGACTCTTCATTGTCATTCGAATTATTTCTACCTCCTCTGTCTCTTCCACGATTTCCACCATTCCATCCTCAAACACGACCTCTGCCTCCTCATCCTCTACTACGTCCTTGATGTTGATTGTCTTTTTTTTATTTAAATTTAACTTCGCCTATAATACTTAAGCATCTGATTCTTCTCTTTTCTTCAATCTCTGTTCATGGGCTTATAACGAACCTAGAAGGTGATCTATAGACATCGATTCCAAATCCTTTAACTCTTCAATAGCAATCACAATGTAGTCAAATTTTGAAATTAGCGACTGAAGAATTTTTTTAATCACTCGAATGTCTTCCATCGGCTCTCCATGTCTCTTTAACTGATTCACAATAGTTAAGACTCTACCAAAATACTCTTCTATGGATTCAGAATCCTTCATCTTGAGATTTTCATAGTCACATCTCAAAGTCTAAAAAGGTACTTTAATTACTTTATCTTTTCCATTAAAATAATTCTGTAAAATCTCCCACGCTTCTCTTACCATAGTTGCAGTAGACACCTTTCCGAACATATTTTCATCTAAGCACATATTTCACATTTCGGATGATTGTACCCTTTTTCTACAATATCCCACACATCTTGTGATCTTAGCAATGCTTTTATTCTGATACACCAGTTGTCATAAATCTCATTGTTAAGTTTCAGAAATTGAAACGGTAACATTCTATTCATCTTGATTTTTATTTTAGAGCACCTTCAAAATATAGCTTCAAAATTGTGAAGTGCCAGTTGTGGACGTTGGTGCCATCGGGCCTTTCCTCCACAATCCACCATTTGTCGCCCTCTTCGTACAAAGAGAAGCCTTTGTTGATTTTGAAGTAGAGTCTTATATTTTGAAATGCCAATTGTGGATGTTGGTGTTGTCGGGCCTCTCTCCACAATCCACCGCTTGTCACTCTCTCTTTGTTAATTTTGAAGAAGAGTTTAGAATGTGCCTCTTTTAGGGTCTTTTTGGACACCTCAACTCAGTTGCCAACGTGTTAAGGCAACTTTTTAATTAATTAGCTTGAGATTCGGACTTTCTGGGAAGGAAGATATTGAGAGGAGCTTTGTGGAAACTTTGATGAGAATGGAGACTGTAATTGAATGGCGATAAGAGTTCGTAGATTGGTGTTATGTGTTCTATACGAGAGGTGTTTGATAAAACGTTTCAAAGGGATGGAAGGTGAAAACTGATTTCTAGCTCTGATACCACTTTGATGGGAAGAAAAATACCGACGAGGATACCAAAGACAGAGGTATAATAGTAAACAAACTTCTATATTCAGAGGTCCATACTATCTATGAAGTATGCCCATATAAATATAAGCCTACAAAAATAATTTTTGATAAACTAAACTACTACTATTTAACTTAAACAATGACTCTAATTAATAACTCCAACTAGGACTCTAATAATGATAATTCAATATTATTATCTAACAGTGCAGAACCATTTATGGGGAGGAATTCACTGAAAAGATCTATATGTAAGAAATCAAAGGGTGGCAGTGGTAGATCAATGATTTGCATAAATGACTTTCCAATAATTGGGAAGATGGAGCTTGCACTTGAATTTGCTTATAGGTACTCTCAATGATACAATATGGCTATGTGAGTTAGTGGTCAAGCTTTGTACTTTAGGCAGAACATACTAAGTTTATCATTGAATTTTGAGTTAGATGTTAGTGTTCATGCTGAGAAGGAAAGATAAAGAAGTTGAAGCTTTGAAGAGCAAAAGTTTGAAGCAGCTAGGAGCGTTAAAAGAGAGTTATTCCGTGACAAGCCATTTTTTCTCATAATTGACAAAATATGGAGAAATGGGGGCAAAGAAAGTGACTTACATGATTTGATACTAGCAGCTCCCATATGATTATCACAAGTAGGCTATCCAAAATGATGAACTTTGACATAGTGCAATTGCCATCATTGCCTTTAACAATTGCAATGGTTTTAACCAGAGGGAGAAAGAGGAAGGAATACGCAAGAGAGGATTTATTCTTCATAAGCTCGACCAAAAATTAGAAAGGTTGAGTTTTAGTTTGTGGGTTGCAAGTTCGCTTCTTTCTGAGCTTGCAATTACTCCATCAGCACTTTGTGAAGCAGTGAATCAAATTCTACTATAAGAAGGCTCTCACTACTACTCATATACAGGTGTAACAGATGGGCATTACTGTAAAATTAACCCCTTTTTTGATGAAGCTTCTATGCTTTTGTCTTATTATATTGCAATAAACCAGTAGGACAAAGAACCTTATTGCCTCGGGAATGGTTTGTGTTGGTGGTTGGTTCAAAGTAGCAAAGAACATGCATGTGGTTGGAAATAGATTCTAAAAATGGACCAAATGTTTGAGCCTCTCCTTCGTTTAATGCTCTGGTTGTGCACTAATTAATGTCCTAAGGTGAAGAAGATTCAGGTCTTCTCTTAATTAAACTAGGATTAGCACGAAGAGCAAACGAGGGCCCTGGCTGATGGATTCAATTCCACCCAATGGCTCAATCTTTTGCGAGAAGAAAAGCAGGTTTATTAGCTGCGAAAGTGACAGTCTATAGATTGAATGAAATTGATAATTTTCTAGTCACTAAGAGTTGGTTTATAGACATCTTATAAAAGAAGCAGTCTATATACAAAGACACTTAAATAAATTTGTGAGTCTTTGTAAAAGAAAAGTTCACTGATTGACCTCATATGAAAATTATGTTTGGAACATTACTTGTATATTTATGAAAATTCTTATTGTGATGATTTTATAATTGATTATTTGAATTGAGATCTCTAAAATTATATTAGGATTGCTATGTTTTTATATTATAACCTACTCTAGTTACCAATAGCTTAATCGATACATATTGGATATAACATTAATTATATTGAAGTAGTTAAATGTTCAATGTAGAAAATGATTAAGGAAAGTATTCTATTATTCTCAACTAGTATTGAATCGGAAAATTTTTGGCCAAAGTGAAATGATGCTTTGTGATACAAATGCCATTTGTTGAATCAATTATTAATGATAGAGAACTAATATGATTGAATTCAAATAGAGTAGACATTAATTTTAAGTTCTATGTCTAATTAAAAAATGTATGATAAAAGGATTAATATGAAAATATTGTGGATGGAAAGAGTAGTCAAAACCTCTTTGATATTCCTAAATATTTTGGTTATCATGATACATCGCTAGAAGCCAATCTTGATTTATGTATATAAATCATCTAATTAGAGAATTAAAATAAATTAATGGAGTTTAATTTATCTGATCCTAAATATAATTTAAGGTTATAATTTATATTCATTGTTAACATACTTAAGAATCTAATAGGTCACACACAAAAAATGGGTTAAAAGAGGAAAAATATTTGTATCAAGTTGGACTTAAATGTTGGTTTCAAAAACTTTATGATTAAATATAAGATATTAATAAATAAGGATTAATATGAGATATTGGAACTTATTTGGATGCAATTAGTATTTGTTAGAATTATTTGTAATTCTAATAAATTATTAAAATTTTTAAAAAAATTATAAATAAGCTTAGACTTTAAAAGAGCTAACACTCCTTGCCTAATCCATTCTATAATAGTTGTAGAGTTCTCAACACATTTTATAGATACCATTAAAGGCCAACTACTTCTGCAACTATGGTAGTTGAGATAAATGAATTT
Organism: Erythroxylum echinodendron; assembly: GCA_027575705.1. Lineage (NCBI taxonomy): Eukaryota > Viridiplantae > Streptophyta > Magnoliopsida > Malpighiales > Erythroxylaceae > Erythroxylum > Erythroxylum echinodendron. Next base: position 20,082,841 of record JANZXR010000005.1, read on the forward strand.
TAGAAATGGTTCAAGGGTGTTAAAGACTATGATTTGATTAAGAGAATTTTTGGGGATTATGACTTTGATTTGATTGAGAGGACTTTTAGGGATTATAATTGTAACTGACTTTACATTAATAAGATAATCTATTATATAAAGGGAGTAGGAGCTGTCGATTTCTACAAGCTCTCGCCATCCTTCTTAATTTTTATCAATTTCTCATTTATAACATGGTGTCAGAGCAGGTTCTTTAATCCTACCTATAATTTTTTCTCCATTCTCTTACAAACGACAACCTAGTCTTAAACCTTTCTAAAAAAATTAAAAATGACCTTATCAATTGAACCCTAGAAACAATCAAGTAACCATTGACGACCAAGTTAGAGGAAGAGGCGATGCCAACAAGTGCCTCATATACCCCCATAAGTTGCCTGCAGTTGTTGGTCAACCAGCCTGTGTAGTGCACGCATAACATTTCGATGATGTTCTGTTAACCCTGTTCCTATAGATTAAGTTACACCAACTTTAGGAGCCTATTGGTGATGTATTTTTCTTCCTTTAGTTATTGTTGGTTTTATATGTTCAATCATAGTTGGTGATGTGTTTTACGGCTTTAATTGCTAGAAATTAGGATTATGCGTTTAACCGTAGTTGTTGGTTCCTTCATAGTCATATCTCAATTCCTCTTTCATTTTTTCACAACTATTTTTATAGGTTAGTTAAATTCTTTGAGCTTAATTATTATGTTTTCTAGGTACCTTGATGTGTTTGTTACTGTTTCAGGGTGAACATCGAAGAACAAAGAAGTTTCAGAGATACATAGCCTAAAACAACAGCCCATGATTGTGGCACAATAGGCCACGACTGTAACAGAAGCACTAGAGTCAGCCCATGGGCCACGATCATGATAGAAGCCTAGGACACAGCCTAGGATCGTGCCCTGCTTTCCACGATCGTGATAGAAGGCTCGGATGTGGTTTACGATCATAGCCTTCATTAGGCAGACATGTAGATACTAAAAAACGTTAAGTTTTAAGGGAGTTTTTGGACTTTTCAAACCCCAAAAAAACCTTAGGGCTGCACATAACAAAAAGGTATAAAAGAAATAAGGCAAAGAAGATGGAGGAGTTTTTGGCGTCAGCCACTTTTGAGAGAAACCCTAGAGAGGATTGTTGATAGATTGAGAAAGAGAAGATGGAAGAGAGAAGTGTAGAAGAAGTTGACATCGACGTATTTCCCAGATCAGGAGTTTCCCAATGTTGCTGCCTCCCATCTCTATTCAAGATAGTATTTCCTGTTATTTTCTATTTTTATTATTGCATAGAATTGGGTCTAGCAGTTTAATGATAGGATTTGTGAATGTTGAGATGTCCTAAACTCACCTTCGTTTTCTTATCTTTGATTTAATAAAATCTGATTCTTTTTATGTTTATTGGATTTATTGTGATTGATTTCTGTGATTACATAATTCGGTAATAAAATGAGAGGATGAATCGAATGAAAAATTATTAATTGGGCTAACGAGAGTTAGGTGATTTAATAAGAACAAGAAATTAATAAAATCGGTAATTGTGTGAAGAGAGATATTTTATAGGTTCCCAATAGTTTATTAGACAACTTCAGATCTAATTAGGGTTTTGGATAGGTTGTTAATTAAGAAATTGAAATTTTCTATAATCTGATTAGGGTTTATTATTTAGGTTAATGGTAATAACTCGAGAGAGTAATCAACCCTAGGATTGTCTAGAACTAATAATCTGGTAAGTCATAATCGATTAAGTTAGCATTAAAGATAGGTAAAATTCTCCTTTCTCTCAATTGATAGTTTCTTTAGGTTAATTCTTGAGTGTGTTGTAATAGCTAAATTGTTAATATTTTCGTAATTGATTCTTGGATTAAGTTGAGTGATTGAATTGAATTCTTTTTTTAGTTTTGCTATCTTTTAAATTTCTGTAAATTGTGTTGGCCTTAGATTTAGGACTAGATTATCCCCCTTCATGGGATCGACACCTTAGGTACTACGCCAATAACCTGTGCGCTTGAAAATTATCGAGGTTAATCATTAGAACTTACGCACGTTGAAAATCACGATTAAGTTTTTGGCGTTGTTGTTGGGGAGGTGATTAATTTAGTTCTATAGTTTAAGGCGTTTAGTTAGTTTTTCCTTTTTTTTGTTTTTCATTCTTTCTTTCCATTTTCGAAATTGTGCTCTTGCATGAACACAAGAGTCACTAAAAGTTCAAGTGTGCAGTTGCAACCATAGATTTAGACATCACTCGACTAGAACTGTAACACCCTACTCTCGCTGGACCCGAACTCGATATCGATGGTGATATCCGAGTCCGCGTCTCTCGAGGGTGGTGTGCCACATAATGAAACAATTAAAAGTCGGTATAAATTTTTTTTAAAACCACAAACATAAAGTACAGAAAATCAATAACCAAAACGTTCCACTTTATTATTATCGTCATAGTTTTATATGGATCACTTTATGTTAAACTTGGTTTCCCTTATTTAGTCCTGTATCTCCCACTAATTACACCTTGGCAAAGGTGGTACTTTCAAAGACAAGTCATTTGTTTCACTTCTCATCGGTGTTAGTACACTTAGCAAAAAATCACTGTTCACATGTATATGTATATTATATAATGCATGAGCATGAGATGTGTTTTCCTAATCTCTCCGATTGCTCTCCCGTGTGCCAATTTCCATGATTCGACCCCTTTGTATGGAAACAGGATATTACAAGAACAATACATTAGGAAAGCTCAGTTTGAAAAAGAATAAGAAGAAATCACGAAAGCAACAATGGCCAAGAATTTCAGCAAGATTTGGACCACCAATAAGCCAAGGATGCCAACAACAGACCCTTATGGACTTTATGAGACCAGGATTCAATGTAGTTATCCAAGGAGTAGCTAGGCCACTTGTACAAGTAGCATCATTTGAAATCAAACCAGTCCTTTTAAACATGCTTCAACAGAACGTGCGGTTTTATGGACTAACGAACGAGGATCCTAATGCATATATAGTGTAACATCATGTTCCCATACTAAAGGTGAGAACCCTAAAATTGGTACATGTGAGATCAATGAGAGATTAAAAAAAAGAATCTCATGCTCATGGATACTGTTAACATACATACGTGTGAATTTCAATTTTTGCACGCATGAAAATATTTGTACATGCATTCATTGATGAATTCTGGGTATAATTGATTATAAATCTGATTATGTGAGAATTGTGAATTAATTGTATTGAAAACCGATGTGGAGAATATATGTATTGATTTAGAATTTTTGGAGAATTTTAGGAAAAATGCCAAGTGGCAAGTCGTTTATAAATGGAAATAGAAATAAGAGTCAAATGATATTGGAGGAATTTTATAGGTAACCTTAATTTTTTTTAAAAAATGATATTAAAAAAATTGGAAGACAATTGTATTAAAATATTGGAGTTGGTTGGATTAGTTAAATGAGAACTAGTTAAAGCCTTAAAAGATGGATGAGTGACCAGTGTCACGTGTAAAGTTGATCTTCAAAAGTTTACTACTATTTCTTTAACTTTGAAAGACAAAGACACTGTTTGTCTTGTCTTAAAAATATCTTCTTCGTAGTTTTCTTCTTAAAGCTTCTTCTTCTTCTTCGGATCTTGTTTTACTGAACCGTCACCAAAGTTACACTTTGCTTTCCTATACCTATTGCTACTCCCATTTTATTGTCTCTTTCTTTTACCATAAGAAACCTAACCCTACAACCTTGGAATGTGGATGATCTTGTGATATTGGAAAGCTAGAGTTCAAGTGATTTTGAAGATTTAGAGCTTTAATCAAGCAAGCATTTTATGGTTCTGTAATGTTGCATAAGATGAAACATGCATCGTGTTAGTTAGTCGTTGATGTTATAAAATGAAAATGTACATATGCTGAAGCGTGAATGAAAAACCAAGGTATACCGCATATTTTGATTTTATACATATAATGATCAAAATGTCATAGGATAGTGTTAAAATGATCTTTGAGAGTGAAAGATCGATGAAAATATGAACAAAAAGAGTGTAAAAATTTTTGGAGATATGAAAGGTGTATGCTTTGTTTTTGTTACTGTTGATATATGTATATATTGGTCTTCACTGTCGTTCACGCAAATTTCTGCGTGTTAATACAGATGAACAAAAATAAAATTAGAGGTAAGGAATAGGCATATGGTGATGTATAGAAATGAGAATGAATGATTTAAATGATAGTTAGAGGAAGAAATTGAAGAGAATGCAGAAAATAGAAATGTAGAAAAATGAAAGTGAAGAAACGCAGAAATGAAGAAGATGCATGAATATGTGATGTTTTTGATATTTGGTTTTGATATATGGTTTTGATCTGTTTGTGAATGAAATTGAGTTGGAATGGAGTTGATAATGAAGAGTAAATGAAGTATAAAGGGTGATCTTTGTACAAGATGTGTTAGGTGCATGAAATTGGACTTTATGAAATCTGGAAAATTGGAAGATGAGTGCTGGAGAATGTAGCTGTGACATGTTCACTGATTATGCTTCTGTGTTTTACGTATAACTTGATCTATAGTTATCCAAATGAGATTATTCTTGATCTGGATTAAACTAGATTTGTAAGGATACATTTTTTATGAAGACATCGATTTTAAATTCTGTTCTTAAGAGTCTCGAAATTTGTCTTGAAATTGAGAATAGTGTTCAGTTGAGGTATAAAAAACAATATAGAGTACTTTGATCATAACTTGCACAATACAAGATCAAAATGTATGAATTTGATGTCGTTAGAAACCTAATACATAGACTAACATTTGATTAGAAGAAAGTTTTGCCTAAAAAAGTCTAGTTTTTAGTCAGAAATGGCAAGAAAGGAAGAAACGAGGAAGAGAACACAGCAGGTCTCAATCGTGTTGATGCACGATCGCGACTCTGATAAAGCATGTGGAAAGTCACGATCGTGCCTCAGCACGATTGCAACTCTGTTGAAAAATAAGGAAAGTTTTGATTGTGCTTCGGTATGATTGTGACTCTGCTGTTGAAGGAAGAAAATGCACGATCGCGACTCTAAAACTCTGAAAAAAAGGAGGGATTGTTTTAAACATCCTTTGATCTTTTATCCATAACTTCTTCTCCCGACCTCCAAATGACATGAGATTTGAACCAACAGACTAGAAAAACATTTTAATACATCTACACCAGAAACTATAACCATATGAAATCATTTTTGAGAGATTGAGTGATAAATTTGAGATGAAATTGACAAGGAATTCTGGAATTTCATAACGGGAGTATTTTCACTAAACATGCTTTGGTATTTTAGTAATAACTTGTTATATGGTTATCAAAATGGAATGATTCTTGATTTGTAGAAAAATAGAGATATAGGGATACAAATTTTATGAAGAAATGAAATCTTAATTATGTCCCTAAGAATTTTAGAATTTGGATTGAAATTGAGTCTTGGCTTAGGCTATATCACTACCCTAGACAGAAATCATATTATGTTGTTATCGAATAAATTGTATTGATGTAGGCTGAATCAGTCAAAAGTGTTTTCAAAAAATTATAAATTATTCTCTTAGATTTCAAATGATATAAATTTTGTAATTTTTGGATATTTTAATTGATAGATATGAGTTGTACAACTTGACAGCATGATCATGCATTAGTTGAATTTCTAATGTTCTTAGTCTACAGTATTTGGAGTATAACTTTCAGAGTATTGAACCAAATTGAATGATCTTAGAGTCATTAGCAACTTAAGAGATAGGAGAAAAATTTTCTAGAAGAAAGTATTTCTAAATTATTTCATTTTCATGGTCAGATTGATCATGAACAGTAGACTAGAAGGTATATTCAGGAAAAATCTGAATTTACGAAATGAGTTATGAATTTCGATTTTAATGGTTTTATTTAAGTATAAACCATAAGTATAAATGATACTTATGTGAGTTTGGAAATATGAATGTTTTCATGACAAGAATAATAGAGCGATACCTAGGATTATCATTGAGCATGCATTTTATATATTCTACATACACATTTGTGCATAAAGTAATACTTATAATTATGCAATTATCAATGTGTGTGCAATGTGTGTATTGCATAATTTTGATGTGCAAGATAAATGTACACATTCAGAAGTTTCTAGACGTTGGAAACAATTGCTAATATGGAGCGTACAGTGAGTAACCTAGACGGTCTCACTCAATTAATTGTTTGTTTTATAGTAAGTTTGAATTATCGAATGAATGTGATTTGATTGTGTTGATTCCGGATAATGAAGGTCCGATGATTCTGATTAATGAATGTGATATTGAAGTGCTACTTGCATGTGAATGTGAAAAACTAAATGCTTTATGACATGATTGATTGATTATAAGAGATGCATTCCATACATAAATCCATGATCAGATAATGAGAGTTGTGACCTGAGTAGCCACTGAAAAAGAGCTTAAAGTTTAGATTATATGAAAAAGAGCTTAAAGTTCAGAAAGTGTATAAGAGCCAAAGGCTCACTATATAAAATGAGCCCTGTATCTCCAATGGGTAAAGGACAGTATAATGAGCCCGGTATCCATAATAGATATGAGACAGTTTAAGCACTCGGTCACAACAAATTAACAATTGGAAAAGAGTCACATGAAGTATGTTTGATCGTTGAAATGCAAAATTGTCTTACCCTTAAGTGATAATGTGATATACGATAATTTATGCAAAATGTAGAGATGTGAATTATGCGTTATGTGTATTGATGTGTTGCATGGATTGAGTGAACCATCGATGATGGTGACCTCATTGAGTTTGCAAAATTCACCCAAAATTTCCTATATTTTTAGGCTTAGAAGAGTTACCTCATTATGTAAACGAGAGTATTGCCACTACATTCAAGTAAGAGATAGAGGTCGGGATCAGTTCGCGTCTGCATTTGTAGTTTTCTTATTTTATATCAATTTGTGTATTCTGCGATTTCTGTACAATTTTCTGTATGTAATAACTTATAAAATTGGAAATGTTTTGAATGAGAGTGATTAAACTATAATAATAATTATGATTTCGATGTTTATGAAATAAAAGTATGGGCCTGAATTTCATTATTGATTTTTGCGCACACGAGTGAGTTCTTTTGAAAAATTTGTACTAAGTTTCAAGTGTTTGACTAATTGATTATTCTAGCTTGCTACCCTCACGAGGTACACACTCGGATATTACTCAGGATGTCGGGTACGAGTTTTGTGAGAGTGGAGTGCTACATATAGTGATTTTTTTTTGAATCTGTGATACCTTTCGATACCATCAGATGTCAGAAGATGCAGTCAAAATTAGGCTTTTCCTTTTTATCCTTAGAGATAGAGCAAAGACTTAGTATCATTCCCTTAACCCAACCAATGTCACGACATAGGATCAATTAGTTTGTGCCTTTTTAGACAAGTATTTCCTTTGGCTAAGACCAATGAGATCATCAAGGAAATTACCAACTTCCAGCAAAGTGTTGGGGAATCGATCTATGAAGCGTGGGAGCAATAAAAGGATTTGCAATGGAAATGCCCACACCATAACTTACCCAAGGAATACTTATTACAAACATTCTATAATAGAGTAACCCCATATACGAGAGGCACGACAATGCAACTTTGGGAGGATCATTGATGAGAAAGATGGTTGATAAAGCTAAAGAGTTGATAGAGGAGATGGTGAGTAATAATTGCCTGTGGATGAGCAAGCGGAGTAGAGAAACCACTACCTTCCGAGAACAAAAAAGAATTGTAGTTGTTGATCAAATGATGGAAATGTAAGAAAAAATTGATAAATTGACTTGACAGCTCAACAATATAAAGGATTCATCCTGAACTCTGGTAAAAGTCGTGAAACTCAAGTGTGAAATTTGTGGACAAATGGACCATGATACGGTCCAACTATTTCTCGATGAAGGAAAGCGATCCAGTGTGAGTGAATTATATGGGTGCTCAATTTGGACGAGGAAGGGGAAATAATCTGTACTCCAATACTTATAACCCTGGGTGGAAGAATTACCCTAACTTCTTTTGGAAAAACAATACTGGAGGACAATTCAGACATTAAGGGCAATTAGGTTTCCAACAAGATAAACCAAGCTCAATGAAATCCAAGTTAGATAAGATTTTAGTTAAAATTGGAGGCATAGAAGATGCACATAGGAGGGTTGAAAGCAAATTCAAGCAAGTCACTAAGAACCACGCCTCTTCAATACATAATCTGGAGGTCCAAATAGGTTAACTTGCAGAGGCAATTTCTACTCGGAATGTAAGAACCCTTCTAAGTAATACCGAGTCTAACTTAAAGGAACGAATCATGGCCATTACTCAAACCCAGGAAACAAAAATTGAACATGTCAAGGAAGATGGAAACAAGGGAGAAGGAAAAATAGTTATGGAATTCCTTCCAAGTGAGCTAGAAATTAAGCTAATCAATGAACCTCAACCTCAATTTTCATACCCTATTCTAGCTCAGTGGAAGTCAATTTCAAGTAGGACGACAAGGAATTCTAAGGAGGTTGAATCAAACAAGGTTGAGAACATAACAAAACATCTATAAAAGAGGCTCGCACTAAAGGAATCAGTTAAGAAGAAGGTTAAGGAGCGTATAACAGAAGAAAAACCCTAACATAGCATAGAAGAAAGAGGAACCAGGGGCTTTTTACATTCCTTGTAGTATCAATAGAGTCAACATAGACATGGAATTCGCGGATTTGGGAGTGAGTATCAATATGATGCCCTATACCTTTAGCCAAAATTTAGGGTTAGGAGAGTTAGAACCCACAAAGATGCTAGTAAAGATGGCCGACAGAACAGTTCATCGACCAAAGGGGATTACTAAAGATGTGCAAGTACAAATTGATAAATTTACCTTCCCCATAGACTTCTATATATTTGATATTAGAGAAGCTGTAGAAATCCCTATGGTCCTTAGATGACCATTCTTGGCCACTGCTGGCTCCATAATTGACGTTGATAGGGGTGAACTAACTCTAAAGGTCAGTAAGCATCAAATAACCTTCAAAGTGTCGAAGAAAGACAACAATTCTCAATTATCTCCAGCTAATATCCAAAAACCCGAACCTTGAGGAACGATCACGAAGAAGAAGGCGAAGGAAGGAGTATCAAAAAGAAGGTTGAATCTAGGGCATGGTAGCTTATGTGCAAATTATAAGATCAGTAATTGCACTACCATTACACCATTCATTGAACCACCATGAGCAAAAGAAGAACGTCGAGCTATCAACTTTAAAAGAAGTACTGCATGGGAGGCAACCTATGGAATGTTATTTCCTTTGATTGTTTTTAGAAAGTTTGAACTTCATAGTTAGGTTATTTCGTTTCTAAATAAAATCGAGAAGGTATATGACTTCGACATGAATTTGATGATCGATGAAGTAAGCAAAGAGAGGTGAAAGGGATATAAAGAGTTAAGAACTAACTTTGGAAAGAAAAGAAGAACAAAAGAAAAAAATTAATTAAAAATTTGGTGAAAAAATTGCAGGCCACGATTGTAGTCTAGCAGATCACGATCGTGGCCTGCGGTAGGGTAAAAATAGGGACACATGAATGTCATTTTCAATTTTTACCATTTTACCCTCTAATTACCTATATTTTTTTTCTAACTTCACTTTTTCACTCACTTTCATTTTTACTTTATCGCTCTAAGCTTTAAACCTCCAAACATTCTCACTTCTCTCTACCCGAATTTTAGACTTCCAAATTTCTTCTAACTTTTACCGACTCACAAGCTAGTATACTGTGCATTAAGCAAACTACAAGGTGCGTTCAATCAGTAGAGGGAAACCAAATCTTGGGATGAGGGAAAAGGAACAAGGCAACTGATTATGATGCACTTGTCCTGATCTTCTCAGATGAGGAAGGTACCCGCTTTCATTCTTTTTGCAATAAGCAAATTATGGTTCTAAAGTATTTTCATTTTGAAACTTTAGATAGATTAGAATTGCAAGACAAGGTCAAAAGTTTAGCAGAGACAATTCAATAGGGACAGTTCATTCAATTTCAATTTCCAGTTTACGAAGAACTTACCTTAGAATTCTTTACATCCCTTCAATTCGAATCCAACAAACCTATGGAATTGTGGTTTAGGTTACGGGGACAGCCTTATGGGCTTGATTATAAGACTTTACATGAAATTTGTGGTTTCCTCGAGTTATCTGTAGTGGATTAGCATGATGATTTCCGTTCTAACCCCCCACTGGACTTAACTAACTAGGTTAGAGCATTTCGATGCTAAGAATGCACACAATAACGTCATCAAGAGCCATGAACACTTTTTGATGCACAAATTCATGTGTCAAACTGTTTTTGACAAAATGGAAACCAACAAGTGTTCGACGGCATAGCATTCTAATTTGCGCAACCACCTACATCTGTAACGTAATTATTGCTGCTAGAAAGAAAAGGAGCAATAACTTAGGAATAGGTTACTTGGTCTAGGCCATAGCTAATTACTATGGAGTTGAGTGCAATGAATTACCATTATGAATTTATGAACCATCATCATCTATGGCGAGTTGAAATCCTGAAATCCCATAATATGGAACTTCGGGATATTAGTGCTAAGACACACATCAAAGGAAGGAGTAGTCACGCGAGTTTAAGTGCTCAACAACCATAAAAAGAGGATTTAACCAGTTAGGAATCTGAGGAAGAAGAAGAAACAAAAGAACCGGATTGGAAAAGAGTGCTTGATACAATCTCCGTAAACACCAAAGTAATTATAGATAAACTCGCAGAGAACTCCAGAAGAATGAAGGAGATGGCATAAACACAATGACGTTAGACCCGAGACATACATCGTATCCATCATTATTTCGAGGTTTAAGGCATCCAAATGCCACCCTAACTCCATCTTCGCCTCCATCACCGTGAGGCTTTGTTCCCCTTTCTTTTTAAATTTATTCTTTATTTTTTTGTTTCGCTTTAATTTATCTTTCGTAGTTTCATATGTGTTTGTTTGTTCCCTTCTTACGTTACAGGCAATGTGTTGTTCAAGTGTGAGGAGGGTTATGTGTTTTGCATTGAATGTGAATTCTGCATATTATATGAAAGTTTGTTAGGCTGCATTTTGTGAATCTCGTGAACGTGTTAGTGGCTTACTTGAATTGAAATTGATTTAATTTTGAACATAGTCCATTAGGTTGTGAAGAATCATTAGCTCGCAAAATTATTAAATTGGGATCTTTAGTTAAATATGAAGCTTAATTAGAATTCAGTGTTAGTATGTCACCCTCTAAATTGTCATATTCATTCATAATTTGTGGCCTTTCAACTTAAGTAACTTTGCTAGTATTGTGTCATGGAAAAAAGTAGCTAAAACAACAAGGTAGGCAATAAATTGTTAATATTAAATAAATAACTATTCCATTGGTCTTCAGGTTATGAATAGACCCAGTAGCCAGTTGAGAACATGATGTAGCTGAGTAATTAGATCGACAACCATCACAAATGTGTGCCTTCACATAAAAAGGCTATAATGATATTCCAACCAAGCAGCTTAATAAATGTATGACTTAGTTGAGTAATTGGATCAATATTCATTATCAATGTTTGCCTCCGTTTAAAAAGACTAAGTCCATCTTCACAAAAAGTAAATAAAAAAGGTTTTTCGAATAAAAACCTATCGAACTTGTAATAGCTTGACTTTTCATGAAAATGAGTTAGGAGTAGTTACATAGTCTGAATGACCAAAGAATTATTAATGAGTGTATGCAATTGAAAAGGGCAAACAGTTTAACACTTGAGTCTGGATTAATATGCATATTTAGTTTAAAGTCCAAGATGTAAATTTTGCATGTTAATGATTTGATATAACTTGAATGATGGTGTTTAGAATTAAATTTATTTTATGAAGTTGAAGCCATTATCTCATTACTGCATTGTGTGTTATGTGATTTTGTGTGTTTGTTGTTTTGTTTGCTTGAGTACAAGCAAACGTTTAAGTGTGGGGATGTTGATAAGTGTGAATGGTATCAAGTTTTAGGGCTTAGTTTGACATGTATTTAACTGTTAATTCAATCGTTTAGTACGTGTTTAGGTTAGAATTGTGTTCGTTTGTTAATTATTTGTGTTTAAGTGTTTTTAAGGGTTAGTACAAGTCTTTGAGCTTAATTATTATATTTTTGAGGTACCTCGATGTGTTTGTTAGTATTTCAGGGTTAACATCGAAGAAAGGAAAAGTTTTGAAGATACTCGAGCTGAAACAGTGGCCCACGATCATGACATAACAGGCCACAATCGTGACAGAAGCACTAGAGTTAGCCCTCGATCATGGCCCATATGCCATAATCATGACAGAAGCCCAGGGAATGGCTCAAGATCGTGGCCTGCATCAAGCAGATGCGCAGACACTAAAAAACATCAAGTTTTGAGGGAGTTTTAGACCTTTTAGACCCCGGAAGAACCCCAGGTTGCCTAGAACACAATGGTATAAAAGTAATAAGACAAAGAAGATGGAGGAGTTTTTTGCATCAGCTACTTTTGAGGGAAACCCTAGAGAGGATTGTTGAGAGATTGAGAAAAAGAAGAAGGAAGATAGAAGTGGATAAGAAGTCGATATCAACATATTTCTCGGATTAGGAGTTTCCTGACGCTTTTACCTCCTGTCTCCATTGAAGATCATATTTCCTATTATTTTCCATTTTTATTATTGTATAAAACTGGGAATAGAAGTTTGATGATAGGATTTGTGAATGTTGAGATGTTCCAAACTCGCCTTCAGATTTTTATCTTTGATTTAAAGAAATCTGATTGTTTTTATGTTTATTGGATTTATTGTGATTGATTTCTATGATTGCATAATTCGGTAATAAACTAAGAGGGTGAATCAAATGAAAAATTATTAAATTGAGCTAACGAGAGTTAGGTGATTTAATAAGAACGAGAAATTAATCAAATCAGTAATTGTGTGAAGATAGATCTCGCATAAGTTCCCAATAGTTTATTAGACAACTTCATATGTAATTAGGGTTTGGATAGGTTGCTAATTGAAAATTTGCAATTTTCTATAATTTGATTAGGGTTTATAATTTAGGGTTAATGGTTATAACTCGAGAGAGAGTAGTCAACCATAGAATTGTCTAGAACTAATAATCCGGTAAGTCATAATCGATTAAGTTAGTGTTAAAGATAGGTAAAATTCCCCTTTTTGTCAATTGATAGTTCCTTTAGGTTAATTATTGAGTGTGTTGCAATAGCTAAATTGTTAATATTTTTGTAATTGATTCTTAGATTGAATTGCATGATTGAATTGAATTCTTGTTTTAGTTTTGCTATCTTTTGAATTTCTGCGAATTATGTTGGCCTTAGATTTAGGACTAGATTATCCCTCCTTATGGAATTGACACCTTAGATTCTAGGCGAACGACCCGTGCAGTTGATGATTATAGAGGTTAATCATTAGAAACTACACACATCAAAAAACCATGATCACTAATGTTCTTCGCCTGATTATTGTTGATGTCTTTCTTATTGTATCGGTTATATCATAAGCGACTTCAAAGCTAAAAGTGGTAAAGGGAAACAACCCATTATGGTTCAACAAATCACAAATCAAAAATTGAAAGGACTGTATTATGTTACTTGAGAGAAGGTGGTCATTGTATATCTCAAAAGCTTAGGTAGGTAGGTATGAGCATCTCATAGATCAAGTTCTTAATATTAAGTCACTTGGGTTTAGGAAGTGGGAACAACATGACAACAAATAATGACAAGCCTCTGTAATACCATGGAGCCAAATATTGCTAACATATGTCAGCATTTAAACTCCGTAAAGGAGCTATAGGAGTATATGAGACTTTTATTTTTCAGTAACATTACTTATATATATAAATTATTAGTGGAATTTTTCAAGTGTGAGCAAAGAGAAAAACCACACTGGGTATTTTTCAAAAATTAAGAATCTATTTATGGAAAATTTAATAGCCCAACCGATAACAACAAATAAGGATTAACTTTTGAAAGAAAGCAAAAAATTATTCGTGAGAGATACTTGGCTAGCTTAAGAACAAAATATGAACCAATTTGGCCCTAGATACTTAGTGCCACTGAACTTCCATCATTTGTTGAGATATATTCATGAGTATCTCAATCATTAAAGGGACCAAAATAAAAAAGTGGTGACTAGTTTGTTTTAGCTATTCATAATAGTGAAAAAGGTAATAAAGATCGAAATAACCATAGTGGTTGTAGTGGTCATGTAGGAAAGGGCAGAGAAGGCCAAAGGAAATGTGACCATTGTGGCAAGGATGGGCATATTTAGGACTATTATTGGGATTACACATAAAGTTGTGCCCGAATCCATCTCAGTCTTCTAATATTATGGAGGCTTCTAGTGTTCATGCCACAACAAGTGGAAACAAGGTGGTTTCTGAAAAAGAATATGAGCTTCTCTCTAGTATTAAGCGGTCGAGCAAGCAATCACACCAATTGTGCCGTTTGCTCGCCTAGGTAATCACATAGCTTGTATATCATTCTTTGTTATACCTTGAGTATAGATTTAGAAGTCACTAATCATATTGCAGATAACCTAAAATTTTTTTATCAAATTACCCCTATATTAGACTCACACAATATTAGACTCACACAAGTTATTGTTGCTAATGGTTCCACTATTAGTATAAGTGGGGTTGACACCGCATTTCTTGCTCCTTTAATGATGTTAGTAGCAACACTATAGTCTAAAATTTTTGTTTAATTTAATGTTTGTTAGTAAACTAACCAAATCATTGAAGTGTTCTATCTCCTTTTTCCCTCTTTCTATTGTTATCCAAGATTTAAAAACAAAAAAGATGATTGGAGGAGGCATAAGTTTGGAGTCTCTGTTATTTTGAAAGTTGCTCAACATCCTGCTCAAATGTTGCTTCACCCCTCTAAATCCATAGTCACCTTGGTCATCCATCCATCCAAAAATTTAAAAAACTTATTCCTAATTTGAACTCAAATCCATCTAGATTGTGAGGCTTATCAACTTGGGAAATATCATCGTGTTGCTTTTCCATCTAGAGTTAATAATAAATCCTAAAGCTCTTTTATGTTAGTTAGTATGATGTTTGGGGTCCATCTCGTGTAACCTCAAAACTCAATTGTTGTTACTTTATTGCTTTTTTGTCAATGACTGGTCTAGAATGACTTATCTAATGAAAGAACGCTCCAAATTGCTTTCTATTTTTCAATCCTTTTACTCTAAAATTGAGACTCAATTTGGTTGTCCTGTTTGTATCCTCAGAAGTGATAATGCTAGAGAATATTTATCTAAATCCTTTAAAACTTACATAAAAAATTATGGTATGATTCACCAATCTTCTTGCTTTTGCACAGCACAACAAAATGGTGTTGCTGAAAGAAAAATCAGGCATATCATAAAAGTTGCTTGAACCTTACGAATTGAGATGAAGGTTCTCAAGGAGTTTGGGATTGATGATGTCCTCACTACTTTCTATCTTATCAACAAATGCCATCACCACTCTCAAAGGTCAGATCCCTTATATCCTTATGTTTCCTAATGCCTTTTTTCCCCTCTTCCACCTCACATCTTTGGATTTGTCTGCTTTGTCCACCAACTCTAACCAGGAGTTGAAAAATTATTTCTACTTGCCATTAAGTGTATCTTCCTCGGTTACTCGAGGTCACATAAAGAATATCGTTATTACTGCCCCTCATTTAAAAGATTCTTTATATGCACAGATGTGACATTCTTTGAGAACACTGCATACTTTTCTCTGAGAGTTAAGATGCCAAAAGCTTCCATAATTTTTTATCCATACTTTTTAACAACTCTTTGAATAATATTCCTAGAAGTTCATACAATTCACCTATGGATTCTAATCCTTCTTATTTTTATCAACTATCTTGATCAGATTTGCGAGTTTATTCCTGATGATCTCGTTGAATGGTAGATGGCCATCTAAATGATCCTCTCCTCCACTGCCTAATTTGACTCTAGATCCATAAAATAATGACCTAGACTTTCCTATTGCCTTAAGGAAAGGTCAATGATCTTGTACCAATCATCTGATTTCCAATTTTATTTCTTATAACCATGTGTCCACTTCCTTTTGTTATTTTTTATCAAACCTAGATATTGTATCTATTCTTAAGAGTATAATAGAGGCTCTACAAAACCTTGGGTGGAAGGAAATAGATGCTTTATGGTCAAATGACAACAAGAAGCTTGTTACTCTTAGTTTTGTTGCCACAATTGCTAGTTGTTGATGGGCATATACCATTAGGACTTTTGTTGATGGATCTATTGAACAACTCAAGGTTTGTCTTATTATTAAAGGATACATACAAGACTATGGTATTCATTATTTTGAAACCTTTTCTCTTATAAAAAAATGGCAAAAGTCCATATTTTTATTTCCTTAGCCATAACTTATTTTTGGCATTTTTACTAACTTGACATTAAAAATGCATTCCTGCATAGTGATCTATAAGAAACAATCTATATGAGGCAACCTCTGGGTTTGTAGCTCAGGGGAAGTATGAGAAAGTGTGCCTATTGAAGAAATCTTTATATGGTTTAAAACAATCTTCTACAACATGATTTGGACGGTTTAGTTTAGTTGTGTAGAAATTTGGTCTCAGGTAGTGTGGAGTAGACCATTTGATGTTCTATTCTCAAGATTTGGTAAAATTCTATTAATAATATATGTTATTGATATTGTTATAACTAGTGATGATTAAAATGGATTCAAAAATTGAAGGAATTCCAGCAACAATAATTCCAAACAAAAGATCTTGATTTATTGAAGTATTTTTTGGGAATCGAAGTTGCAAAATCTAAAAATGGTATTTATCTCTTCCAATACAGGTATGTTCTTGATCTCCTAGAAGAAGTTGGCTTATTGGAGCTAGTGGATTCTCTAATGGATTCCAACATCAAACTTGATGCAGACTAGGGAGAATTCTTAAAAGATCTACGAAATTATAGGAGACTTTTACAATTACTAAGCCTGACATTTAATTCAGTACAAGCGTGGTGAGTCAATTTATGCAATCCACTCAGACCAGCCACTTGAATGCAGCAATTTTATTCTTGAAATTCCTCAAGTATAATCCTAGCAAAGGACTCTTATATAAGAACCATAGGCATTGTTCAGTTCAAGCCTATAGTGTGCTAATTGCGTTGGTTCTAGACTAATTGATGATCAACTAAAAGGGTATTGCATGTTTATTGGTAGCAATATGATTTCATAGAAAAGTAAGAAGCAAATAGTGGTTTCTTGTTCAAATGCTGAATCATAATATAAAGCTATGATATATAACCCAAGAACTTGTCTAGGTAAAACATATGTTGCACGATCTTGGTTTTTAGCAAACTAAAAATATAGAGCTAATGTGTGATAATCGAGCAACCATTTATATTGTTGCTATTCTAGTTTTTCAAGAAAGAGCAAAGAATATTGAGGTAGTCTGTCACTTTGTCAAAGAGAAGATGCAACAATATGTGATAAAAACCATTCATGTGAAGCCTGAGGACTAGTTAGCTAATCTATTCACAAGTCTTTGGTTGCAAGATATGTATCACAACTGTGTAACATGCTTGATGCTTATGATATATATGCTCCAACTTGAGGGGAACTGTTAAAGATTACGATTTGATTAAAAGTATTTTTAGAGATTATGATTATGATTTGATGCAGAGGATTTTTAAGGATTATAATTGTAACATAGCTTATATAAATAAAATAATCTAGTATATAAAGAGAGTGGGTGCTGCTGATCTCTATAAGGTCTCACCATCCCTTTTCTCAATTTCTCATTTATAACATAGGAAAATGATAAGAAAAAGCATCCAGCATTAGAATAAGGTAAGAATTACGATTCATGCTTTATTGTTATTTATACGTTAATCATTTTATATAATTTAAGTGAATTTTAAAAAATCACGTGCGAAGGTTCATTATTAGTCTACTATGCACGGGATCAGATCTTGTCCCAATTTTTCAAAATAGTATTAAAGTGACTTTTAATTCTATAATTTGATAAATTTGCTTAATTGATATTTATTTGATAAAATTAAAATTTAAAACTGTCAATTAGGTTTAATTTTCTAAAAATTAAAAACAATTACTTTGTTTTGAGTTTTCTAAAAACAACACCTCCCACATTTTTGCTTAAGCTTTTTAGAACACGATTAACACGCCTCACATGTGTTATGCTCCTTTTTTGTAATTATTCTGAATATTTTGTCTCTAATTTGTTGCCTCTAATTTGTTCTGGTCGGGTCGGTCGTGCTGGGCCCGAGCCCAGTCGTAATGACCCACAGGCCGATCGGTCCAATCTTCAAAGATCA
>JANZXR010000005.1:20110470-20124088 GCA_027575705.1 Erythroxylum echinodendron
TGAATTCCATTTACTGGTTTTATTATTTAAATTGATGTGATGCCATGTGGAGTACTGTAGTGAGTGCACGTAGCGCTTCCTTATCTTAGGTTGTTTGATAGCTAGGTTTAATTAAAGAGTGTCTCTTAATTAAACATGACCTAAAGAAAAACCGGGTTAATAAAAAGGTGTAAGAATAGTTGCTAGGAGGTATGAGCATAACCACTCAATGAAATATGTTTAATTGTGTGTAGGTTAAGATTGAACCAATGATCGGGTCCCTAATGCATTCATCATTTTTATAATGTTTTTTTAACTTGTTTTCGTTAGCTTAATTTTACTTTATTTTGTTATTCAAAAGAAATCAAAACACCCCAACCTAAACACCATTTATTTTCATAATAAAAGCTAACCGAACACTCTCTATAGGATCAACTTAGACTCACCACTGCTATAGTTATAGGTCTAGTTATTTTGAGTAGTGTTATGATGTGCTACATCAGGCACAAGTATTAATCTTATGCTTCTATCAGTCTTCGAGAAATTGGGGCTAAGAGATGTGAAGCTAAGCTTTATACTTATTTAGTTGGTGGATCAATCAATAAAGAATCCGTTTAGCTTGGTGGGAGATGTGCCTATAAAATTGGACAAGTTTATAATTCCTATAGATTTCATCGTTCTATACTTTGAAGAGTATCAAAACTATCCACTAATTCGTGGTATATCATTTTTGAACACTGGAAGAACTTTTATAGATGTACATAATGACAACCTCATCCTTTGGATTGGTGATGAATAAGTGAAATTCGATATGAATAAGGTATTGAAGGATCCGAAGAAGGGTAACTTGTTCATGAGAATTGATGTATTCGAATCTTTCAAGGAATAAGAAGAGATTTAAGAATAAAGGATAAAGGACATAGAGGTTGAAGAAGATACGAAAGTCTCTGTTCACGAAGTGGATAAAGAAAACGGGTCAAAGGTGAATGAGGAAAAAGAAGAGCAGTTCACCCTCCCATAATACAAATTTTTGGAGTCCTTTGACGATTTAAGAAGTTTCATCATTCCCAATTTTATTGATAGTTTGTTATGGAAAAGGACATTAGTGAATTTACTTAGATTGTTTAATTTGATTAATTATGTCCTTTTAATTATTTTGCAATTTGTAGCTTATTTACAGGCTACTAAACTAAAATTGGGTGAAATGAGTGGAGGCAAGCCACTTATAATATGCCCTGGTGGAGTGTAAAAGTAAAGTGCACTTCAAGTTAATAACGTTAACTAAGTGCTACTTAGGAGGCAACCGAAGACTTAGGATTTTTTATTTTTTTATTTTCATTTTATTTTGTTGGTATTTTGTTATTTTTATTTTTTGTGTTTATTTTATAGGGAATTAGGTTACTGGTATGTATGACATGAAGTGTTTCCAAATTCTATCGCACATGTCAACACCATCTCAGTTACTTTAAGTATTCTTGCTCTAATTTTTTCTTTGTTGTTATTTTTTTAATTTGTATTATTTAGTTTCTTACATTAAGGGCAATGTGTTATTTAAGTGTTGGGAGGTTTGTGCATTTTCATATCATGTGTGTATGAATTTTGCAATTGTATCAATTGTGTGCGAATTTTACAATTTTACAATTTTTTATTAGGTTGGCATTGCATAATGTGTGCATTGTGTGAATGTGTCAATGGCAAGAATTGAATGGAATTAGTTTACTTTTGAACATGATCATTTAAATTGTAAAGGTATATTGACTTATGAATTTTGTGTTTTAAGTTTTTTTTAGGACGAATATGCATGTTAATTAGGATATGAAACTTACTCTTTCACTTTACGACTTTTGATTGTATACATTTATAATTACAGTCAATTGAATCGGTTACCATTATTAGTACACTTCCATGAGAGTGATTGAATAAAAAGAAACGAGATAACCTAAAGAAAAAAACAAAAATTTATTAAATAAGTAATTATTCCACTGGCCCTTTTTAAGAAAGTGGGTTAAGAATAGAGCTAGTAGCCCGTTGACAACTATAATATAGCTGAGTAACTAGGGGCATTCACAATAAAATGTTTGTCTTCGCGTCAAAAGGCTAGAATGACACTCCAACTAAGTTAAATGAAAAAAGTGGTCTAGTTGAGTAACTGGTAGACATTCATAACAAAGTGTTTACCTTCGCGTGAAAAGATTAGATTATTGTTAAAGAAAATATTTAAAAAGTGTTAAAATAAATAATCCTACTGATCTTTTAAAAATAGCAAGAATTTTCATGAAAGATTACTTAGTGATAGTTTACCTTCGTAATTGATTAATAGTCATAAATTTATGCTTACAGATGCCATAGGTGTATGAATAGGGTGTTAATATTTTAATTGATATGTATATTGAAATCAAATCACTTAAACATGAAAGGAATAAGTTATTTTGTTGACACATTTTGAATGATTGATGTTTTAGGTTAACTTAACTCCATAAAGTTTGATGTCATTGTCTCATTACTGCATGTTGCATGAATTTATTCTTATATATTTACGTTTGGTTATTTGAGTTTGTATTTTTGCTTTTTGCTTGAGGACAAGCAAAGGTTTAAGTATGGGGATGTTGATAGGCGTAAATTATACTATGTTTTCTTAAATGTTTACGTGTATTTTTAATTATAAATTAGATGATTATCATATATATATGTTTAGAATTATGTTAACGTTGTTTAGAGTAAGAATTGGATTTTAATTTTGTGCTTCAAGAGGTATTTGATGTGTTTGTTAGTAATGCAAACCAGGAAATTAAAGAATGAAAAATATAGAGGCTGAATGAAGTAGGCCATGATCGTGACTCCCATTTCGTGATCATGACAGAAAGGAATTTCTAAAACCACAATCGTGACACCCATGCCACAATCGTGACAGCACTTTCCAGGTGCAACCTTTTATATATCTTTTAGAGTTTGGGAGTATTTTTGGAACCAAATGAAGTAGGGAATTACAAAACCCTAGGACCCTAGAATACTATTTAAGAATATGAAAGACACAAAAAAAAACACATTATCCATTTAATTAAAGCGGATCAAAGTGGGAGATCAAGAGCAGCATCAAGAAATTCCAACTTTCCAAACCAAGGAGCAAATAGAGTTTTCATTCTTTTTCCTTTGTTTCTGTCATTACTACTAATGTGTAATTGGATTTCTAGATTTTTATTATGTTCATAAGTTTCTAAATTCTAGATTAGGGTTTATTTTGAATTTATTTTGTGACTTTGATCTTTATTGATTCAATACAAAATGTTGGTGTTGTGATAATTGTGTATGCTCATACTTTGACAATAAATCAAGAAAGTGAGTCAAAAGTAATTAGATTAGGTTGTGTAATAAGAGTTGGAGATTTAACATTTCATGCAATTATCAAATTAACAATCTTTCGAAGAGTGATCTAGTGTGAGAACTTGATTATCTAATAGATAACTTCAAATCTAATTGAAAACGTTAGGAAGGTTTATGAATTGAGAGGTTACAAAATTAGGAAAGTTTGGATTCAATTAGGGTTAATTGAATAGGTCTTAAGAGAGAGTAATCAATCCCTTAGGAAATCTAGGATCAATATATAATTGGATCAATAACAGTTAAGGAAACAAAATGAAGGAAGAATAAGTCCTAAGCTTTCATCCTTGATCAAACCCTAAATTAATTGGAAGCTCACTTCTTATGAGATTTAATTGCTTTGTTTTATTATTCTATTTCAATTTCTGTTACTTATTTGTATTAAAATCAATTTCTTGTTACCTTAGACAAAGTAAGGTTCAAATTTTTAACAATTGCATAATCCTCATAGGAACAATACCTTTCGGTATACAATATACGTCCTGTATACTTACAGGTATTGAGAGTTTTATTAGATATAAAACTTAACAGTATATGTGGTTGCCTTTTAAGGCTTAATACAACTATTCTTTTTCAAAAAAAAATTAAGTCAGATAGAACATTTGTATGTCCATTATGTAAGTTTGCTATTAATTCCTATTAAGGTTTTGAAGTTAAAGCTCTAGAGATATGTCAAAATCATATAGATGAAAAAATGTATTGACATTGTTAGTTAAATAATTTGTTATAAACTTTAATCACAACATGAAAGATCTATATCAACAATATGATGTCAAAAAACAAGACATTGCATAGAGTAAAGTTGAAAGGTATAATATATTGATGAAATTGTTTCATTCAATTAAACCTAATAAAAGCATAAATATAGATCACAATAAAAGACATTTGCTATAATATGATAATAGTTGTCATCAAAATAAAAATATTTGTATGACTTTTCTTGCCTATATGTGATATGATAGAGAATATATGCATTTGTAGTTCATGTTTAAGATTCTTTGATACTGAATTTAGATTTAACATTACTATAATGTTCAAGTCCAGATAAGAAATAGATTGTAGAGTAAAAGTAGTTTATCTAAGTTTATATGAATAGTTTGTATATATTGGATCAAAAGAGACTTGTTCTTACATAAGTAGTAAGAATAAAAAATTAAACAATCGAGACTATCTTTTTATGCCATATTGGTTAGATCAATATAATGAGAATTACAATATTACATACAAAGATATATGTATTCTTTTATTTATAAATCGTACAAAAAACAACCTTTGGTAAAAGGATGTTAATAATATTGAATTGCTAAATCAATACAAGAGATTTGTTGGATGGAATAAAAATTTATAAAAGGATGATTCTTATATTTATTAGAAGTACCAATGACTTTATATGATATAGTCATATGTATTAACGAAATATGAATTCAAAATTTTGAAAAGTTTAAATTAATTAAATCTAAATAGAAATTAAGCATTGAGAATGCTAAAGCATTTTGAAAAGATCGATATAGTGAAATTTGAATTTTTTGATTATTTATAGGGAATTAGATTCTTTAGTCAAAAACTTCATAATAAAATTCCATAAGAGTATGGATTTATTTAAAAATGAAAATAAAATATGAGATATTATATGTTGCAATATTTATTTCTTCTATAGTTATTCCTAATATTATAAGTTACTTTCAATAGTTCTAATTAAATGAATTAGGAAGATTTCATGTTAGATACTAAACACTAAGAGTTTGAAAGAACCAATGTTAATGATTTAAGGAAGTATATATCATCTACTAAGTTTAGATCTAAATTAGATAATAAAAGGTTATAAGATATTCCAAAGGTTGGATATAATCTTACAAGCCTATTGAACAAATTGTTTATCATAATGTATACTTATAGGAGAATGGTTCTTAAGATAAGTAGTGAGAATAAGATGAAATTTAAAAAGTTCAAATTTCATGATAACACATTTAATTGGAACTAGTGCCTCTATTATATTTGATGTATAGTTGAATAGATAAAAGGCGTTGAAAGATTCACTTTTATTATGAATTCAAAATTTTTATTTTGGAGATGATTGTGAATATATCATTTATGTAAGAAGGTTAGTGGAAGTATGGTTTCCTTCTTCAGTAGAAGTATGTAGAGACATATTGCTTATAGAGAACAATAATTTATACTTTCAATTGTTGAAAATATAATTATATAAGAAAATTCATAGTGGATATGAAAAGGTAATAAAAAATTATGGGAATTAGATCTATAGAGATAGATGCTAAAATTGTTCCCCTATTCTAGTACAAGTATATAAATGTAAAGGTGTTTAGTATTTGAGATATCTAATATTTTTGAAATAATAATGATATTTATTATTATATTTATAAGTTGATATTTGAATTCAAGGTCATAAGGATATTAACTTTATAAGTAAAAATCCCAATTAAGGTATATGTTTCTTGGAACAATATTATTGTAAGATTGAAAAAGTTCCAATTTAGAATTAACGAAGCCAAAATATTTAGTGAAATGATTATTTGGATCAAAGAGATATTTAATAAACTTGGTATAGTTCCTTACATTGTTTAAGATAGCAATTTATTGTAAAACGAAAGAGTCGTTGCACATGTAAAAGGAGTTAAGGTCTCATCAAAGATCTAAGAATGTATTTAGGAAGTTTTTCTTAATTATGATGATAATGAAGATGAAAATTGTAAGATTTAATCAATTACTCACTATAGAGAATCTTGTAGAATTCTCCCACTAAACTACTGTCCTAGCAATAGCATAATTATCATATAGTGATATGGTCTAAAATACTTAAACGATTGCTTAGTTCAAGTAGAGAGTATTAGTTTATGCCTTACAATTAATTGATTGGTTATGGTTTAGTAATATAATTTTTTGTAAGCATTCTTTATCTTATACATATATATGAAAAATTTTATGGGATAAATGTACACTGCAAATAAAATTATGATGAAATTATAATTATAGATTCATATTACATTAATGTATTATTCATTATTCTATTGAAACTAGATATTAATTGAGCCTAAAAAGACTAGCAAAAATTACATTTTTCCTTATAAAGGAAGTGGTTGATCTTATAGACTTGAGTATGAACATACTTAAACAAATGTATGGTACTTGTTAGAAATTAAGTTCACTAAACTAATTTCATATAATAGTTTCATTTTAAATATTACTTGTATTTCTATATAAATTCTCATTGTGATAGTTGAATATGTGATCCTTTGACTTGAGGTCTCCAAAGTTGTCTCATACATCAATGCTTTGATACTACTTATGACTTATTATTGTCAAGGATAGTTCAGTCAGTAGTCACTAGATAAAGCATGAACTACATGGAGATAATTGAGTGATCAATATAAAATTAATCACCCTAAACTGATTTAGGAGAATGTTCTATTGTTCTCAATTAGTATTGATTCGAAAAATCCTTGGCCAAGGTGGTATGGTGCTTTGTAAATAGTTTACAAATGTCATTAATTAATTCAATTACTAATGGTGGAGAATTAATATGATTAGATCCGAATAGAGTAGACATTAACTCCATGCTCTATGTCTTATCGAAACATTTTATAATGAAAGTATTGAATTATAAGAAAAAGTTAGTCAAAACTTCTTTATCATTCTTAAATATTCATGTGGTCATAATATGTTGCTAATCTTGATCTGTGGATATAAATTGATTAATTAGATAATTAAAGATAAATTAAAGGAGTTTAATTTATCTAATCCTAAATATAATTAGTATTCTAATTTATATCCATTGCTAACATAGGAACCTAATGGGTCATACATAAATAATAAATTAAAGAGAGAAAATGGTTAAATCAAGTTAGACTTAATTGTAAAGTTTGAGAAACTTTATAATTAAATATAGGATATTTAATAAATAAGGATTAGTATGAGATATTATATCTTATTTGGACATAATTGGTATTTAATTAGAATTAATTGTAATTGTAATTAAAGTTTAATTAAAATTAGAATTTTATTTCAATTAAATTACTAAAATATCTAGAATCTATTATAAATGGGCTTAGGTTCTAAGAGATCTAACACTTCTTACCTAGAGAGGGTTGTATAGTTCTCTTAATATATTTGATGGATACCATTAGAGACTTGACCCTTGTACGGCTATGGTGGTTGAGGTGAATCAATTTTAGAAACGATTAAAGGGAAATGATAAGAAAAGATCAAACTTTAGAGTAAGGTATGAATTAGACTTATGCTTTATTAAAATTTATTTGTTAATTATTTTATAAAATTTAAGTGATATTGAATTTTAGGGAATCAAACAAAAAGTTTCATTATTTTTCTGCTTTATGGGCATCGACTTTTCTAATTTTTGGTTTCAAATCAAATCCCCCATTTTTGGAGTTGAGGGCACTTGATGTGGCTTTGAACATAAATAAGACACTAATCCCTTTATCCATTAAAGCATTCACTGATTTCTCAAGATGTAATTCATTCTTAGGGTTTCACAAGGTATGTGCTATTGTGCTAAAGGAAGTAGAGAAGTCTTTTATATCATAAATAAAAGATTGGTTCTGTGAGATGCTTTATTGGAGGCTAAGGTATGCTCCATTATTCAGGATGGAAATTAGTTAAACAATTTCAAAGGTTTCTCCTACCTTATTAAACTTTATCCTTTATAAAATCCTAACCATTTGGATAAGGATAAATTAGTATGGATGAGGGATAACTTATATAGGTTTGTTAATGCCTCTTGCTTTCAAATCTTTTAGTTTCATTCATCAAAGGTAACATGGTTTAAATTAATCAGGAGCAATAAACTTATCCCTAAATTCATATGGTTAACGACTAAGCAAATGATTAATACTAAAGATAAATGCTTTGGTCACATTGATTCATTATGCCTATTTTCTAAATTAATTTATGAAACCATCAATCATCTATACCTCTATATAGCTACTCCCAAAATATATGGTTTAGAATTCAGCATATGATGTACGTATATCATGGCACAAGGTAAAGGATAAGAATACTCGATTAGGCCATGAAAATAACTTATGACTTGAAGCAAGAAGGTATCATTTTCTAAACAACATTAATCTATTACATACACTCTATGTAGAGGTAAAGAAATACCAGGCTCTATAAAGTTATTGATTTGGATAAGAACACTTTAACTGATAGATCAATTTGTTGAATAGGGTAAATCCTTATGGCTTATGGAATTATTTCTAAAGCTAGTTTAAGAATGAATAATATATGGAATTTATGAAATGGTCTTTCTTGTATACTAGTTTCCTGTTGTAACTCATGTAATAATTGATTTCTTCAAGCTTAATACTTGCTAATATATTAGGAATAAAGTTGATCTTATTGTATTGTTGTACAAACTTTGCTTTAGTTAGTATTATTCTTTCATTTTCAAAAAAAAAGGACATCAGAGAGTGGACAATCATATGGGGCAAGATATCCCACTATTGAAGGCTAGTTTATTGGAGCTAAGAGTAAAGTAATTATTAAGAGGTGGGCATTTTGATAGTAGGGAAGAGCTATGTAGAATGCATATAACTAGCGAGACAAGTATGCTTGGCCACAACCATGCTAAAAAAACTCTAGCTAAACAAGTGAGAATGGGAAGGAAAATATAACATATTCTCTTTTCTACCCAATTAAAAAGAATCCAACTTTTTTTTTTTTTTGCACAATTTGAATCTTATTGTAATCATATTAGTTGGATATATAAGAAGAATAATTTTAGTCATAGTAGTTGGATATATAAGAAGAATAATTTTAGTCATAGTTTTCTAAATTAGAAACAAGAAAGAAAATGATTGGTTCAAAATAATAAACAAGTTTGTCTAAATCTAGAAGATTTAAGAAATTCTAAACTTATTCTTCTTCTTTTTTTGCACAATTAGAATCATATTGTAACCATATTAGTTAGATATATAAGAAGAATAAGTTTAGTCATAGGTTTCTAAAATAGAAACAAGAAAGAAAATGATTGGTTGAGAATAATATACAAGTTTGTCTAAATCTAGAAAATTAAGAAAGAAAGGCCATATGTAAATAAGGAAGGGGTGTCTGATTTCTACAACAAAAACTCCATAAAGGGCAGTAGTTGCTGAGAATATGATTTTATAGCTTCTGCTCTATTAACTCTTTTCTTTTTTCAATATCTAAGAGAGTTTATAAATCAAATAGTAAAATCAAAATAAAGAAAAATATTTTTTTATCATGAATCACCAATATTAACAAATATGGAGAAGACAATATGCAATCTAATTTTTATTCTAAAATGTTTATCATAAAATAAATTCTTATAACTTAAGATAGGTGTATTTTTAACTGAACAGTAATATAGCAATAAATAAAGTGTCAATCTTTTAGGGAAGTTAGAACAGTCTAATATACTCTTATACTACTAACTAGTTAATTACTGATGAAGTTAAACAATAAAGTAAAATAAAAAGCTAAGTAAAGGAATAACCATTAAGAATAAAACAAAGAAGACTCTTCCTAACATCATCTTTGTAGTCTTAATTTAATAAACTTAAAAGGTGACAAAATTTCCTAAATTATGACGTTGCTCTCTCTTGAGTTATGAATTTATACTTTCAAATTGATTAATTTATATCTCTAACCAATTAAAGCCTTAAGAATGTGTTAATTTTTATGAAATATATGACTTTAATGCAAGAGGATTTATGTAAGCCTATTTCTAGCACCCCATGTAACTCCTAATATTAGTCTTGAAGTCTGTTAACTACCATCTTAGTCAGTTGACCAACCTTGTTTTGTAAGATTGTGAATTAAAGCCTCTTTAACTAGAATTTAAGTTTTAAATGTGAATATTCTACCATTAATTCTTTGAAACTTAATCTATTCTCTTGTTACTTCAACTTATCGTATCTAGTTAGAGGTGACACTCACATTACTTAATTAACCATGAGAAATTCAAATTATTTACTTATCCCAGATTGTATGCTTTATTATAGAGGTGTGTTTGAGTTTAATTTTAGTACACTCGATAATCAACTTGTTCAATTGTTCAAAAAAATAAGTAATTTGTAGCTTTAAAATAATTAATCTATGTTCTGATCCACATAACTCACACCATAATATTTTTTTCTTGTCTCTTTATTACATTCAGGATCTCCAATTTTCTCATTAAACATCTAATTGAGCTATCAGGGCAATGGTAGCATTCATATTATGTAAACATGTTGAGTTGATTGCTTTTGCGCTGCTTGATTTTTATCAATAGTCTATTATAATCTTTTAATTAGCTATAAGGTTGCCTTTTAAATCATAAAATGTAAGATTCCTTTAGATATTACATAAACCTTTTGTCGAGTCACGTAGTCTAGACCACTGTAGAACATTTGAACTTATAACCAAGAAGGTATCCCATAGTACATACACCTTATTAACAGATCCTTATATCTTATATATATATCTTGTAAAAGTGTCTGATTATCACATTTTTAATAGGAAGAGATATTATTTCATAACTTTGCATAATCTTACATGGTTCTGTGCTCTTCCTCCATGTTAGTAGGTTTTTTAGATCTATAATCAAAATATCATCAAGTATAAAAAAAAAGAATTAAAAATGAAGAAAAGATAAAACTACAAAAATATAAATAAAAAGAAATAACTAGACTAATATTCTCGAGTTTCTTAAACACCAATTACTTCCTCAAAAACAACATGAAAAACTTACTAAATAATCTCTAAAGTTTTCTATATCACAAAATAAATATTGACAACCTAAGATAAGTGTATCTATTATTAAGTAGCAATATAGTAGTGAATAAAATGTTAATCATATAAGGAAGTTAGAATGGTCTAGTGTACTTTCCTACTACTAACTAATCAAAGAATATAAATAAATCGATTATTTATGAAGTTAAATAACAAAAAAAAGAATAACTATTAAGAATAAGAAATAGTCAAATAAAGAATTTAGATATGGAATAATGTCTAAATAAGGGCTCTCTTAGCATCATCTTTGTAGTCATGATTTAATAAACTTAAAAGGTATTTATTACCTAGATCGATAAAAATTATTAGATTATAAAAATTTTCTCTCTCTCTCTCTCTCTCGTTACAACTACCAACTCATATATTGATTAATCAATATGTCTATCCAATTAAAATCTCCAAGATTGTAAAAAGTTATGTGAATTTTTATGAGAGATTTAACGTAATATAAGAAGATTTATATAAGCCTAGCTCTAGTACTCTATGCAACTTATAATATCTAAGTTACGGTCTCCTTATATGTTAGTTCTCCTGAATTGTTCCATATAATTAATATCATATCTAATCATTAGCTTTAATTAGAACTATTTTAAGAACATTCAAAGACTATTTCTACATAAATAAATCTCACTTCATAAATAAAATTAACATTTTTTAATAAAGACAATATTAACGTTTTTCTTATCTAAATATATGAAGAAATTAATCATAAATTATCTTTGAACCATCAAACATAATTAATAAAATAAAGAAGTCAAATTAGAACGAAATCTTAATCAGCCCCGATCTATTGAGATGATCTCAAATCTTCTTCTCTATTAAAAATGACCCAAAAACTTATCTTTAAAGGTTGTTCTACCTCTTAGAAGCTACTATAAGTTTAGAACCAAAAAAAAAAAGAAAGTAGAAGGATATGTAAATTAGTGTCTTCCCCATTTTTATATGTTTTTCTACCATGAATATCGTTCGGGACTTCACTGTGTCCTAAACTGTGTATAGATATTACATTGGATTGGACTGCACTTAGGCATAGATATTACATTGGATTGGACTGCACTTAGGCTTGGGCTAAAAATTTATGCTGAGGGCTTGGGTGGCCTAAAGCCTAATCAAGCCTACGCCAAGCTCGATTTTTTCTTTTTTATTTAATTTAAATTTTCAAAATGATGTCATTTTTAATTGAAATTTTTGGAATTTTGAAAAAAGTCTGAGCCTGGTTAGAAGCCTGATCAACACAAGTTGAATATGTTGACCTTGATTCGAGTTGAGCTAGGTCAAACATAGACCAAAATGTCATCTTTAGTAATGTATCTTACTACTTATCTAGAAGAGAACAGAGGTTATAACATGCTTATACCCTAGACTGTGGATCTTATTATGAGTATTCTTTAGGGGAACATGATCTAAGGCATGATCATGTTTCATGCTATATTTCTCTTCAAAAGTTTTCTCTAGCAAAAGGTCTCCCTTTTACCTATATATCCAACTATGTCTTTAAGTATAAGTTTTTTAAGAAGGATATAGGTTCCCACAAAGGTGTGTTCAATTAAGATTTGTGTTTTATTTATAATTTTCACTTGTAATTCTCCAGTTGTTGACAAATTTCATCCTAAGTGTAACATACCACCCCCCTAGAGGATAATCTCAAGTATACCAGAGGATATTCGAGGACATACTCTATGATAATGATGCATTAAGACAATCAAATTAACCAAATAAAACATTCATTTCTTCTCATTTTTCTCATACACATAAAAGGTGACATATGACATTATAATTCAGAATCCACATATACATTACACAATAGTTTAGAGTTTAATCTTAGTACAAAAATATACAACATGATATGGGATGCTAATGCAAAAGATTCTAAATAGACTTCGCAGGTTCAGCTGATCAGACCTTTAAGCCATTTATGTCCCCAAAATGTAAGTACTAAACTTCTAGTATATCATTTTGGTAGCTAGAACTCCCTTGAACCTAAAACAAAACAATTTTGCAATTTTGATGAGTTTGCGAACTCTATGAGTGAACCATTATTGATGCACTCATATAAGTCAAATCATAAAGATAAGTTATATCACAATTTATCACACTTTAACAAGTATATCATATAAGCCAGTATTGTATAATACATCACATTCTCCATTGACCTCAGTTGTATTTCACTATTTCAAAGCAATTCAAGAAATAATTTCAATTCAATCATATGATGCATGTAAGGAAGCATATGTAAATGCACATGTGTTTTTATTCTCATTTTGTTTTGTCGTGATCAAGTGCCTATCAACGCAATTTGTTTTCCCATACCTGTTGTAGGTGTCAAGTTCATGACTGGCCTATAGCCACTGTGGATACCGAGTCCATACTATCAAAGCCTGAGACTATTATTGGAGTTATGTAAATATAGTCCCCTAGAAAGCAAGTGTATTTACATGTAACTTTATCTTCTTCAGTTATAGTTTTGTAATGAAAATATTTATTATTAATAAAA
>JANZXR010000005.1:20140743-20174194 GCA_027575705.1 Erythroxylum echinodendron
AACATTTTATCAAACTTACATATTCAAATTCTCAAATTAACACAAAAATTACAAAAAATATTTTAAATATCATAAAATGCATTTTCTCGAACATTTCATACGCGATATGTATAATCTCAATATAAAAAAACATTCACGTTTAACACTAAAAACATGCTTTTCTTGTAGAAATAATACACTTATAAGAGAGTTTACCTCAAACAATGCACGATGAGTAAGACAATAATCGAAAAACGCGAGAGAAGGACTCGAAAAACTCTTCACCGAATGGTTTGTGAGGAGAGGAGAAATGAAAGCGCGAGGAGAAGGGAGGGGGTCGGCGCCCGACTTATAGGCACTGGATTACCGATGGAATAGAACATTCCGTCGGTAATCTAGGTTTCCAGACGACGCAACCGCCAACAGTTACCGACGGAGAAGCCCATTCCGTAGGTAAAAGAGTGGCAATTTAATACGGTAGAAATTCAAATACCGATGGAACAACAATTCCATCGATACTCTAGGTTTTCTTGCCGACAGTTACCGACAGACACAACATTCCTTAAGCAAACTAGGTTTCTTGGAAACATTTACCGATGGACACAACACATTCTGTCGGTGATTAACGCTTATCGTCCGTCTTCATCTAAACGACGACGTTTGTTAACAATTTGTAGACAGAACTAGTGTTACTGTCGGTAAATAAGGTAGTAGATCTTACGACGGAACATGTTTCTGTCGGTAAATAATAGCTTTGTTCTGACGGTAAGCTAACCGTCGATAAAGCGACATAGCAATTAAATTGCAGGAACGGTTCTTGCATTTTTTCCAGACATCGTGAGTTTTGGCGTCGCTATATGCTGTCAGAGATTTTATGCGAAAGTTTTCCCTACAGTATTACCGATGGATGTGTTTTTCGTCGCTAAATCACCCTATTTTTTGACGAAATTTTTACCAGCTGTCAATAATTAGAGATGGAAATCATTCTGTCGGTAATATTCTGAGGCTATTACGTGATTTTCTTGTAGTGCATGTCATTACCAGTCACTTTTTTTACTAACACACCTATAACTCCAATTTTCTAGATTCGAAAACACCTTAATAACGCCTGTCTTTAGCATGAATTCCTCATCAATTATACTTCAAATCTCAACTTAATCATCTATAAAGCAGCCCATAACTATTATTTTCGTACATCTAAAAACAGAACAGAAATGTACCCATTCATTCTTTATTTTCCAGCACATCTTTAACACCAACACCACATTCAATCCATCCCTAATTAGCCATAATAAAATTTAGCTAACATATACCATAATAGGTCAATATTTCACTTACTTTATTAGTTTGAATGCCACTTCAAATGTCAAGCTTGCTTAGCCTCACATGCAAGAACAGTTCAAGAATATTGAGGGGGTGTGATGGGTTCGTCCATGACCAGGAGAAAAGACAGCAGTATATGTCACAATTTTACCTTTATAGCTATCTTTATAAAGGATTTTGTATGGGTTTTAGGGTGGTGATGTAGAGAACTAAGGTAGAAACTCAAAGATGTGGGTTATGTGTTGGTTTCGACAATGAGAGGGAGGAGAGGGAGAGCATACAGTAGAAAATAACAAAAGGAAATATCCATGAAATGTTATAAGTCATTTGGTGTAAGATGAGTGTTTCTCCTCCTTCTGTTTTTTTTAAAGGACACTTGTCATGTATTTAAGCAAGCTACGTGTCCTCCTTTTTTTGGCTGCCAAATGTCACTTAATTCCTAATCCATGTCAATTATATCTCCAAGCTATTTGTCATTCATTTTATAGGCTTAGTCATCCTAAATTTCCACATGTTAACTTATCTTGCCACTTGAAATTTTTCCTACGCTAAATGTACTTATTAATTAATCAATTTTTTTTGGTAAACCAAAATACAAGACATTAGAAATGCACAATCATGTCACAATCATTTTGAAACTTTCATACCCAAGAATATGTCAAATGAGTGCAAATAAAATCATAATTTATGTGTGTATGCTAATATTATGTATGTGAATGAAATCATAAAATCATCTCCTAAATGCACCAAATTAATTCTATAATAATATAACTCATGTGACTCAGTTTTCTAACACTCTACCCCTCAGTAGTTTTGAAGACCGACTATTACAATTCTCCCCTCCTTAAGAAATTTGGTCCTAGAAATTCTTACCTAATTGATCAAATAGATGGGGGTAATGTTTTCTTATGTTCTTCTCAGTCTCCCACATAACTTCCTCTCTCGAATGATTTCTCCAAAGGACTTTAACTAAAGGAATTTCATGGTTTCTTAATTAGTCTGATATCCAACTATTTTAACTGGTTCCTCTACATAACTTAAATTCGTTGCAATCTCAACCTACTATGCTGGGGATGTTTTCTTCATGAACGCTCAGGAATTCTTATAATACATATGTTGGATCTAACTGATATCTCATAAGCATACTAACATGGAATACATTACGAATCTGAGATACTTCTAGTGGTAATGCTAATTTGTAATCCAATGGACCAACTTCCTCAATAATCTCATGAGGACCGATATACCTAGGACTCAACTTTCCCTTTTTACTTAACTTTAGCACTCGTCGCCAGGTTAACACTCTCAAACATACCTTGTCTCCTACTTGGTACTCCATGTCCCTCTAGTACTGATCTGCATAACTCTTTTGTATGTTTTGAGCCGCCTTAATCCTACTGCATATCAATTTTACCTTATCAATGGTATCTTGAATCAATTTTGGACCTTCAACAATCCTTAAACCTTCTTCATCCCAGTACAAAAGTGCTTGACACCTTCTTCCATACAACGCCTCATATGGAATCATACTAATACTACTATGATAATGATTATTGTATGCAAATTCAACGGGAGCTATATACTCATCCCATGCTCCTCGAAACTCTAAAGCACACGCCCTAAGCATGTCCTCAACAGTCTGAATAGTCCTCTCTCTGTCCATCTATCTGAGGATGAAACGTTATACTAAAATTTAACTTTGTACCCAATGCTGTCTATAGGTTGCCCTAAAATCTAGAAGTAAATTTGGGATCTTGATATGATACAATAGACACTTAGACCTCATGTAACCTTACTATCTCATTTACATATCTTTGAGCTAATTGATCTATTTTGTTATTCTCTCTAATAGGCATGAAATGAAGTAATTTTGCCAATCTGTCAAAAATGACCTATACAGCATCATGCTGCCTCGGAGTTCTCAGGAAACCCATAATAAAATCCATTGTAATTGATAGTTATGATTTTCATTATATTTTAGTGTTTAATTTGTTATGTATTAAGTGTTAATTTGAGTGCTTAGTGTGTGTTTAGGTTTTAATTGTGTTACTTTATGTGTTTAAGCATTTTTATCGGTTAGTATAAGTCTTTGAGCTTAAATGTTATGTTTTTGAGGTACCTTGATGTGTTTGTTAATGTTTTAGGGTAAATGAAAAAGAATGGAGAAGTTTTAAAGAGTTTAAGGCTAAAACCATGGCCCACGATTGTGGCACAATAGGCCACGATCGTGATAAAAAGAGGAGAGCCAACAGGACGTAGGCCACAATCTTACCATTTTGGTCACGGTCTTGACAAGAGCTCTGAACCAGGCCACGATCATGCAGTTTACGCCACGATTGTGACAGAGGCTGCTTCCGGCAAACACAAAAATAGCTAAAAATGTCAAGTTTTGCGGGACTTTTTGGACCATTTTTCCCCCAAATCAACCATAGGGCTTCCAAGATATAAATAGAACGTTAAAGATCAGAAGAAACATCCTTTGATGAGCTTTGATCAGCCACCAAAAACAAAACCCTAAAAGAGAGAATATTGAGAGATCGAGAAACAGACAAAGGAAGAGAGAAGAGGAAGACGATGCAGACACGACGTGCTTCCCGGCATAGACCACAATACCTGCCATTGCGGAATATTTTAGCATGGACTGTAGTCAGTTAATTGTCCACTTACTTGAATTCCTAAACCATCACCACTTATAGCAAGCTAAGATCCTTTATTTCAACAACATAGAACTTAGGGAAATCAACAAAAATACTCATGTCAGAATCAAGGAAAGTCAGGCAAGTTTGAGCTCAACGCCGCCTTGATAAGTAGAAGAGTATAGTGAAGAGTCTGAGGAAGAGGAAGAAGAGCAAGGCTAGAAGGATGTTCTGGATGCGATCTCCAAAACCACCAAGACACTTGCGGAGAACATCAGAATGATGAAGGAGATGGCCTGAGCACAAAGACGCTAGAGCCAGGATATCCATCAGATCCACAGATATTTCAAGGCTCAGGACGTTCAATTGTTGCCTCCAACACCATCACCACCTCCATCTCTATAGGATTTGTGTCTAACCTGTTTATTTTTCTTTTTCAGATTAACCTTCAGTTATATTTTTTATACTTATTTCTATTCCATTTTATTTGTTCTGTCTCCTTTAAATTCTGTATTTTCTTGTCTTTTATATGCTTATGTGTTCCCTTCTCATATTGAGGACAATGTTTTGTTCAAGTGTGGGAAGGGTTATGTTTTTTTCTTTTGAATGTGATTTTGCATGATAGTTATGAGGTTACATTGTGTGAACTGTTTGAATGTGTCAAAGGCTTAAACGGAGTGAAATTTATTTAATTTTGAACATAGTATATGAGGATGTAAATAATCATTAGCTCACAAAATTAGTGAATTAGGAGTCTTTGGATAAATATACAGCTTAATTGGAATTTAGTGTAAATTTAGTTCCCTATAGGTTACATTCATTCATAATTTGAGGCCTTTCAACTTAAGTGGCTTAACTAGCATTTTTCATATAAATGAGTAACTTAAACAATAAGGTAGGTAACAAATGAAAAAAATTATTTTTGTTAAATAAATCACTATTCCATTGGCCTTTGGGTTATGAATAGAGCTAGTAGCCAGTTGAAAATGTGATGTAGTTGAGTAACAAGATCAACATGCATCACAAATGTGTAACTTCACGTAGAAAAGCTATAATGACATTTGAACCAAGTTTTTTAATAAAAACATGACTTAGTTGAGTAACCGAATCGACATTCATTACCAATGTTTGCCTCTGCGTAAAAATACTAAATCTGTGTTTAAGAACAAACTAAATATAAGAATAAATAAATAAAAATTGTGTTTCCTTAATAAAACCTACCAGATTTGTAATAAGCTTGACTTTTCATGAAAATATACTTAGGAACGGTTACAAATCCTGAAGGACCAAAGAATTGTTAATGTGTGTGTATAATTAATAAGGGTAAATAAATTAATACTTAGATTTTGATTAGTGTTTATATTTAGTTCAAAGCCCCTAAATAAAGATTTTGCATGTTATGATTAGATATAACTTGTATGACTGCGTTTAAGATTAAATTTATTTCATGAAATTGAAGTCATTGCCTCATTATTGCATTGTGTGTTGTATATGTGTTATGTGTTTGCTTGAGGAAACGCAAACTTTTAAGTGTGGAGATGTTGATAGTTATGATTTGCATTATATTTCAGGGTTTAATTTGTTATGTATTAAGTGTTAATTTGAGTGTTTAATGTGTGTTTACTTTATGTGTTTAAGTGTTTTTATAGGTTAGTATAAGTCTTTGAGCATATATGTTATGTTTTTAGGTACCTTGATGTGATTATTAGTGTTTCAGGGTAAACGGAAAAGAATGGAGAAGTTTCAAAGAGATTCGAGCCAAAATCTTGGGTGAGCCAACACGACCCAGGCCACGATCGTGCCATTTTAGTCACAATCATGACAAAAGCTCTGAACTAGGCCACGATTGTGTACTTTGGGCCATGATCATGACGTTGGCCATAATCATGGCAGGTAGGGCCACGATCATAGCAGGCAGGGCCACGATCGTGGCCTATGTTAGACAGACACGAAAACAGCTGAAACGTTAAGTTTTGCCAGACTTTTCAGACCGTTTTAACCCTGAATCAACCATAGGGCTTCCAAGATATAAATAGAACATTAAAGAATAGAAGAAGCATCCTTTGAAGATCTTTGATCAGCCACCAAAAACGAAACTTTAAAAGAGAGAACCTTGAGAGATCAAGAAAGAGACGAAGGAAAAGAGAAGAGGAGGATGACACAGACACAACGTGCTTCCCAGAATAAGAAGCTTTCCATAGTCGCAGCCTCCCATCATCTAGTTGAGTTCTGTTTCCTATATATTTTAGTTTTATTTGATTATAGAATTGGGATATATAGTTTGATGATAGAATTGCATTACAATTTATGTTCTATACTCACCTTTGGATCATTATTTTTATTTAATGAAATCTGATTGTTTTATGTGTTTATTGAATTAATTGTGATTTGATTATGCACTTTATATCTCAATAATAAACTAAGAGGGTGAATCGAGAGAAAATGATTAATTTGGGCTAACGAGAGTTAGGTAAATTAATAGATTCAGAATTCAATCAAATTGGTAAATCTTATGTAGAGAGTTCACATTTAGGTTTCCAATTGTTTATTAGAGAACTTAACAACTGATTAGGTTTTGGATAGGTTATTAATTGAAAGATTACAACTTCCCATAATCTAATTGGGGTTTATACTTAGGGTTCAATTATAACTTGAGAGAGAGTAATTAAACCTAGGAGCATCTAGAACCGTTAATTATATAAATCGTAATTAGTTAGGTTGAAATTAAAGATAGATAATTTTCCCTTTCTCTCTTTCCATAAACTCATTAGGTTGAATTTGAGGGTGTGCAATCATTGCTCAACAAATCGATCAATTTCCATTAATTGTTATTTAAAATTGTTAATCGTCATCGTGATTGTTTCCATTTAAATGTTAATTGTAAATTATCGTTTTGTTAGTTGATCTGGTTATTTGATGTAGTCAATCCTCATGTTAAAATTCATTGTCTGTTAATATTTATTTAATTGTCTCCAATCTTAGATTTTAGGACTAGATTAACCATCCATATGGGATTGATACCTTAGGTACTACATGAACGACCCATGTGCTTACAGAAATATCAAGGTTATAAATATTAAACATTAACATACGTAAAATGCTTCGATCAGTAATCCTCTCCCATTTCCACTCTAGAATAAGTAATGACTACCATTTCCTAACTAGTTCTTGATGCTCTGCCTTAACTTATTGGCATGTCAAACACCTGGCAACATACTCAGCCACTTGTTTCTTCATTCCTGGCCACCAAAAAGGTTGTTTTAGAGTATTGTACATCTTGGTAGTACCAGGATGCATAGAATAATTTGCTATATGTGCTTCCTCTAAAATTTATTTTCTTAGACCATCAACATTTGGTAGATATAATCTCTAATTCAACCAAAATTTACTATTTCTTAACTCAAACTCATAACTCGAATTCTGTGTTAACTTCTTTATAATTTTCACTAATTATGGGACCTTGTTTTGAGCTTTTCTGATCCTATCATGTAATACTGGTCTAAGTTTAAACGTTGCTAATAATGCTTCATTCTACCCCAAATTTAGCTCAACATTCAATGCTCTCAGTTGAACTAGATTTGGTAACCTCGATGATTGACTTTGTGCTACATAGCTATTGGATTTCCTACTTAATGCATCAACTACAACATTAGCCTTACTTGGATGGTACTATATCTTGCAATCATAATCCTTAAGCAAATCAATCCACCTCCTTTATCTCATATTAAGTTCCTTTTGATTCAACAAATATCACACCTTAACCCTTGGTGTGAAGCATCACTATAAACAACATACCCTCCAGATCCAGATGAAATAATCAACACCGATGTTGTAGTTAATCAATGTTTTAACTCCTCAAAGCACATTTAACATTCTCCAGTCCATCGAAAAGGTATTTCTTCCTCAAGATCTTTGTCAAAGGGGTTGAGATTAATGAAAACCCTCAACAAGCCTCCTGTAATAACCTGCTAGTCTAAAAAAACTTTGAATCTCTGACACATTTCTAGGTGCTTCCCATTTCATCATTGCCTCAACTTGTTATGGGTCTACCTGTATGCCTTATTTAGATACTATATGACCTAAATATTGCCTGATCAAATCAAAATTCACACATACTAAACTTGAGGTATAATTGCTTCTCTCTCATTATCTGTAAAATTAACCTTAAATGCTCAAAATATTCCTCTCTACTCCTCGAATACACCAAGATAATGTCTATAAATACAATAATAAAGTGATCTAGGTAAGGTTGGAATACTTTATTCATCAATTCCATAAAGGTAGCCTAAAACATTCTTCGATTCAATAGGCATCACCAAAAACTCAAAGTTTCCATATCTGGTTCTGAATGCACTCTTTAGTACATTGAATTATGCTATTTTCAATTGATAATACCCTGATCTTAAATCTAGTTTAGTAAATACCTGAGCTCCCTATAATTTGATCGAGTAAATCATCTATTCTTAATAGGGGATACTTATTCTTCACTATCACCTGATTTAACTGCCTATAATCAATGCACAATCTTAAAGTCTCATCATTCTTCTTCACAAATAAAACTGGAGCTCCCCAAGGTGACATATTGGGTCTAATAAAACCTTTATCTAACAACTCCTGTAATTGAATTTTAATTTTTTTAAGTTCCACAGGCTCCATCATATAAGGAGGAACAAATATAGGAGTAGTATCTAGGATAAGGTCAATGGTGAACTTCGTTTCCATATCTGGTAGTAATCCTAGTAATTCAATAGGAATGACGTCTATAAAATATCTAATAATAGAACTATCATATAATGTCTGCTCAACTTTGATATCAGTCATATAGGCTAAGTAAGCCTCACATCCACTTCGAATTAGTTAAAAGCGCTCATTGATGAAATCAATCTAGCTGGTAGTACTCTTGACTAACACCTCTAAATATTATTCTTAATTAAGTAGGAGTTCAAGTATAACTTCCTTAGTGTAAAAATTTATCATAACCATATGATCAGTAAGTCAGTCCATACCTAAAATAAGGTCTATCTCTTTCAACTACAGTATTATCAATTCAGCCAAGTCAACCTAAATAATACACCCACTGCATACTTCTTTAATCACTATAGTACTACCTCCTGGAGTACGCACCTCTAAGCCAAATCCTAATATCTCTCTCTCATAATGCAATTAAGATGCTAGATGTGGGAAAATAAAAGAACGCGTAGATCCTAGATCTAATAATGCAAATGCCTCAAGATCAAAGACATGTAACACACCTGCAACAACATCTGGGGAACTCTATGCCTCTTATCTAGTAATAGCAAAAATCCTAGCCTGAGACTATAGTTGGTTATTCCATACTTCAGTCCTAACATTAGGACCTGCTGATATTGCTTTACACCTACCTCGGCCTCTCTTTCCTACTCCACTGGCTTTGCTTTGCTGGACAGTCATCTCCGTCACTGGTTCTCCTCTCACTCCATACTGTGCTCCTAAAGTTGCAAGACAATCTCTAATCTAATGATCTAAGGAACCATAATGATAACAAGCTCCCAATACCTTCTAACACACTCCACCATATCCTTTTCCACAATGTTCACAACTAAGAATCTGTTCTTTTTGTCCACCATAAGTCTACCCTTTAGATGTCTGGCCTCTACCACCACTAAAATGAGCAGAACTGCCTCTAGGTCTAAACCTAATTGCCTCGATCTAAACTGTGATCGTGATGGTCTATTCTGGTGTTTACTAAATTTTCTGTCAGAGTCAGCTTGAAACTCGCTATACCTCTTAGACCTGAACTCTTGTCTATACTCTTTTTATTCATCCTTCAGTAACTGATAAAGCTGAATTGAAATGGCTCGTTGCTTGGTAAAACTATTCAAATTTGTAATAGTCAATCTTGTCTTGATCTCCATATTCAAACCATTCTCAAACCACCTATATTTATCTTCTTTAGTCAGGATTAGAGAAATAACATACCCCAATAGTTCATTGATTTGTTCCTCATACTTTGTTACAGTGAGATTTCCCTATTTCAGATTAAAAAATTCTTTCATCTTCTTGTCTAAATAGATCTTTGGCTTGTAATTATCTTTAAAGATCTTCAGGAAGTCCTCTCATATCAGTTTGTAAGGTCGAACGGAACTACCTGGAACTGTCTTCCACCATTGATATGCTAGATCTTAAAGTAATGAGACTACATAGTCAAATCTCTCATCAGGATCACAGTCCATCTGATCAAGCACTCTCTTTGTTCTCTCTAGCCAACACTCTGTCTCGACAGGATTTGTACTTCCATATAAGTGTACAGCCCTATGCTTCCTAAATTTATCATACCTCCTTCTCTCCTCTCAGGGACTCTATGAGATATTTGCTAATATTGGGGTATAGAGGACTCTCTATTAGCTCCTATTGACTCAAGATCAATTAATTATATGACACAGACTCCTATAGTAGATGACCTATAACGAATAATAATAGTGATCACTATATGGGTCTCTTGCAATATGCCATGTTGAAATGCTCACATATATCCTTAAGAATGCTAAACCATAGTATGATACCAAATTTGTAACATATCACTGCCATAGAGTATAATCTTGAACATACCAGAGGATATTCGAGGATATACTCTACGGAAATGATACATTCAGATAATTAAATTAACTAAATAAAGACATCAAACATATCATAAGCATTCAAAACATTCATTTCTTCTCATTTCTATCATACACATAAAAGGTCACATATGTCATTATAATTTAGAATCCATATATACATTACACAACAATTTAGAGTTTAACCTTAGTACAAAAATGTGAAACATGGTATGGGATGCTAATGCAAAAGACTCTAACTAGACACCACAAATTCAGCTAATCAAACCTTTGAGCCATTTCTGTCCCCAAAATGTGAGTACTAAACTTCTAGTTTATCATTTTGGTAGCTAAAACTCCCTTTAACCTGAAATAAAACAATGTTTCAAATTTGATAAGTTTGTGAACTTTTTGAGTGAACCATAATCGATGCATTCACATAAGTCAAATCACAAAGACAAGTTATATCACAATTTATCACACTGCAACAAGTATACCATATAAGCCAATATTAGACATGTCGATGGGCTGGCACGGGCCGATCCAGCCCGTGGCCAACGTGGGTTAGGATAGGCTAGCCCATGCCCAACCCACCAGCGGGTTGACCGGCCAGTGGCCCAAGTTATAGTCCACCCATTTATTTTTAAAAGAAAAAATTCAAAACAACGTCGTTTCGAAAAAATTGGTAGGCCACGGGCCGGCTTATGGCCCAAGCTGGCTGACTATGGTTGGTCTGTAGCCCAGCCCAGGCTGACTGTGCTTGTATATTACATCATATTTTCCATTGACTTCAACTGTATTTCACTATTTCAAAGCAATTTAAGAAATCATTTCAATTCAATCATATGATGAATGTAGGGATGCATATGCAAATGCACGAGTTTACATTCTCATTTTGTTTTGTTGTGACCAAGTGCTTATTAATGCAATTTGCAATCCCGTACACATTGTGGGTATCGAGTTCATGGCTGGCCCTACCTATTGTGGATACTGAGTCCATGCTATAAGAGCTTGAGGCTCTTTTTCATAATTCTGAGCTTAAAGCTCTTTTTTGCACATCGATCACTTTGGTCACAACTCCTTTATCTGATCATGCATTTCAATATGATGAGATGTATCATTTCATATGCTATGCTTTTATTACCATTTATTTCGGTGTGCTTATGTCATATAATTAACTTCTTAGACCTAAGTCTTGTATTTATCAATCAGTTGTACATGCATTTCAAATTAAATATACAATTCACACATAAGCATATATAAGTGAGTTTACACATTTAAGTTGACTTATAGTACACTCCAGAAAAGCTATTGACTTGATGGTCTGGTAATGTTTCGATGTTAATGATCACTTTGTGTGTCTATCGTCATGTAATAAACACATTCATAGTTTACAAATCACTAAATTATTTAATCATATAAGTATACAATCATGCACATATATATGTTTCATATTTCAATACATGCTCAATTGAATTTCTAGTTATATATTCTTATACATAGATCTTCACTATTCAATTTGCGATTATACACCCTAAGACCATTCAAACATTACAGCTTGTATACTACCATTTTACAATCAGGTTTATACCTTTAAGTTAGCTTGATTTACTCCAATTTCATCAACCATAAATTACACTTATCCTTGTATATTTCCACGATCAAAAAGCCTCTTATAATACACATACAATTGTTACTTTAAATCTGAAATTTTAGCAAGCTAGATCTATACATTTACCAAACGTTTTCCAGTAATATATATTCATACAATTACCCAATTCTCATTCATAATTACCCCATGTTCTTCAATTCTCATTCATCCATTCCTTATACAAATTACTTATGTCCTTAAGATCATATTAGCATTAAAAGAACATATTTATTCCTTTAACAAATCATAATTTCTAGCTTTTAATACAACCACATCAAAACAATCCATTCTTTAGGTTATGACATCAGTTAACTAAATAAACTTATCAAGCTCTTAACCAATTACTCAAGCAACAATCTAGCTCATTCCTACCTTTAATCAATTCCAAATATACAAATTTAGAGTGATTTTTCTTAGCTGGTTTGACATGTACACAAGTCTGAAATTAAATTCTAGAATTTGTCATCAACATCACTAATGTGTGTAACTTTATTTCCTTTAATACTTCACGAATTTTACAAGATTAGAGACATTACTAACACCTGAAAATTTCCGTATTTCATGTCCTATAAAGTTACTTCATTTCAAGTTAATATAAATTCCATATTTGTTACACTAAGGCTTACAAAATTCTGCTCAATTATGTCATTAACAGTCTCTTTTTTACAAGCACACCTACAACTCTAATTTTCCAGATAAAACACCTATCTTTAGCATGAGTTCCTTATCAATTATACTTCAAATCCCAACTTAAATCATCCATACAACAACCCATAAAATATTGTTTTTGTACATGCAAAAACATAATAGA
Organism: Erythroxylum echinodendron; assembly: GCA_027575705.1. Taxonomy (NCBI): domain Eukaryota; kingdom Viridiplantae; phylum Streptophyta; class Magnoliopsida; order Malpighiales; family Erythroxylaceae; genus Erythroxylum; species Erythroxylum echinodendron. The sequence continues at coordinate 20,153,719 of JANZXR010000005.1, forward strand.
AAAGTACCCATTAATTCTTCATTTTCCAGCATATCTTTAATACCAACACCACATTCAATCGATCCCTAGTTATCCATAATAAAATCCAACTAACATATACCATAACAAGTTAGTATTTCACTTACTTGATTAGCTTGAATGCCACCTCAAATGTCAAGCTTGCTTAGCCTCACATGCAAGAACTATTCAAGAACATTAAGGGGGTGTGATGGGTCCGACCATGACTAGGAGAAAAGACAACAATATATGTCACAGTGTTCTGCCTCTATAGCTGTCTTTATGAAGGATTTTGTATAGGTTTCCGCAATGAGAGGGAGGAGAGGAAAAAACCATGAAATGTCATAAGTCATTTGGTGTAAGATGAATGTTTCTCCTCCTTTTTTTTTAAATACACTTGTCATTTTTTTAAGCAAGCTACATTTCCTCCTTTTTCGGCTGCCAAATGTCTCTTAATTCCTAAGCCATTTGTCACTTAATTCTTCAAGCTATTTTCACTCATTTTATAGGCTTAGTCATCCTAAATTTCCACATGTCAACTTGTCTTGCTACTTGAAATTTTTCCTAGGATATATATATATATATATATATAATTAATTCATCAATTCTTTTTACTGGTAAACCAAAATACAAGACATTAGAAATGCACAATCATGTCACAATCATTTTGAAACTTTCATACCTCAGAACATGTCGATTGAGTGCACATAAAATCTTTGCATTTTTTAAATAATAATTTATGTGTGTATGCTAATATTATGCATGTGAATGCAGTCATAAAATCATCTCCTAAATGTATATAATTAATTCTATAATGATGTCACTCATGTGACTTAGTATTATAACACTCTAACCCTCAGTGGTTTTCGAGACCAACTATTACACTAAGGAAATATCTTCTCAATTAACTAAAAATATAACATAAAATTAAGTAAACAAAGTTAATTTAAGAATAAAAATATGTAAAATGCAAATGAAATATATATGTATTTTACACACACACACACACGCATATATATATGTAAGATTTGTTAATATTTAATTGAGATGTCTAAATTATAACTCCTTAAGCAAAGGAACATTTTCAACTCATGGATTTTTACAAAAATTTAACTTAAAACTTTAATGTTTTTTAGCATTTAAAAATAATTATAATGTTATAAAATCATGCTATTTAAAACCCAATTTGATAAAACTTTAAGCTTTTGCTTAGGTCTTGTCACCCTTACATTTTCATATTTTTTTTCTCATATTGCCTAACTAGTAACTTAGGCCCCTGTGGGACCCTCCTTTCTTTTTGGAGTGAAACGAGATCACATCTCTTCTTCCTTTATTCCTTTATCTTTTAATCTTTGTTGATTATAATTTCTCTCTCATCATTTTTGCTAGTTAGGTTTTCCTTCCCCTTTCTCATGCTCTTTTTCTCATTCTAATTTTTTCTACTTTATTTTTTATTATTTTTTAAAACTGTTGCTCTTCTTGACTAATTTCTTTTATGCTTTTACTCTTATCATTCTCTTTCTCCTATATTTTCCTATCTCCTTTTTCTCTCATCTTGATAGGAAACATTTAAGGAATCAAGTTTAGAGGAGTTAATGAGTTGTTAGAAGTTACAATTATGCTTGTTATTTTCAAAAGGTATAATAGTTGTTTTCTTTTTTTTGTTATAACTGTAAACAAATGCTTACAAAAATCAATTAATGCAATGCATAATTCAAATAGGTTTAAGAATTATAAAGGACTATTTGCTTAAATTGTTTTTCAAATGTGCTTTATGTTCCAATGGCTCTTTTTTTAACTAGTTATGATGAACGTGTAGATTAAAGAAGCATTTAAAATATTTATAATTTGTATTGCCAAGAAAAATGGTCGTGGCATAGACCATGGACCTTTCTAAAACAAAAAATTGAAAGCATGAAAATTGTATATTTCTCTCTTAGCTTTCCATAGCCACTTGAATCATCTTAACCAAAGTTCAACTTAGGAAAGTTATGACCAAATTAATAAGCAATACTTAAGATGTCTTGCAAAATTTTATATAAAGAGACACAGACTCTAACATGCTCATATCTTAGGTTGTGGATGCTTGCTTCTAAGGTGAGACACTGTGTCTAGCATATAGGTGCCTCTAAACCATAGATCCTCTTATTTCTCTTATTATTAGCATTTAGTTTATAGTACGATCGTGGCTCAATCTGTGTTGCTCCATAGATTTTCTTCGACTCCATACAGTCTCTTTCTAGGCCATGTTTTTTAGTTTGTATCTCTTCCTACACTTCATCAGTGACGGATATGGGCTAGCACATGAACATGAGTCAAGTTGTGTTCAATCAATAATTATGATTTTGTTCATGTTTTTGTTTACAATTCTCTTCAATTTTTAATAAATCTCATCCTCAGGAAATATCTTCAACAATTACCTAAATAATAATGTAAATCAATTGATTATAATAATTTATATTGAAAATATATCAAAAAACCTTGTTAAATATAATTATATATTTTACGATCGTCAGATTGATTTAAATCATAATAAAGAGTTCTATATTTATAATTTATACAAATTGATTTTATTTTTTGTTAGATACAAGTGAAAGCTTAGATTTAATTTAATTTGTATATAGAAATTATTAAAAGAACCTTTATTTAGACTAACTTAAGCACATATGTTATAGAATGGACTAGATACTATATATAGACCTACATGATCCTTCTAAAATTAGGGTAACCTTTTGTGAAGTTTTGACGAACTTTCTTAGATTTATTTATATATCTATATCTATATATCTATATATATATAATCAATATAGGGATAAATGGTTGTACATCGATAGGTGATAGTTCATTACAATAGGGACTTCGACAATGAAAATAATATAATCTCTAAATAACTAATCAAATGTATAGGATGATACTAGGGAAATTATATTTTAGATGTTTACTTATATTGCTTTCTTTTCAATGTTTACTTTATTAATTTGTATCTAGTGGTAACTTAATATAATTAGTTTAACTTATATTTAGGTTTAACTAATCACTCTGGTAAGTATTGACTAGATAATAATAAGAGGGTTAGGCTTTATATTTAATATATCCTTATTAGATCAACCTCTACTTATTACTATAATAGAGTAACATGAGCAATATACTTTCCTATAGTCTTATACTAGGACAGTATAGTTATAGAAAAGGCTAAAGATTTTATTCAAATATAAACATTTACCATAACATTTAAGTACCTCTTCTCTTATCTATATCACATTGCTCCTTAATATTTTTAAAATGATGCTAGTTATGCCTTAATTCTTAATAGAGTTAGGTTTCTATCAATTTGTAAGAACTAAACCATAAACTTAGCTTACGTAGCATCTCAAATGGACAATTTGGGCCCTCCATATGCTAATATGATTTAAAAAATTCTTTAGATAAAAATGTGATTTGTGTCTCAACTTTTCATAAAAGGTCTAAGTAAGTCCTTACCATTATCATTTTTTCCACTTGTGTACCCCACTCATGATGCCATAAGAACTATTTTAGTAATTTAAGTTGTAAAGTAGTATTAAAGATATTGGTAAGAACTCATTTAAACTTTTTTATAAAAATATTAAGGTGCAAATCACATTTTTAGCCTTATAAAAATCAATCATCAAAGGTATGGGTAACTAAGTAGGTTGTACATTATCTAGTTCAGTTTGAGGATTTAAAAATCTATTTTCTTATTTAAAATGAAGGAATTTAAAAATTAAATATCCAGAATTGTATTAAAAATAAAAAAAATCTTCGTTTCAAATTCTACTAAAAATTTGATGCAATACATGTTAGAGTAGTGCTCTACAGGCAATCACCTTTAGCACTTTTGTACAAACTTTATTTTGATTAATAAAGTGAAAGGAATTTTTCATTAATTTGATACTCATTTATCTATGAATTGACATTGATCTTAAATCAAATTAATGAAGTCCATGATACAAAACATAGCACGAAGGAAATCATGATGAGATTATGATAATGAGATTCCTATCATGTGCAATTATGTTAGTATCTAAATAATCCCTAGTCATAGAATTAATAAGACGGGATATTATTAATCCAGACAGACTAGCACATGTTATACTCCTTGATTTGACCAAGCAATTGTAAGCATAAGTTGTTTAGAGTTAACATGCGGATGCTTACTAAGGGTAGCCAACAAAGATTTCACCACTCCTAATAGCAGGAGATGATGCCCATGACCTCTTGTCGGGTCATTACTTAGGAGTCTCTGGCCAGAGCAGTTATGTGTCATAAAGAGAGTCTATAATGACATAAAAGAGTGATAAGAACCCAGAACAAGAGAGTCTATAATGGCCCATACTCCGAACCAAGTGGGGTATAGTATGGTATAAGGATGAATTGCACGGTAATTGTCTATGGAAAGGTTCATAAGTTAGATAATTAACTATCGAAGAGTTCGTTTGATAATCCACTTATATTTTGACAAATTGGCATCATGAAACCCTTCATAATTTGATTAAATTAAGAGTTAATTCAACTGCCCAAAATAATTAAGAACCTAAGAGTCACATGCATAAAAGATCGGATGAAAAACAAGTGTTTATGGCCTATTTTAAACAGGCCACAATCTTACCTCATAGGGCCATGATCATGGCCAAAGGTGAGACATGCCACGTTCGTGGCCAATAAGGCCACGATTGTGACAGAGGCCATGAAATGATATATAAGTGAGTTCTTCACTTATGTACACAACCTTCTTTCACTTCTTACGCAGTCAAGTGATAAAAAAAGGGTTCTAGAAGAATTTTAGAGAGAGTGAGAAGAGTTCTTGAGTTATCTTCATGTAATTTATGCAATTGTTGTATAAATCAACATGCAAGCAAGATAACCTTGAACTATCACCCATTTTGAACATCTACTTGAATTCATTAAGTTTGGTGCTCTAAAACCCTTACACATTGTTTCATCTTCCTTCTTTGCATGTTCTTGGGTGATCAAGGAAGGGTTTGGTGTTTGCAACAACCCAAAAAAGGAGAAGAAACAAGAAAGGAGGAGAAACAAAGTTTAAAATGGTTTTATATTTCATGTTCTTTACATATCCTTGCATGCATGTATGATTTTGTAGTTTTTGGGTTGCCATGGTGACAGAATCTTAATTTTGATACTTTCTTTGCATCCGTATGCATGTGATGCATGAAAATATGGCTAACATAACAGAGGTATCGGAGCAAGTTTATGTATGTATTTGATGATGTATTGAACATGTGTAAAGTATTTGCCGGGTTGTGACTAACATGCATATTGATTTGGAATAATTTGTGTAAAATTTAGAAAAAAAAATTTTGATTTTCTTTCGTATAAATGTTTATAACATGTTATCTTATGTTTCTATTAAAGGAAATTGCAATTGAATGTCATTTGCTATTTTATTTCAAATTAATATTCAGACTGTTTATATGTTGATTTCTGGGAATTTCTGGAAAAATTAAATGCATTTGGTGACTTTGAAATTTTCATAATAATTCTAGAATTTTTTCTGTTTTTCTTTCACAAAACTGTTTATAAGGTTTTATATTATGTTTCCATAAAAAAATGCAATTGACTGTCATTTGATATTTTATTAAAAATTTAGTTTCAGCTTGATGCATATATGAAGTTTTGGAAATTCTGGAAATATGATGAACATGCACGCATGTAAATTCTATATTAATTTTTATAAAAAAATTTATAAATTTTATGCATGCACATAGATGAGATGTTTCTACGTGTATGAGATACATGACACTTATTGTTAAAGTGATTATCTTATGCATGCATGATGTAATGTTTGACCAGTGTTAGAAGTTATATGACAAGTGTCATACACATGAGATGTGTTGGATTATCCCTATTTATTAATAAATAATTCCTAAGAATTATGTTATGTAATTTTTATTAGATGCATTTATAATGTATATAAGATTCTGGAATTTTTCCAGAATTAATTGAATTTGATGCGATTAACAAATAAAGTCAAAGTCAACATGGTCAAATTTTGAAAGTTGATGGAGTTGACATACTTAATGACTTATAATGTATGTATTTGTATGAGACCTAAATAAGGTTCTTCTATGATAAAAAATGTGTTATTTTGATGATAATAACATGCTTAATGCATGTGCTTGAAATTAAGGTTCTGGAAATTTTTCGAACATCAAATTGGTCTCTTTAGTGTCTAGTAGGTTCACTTATTTATCTTGACAATTTTGGCTGTCAAGATAATTTTGGCTTGTGCCAAAATTGTTTAGATAAATTTGAGATGACCTAGGAATATTATAGATGACTAATTGATGTACGAGAATTTTGGAAACCCTAGGGATTAATTTAAAATTAATCCAATTAGAGCATATCATTTCTAGTGTGACTAGATAAAGGAATACAAACTAGGATTAAAGTATTTAATCTAAACATCAAAATAATTAATTTTAGGGTTCCTAATCGAATCACATTCATAATTCGGATTAGGCAAAACTGACACTAGTGCTTGATTAGGTTCAAGAGTTGAATTGAATTAAGAACTTTAGATGCATGGTCAAGTCACAACCTAAATTTAAAACTCATTTATGTGATACGTGCATTAGATGCATTTTAAGGGTAGTTATGGACATTCAATTGAGTTGTCCATAATATAAATATGTATGTGATATACATAATCAAGATCATCCAAGTATTGATCAGACTAAAAGACAAATCTTTCAAACAAAATATTAGGACTTACGCCTTCCACTGATATGGCAAGAACCAGAGTTCTTTTAGAGTTGGGTTGTTGGAAAAACCCAAGCCGGCTCTACATAAATATGTTCAAACCATAGAAATTAGATTTTCGGATTAATGGGTTGGTCCTAACTGGAAGCGTTGACTTGATGGGAGAGGCAAAGTTGGATTATATATATGGGATGTATACAAATCAAGAGTTGATGACCTAATGAGTGTGCTAAATCAACAATTGATGGCACAAGTCGATGGTTGCATAATTGAATGCAATTGATATGAATGATACCTACCAATTGACCTAAGGTGGCTTGTTGGGCAAACCCAAGGTCATTCTTGTGATATCGGATATTGACCCATTAAGAAAACTATAAGTTTTCTCAAATTCGTAGTGAGGGATATGGGTTTGAATAAGAATAGTAGGACCTATAATGCATGTTATTAAAGTCCTTATAGATATGCATTAAGTGTACATTCTAACGCTTTCTCTCGTTCTTCTAGGTTATTGAATCATATGATGTCTTCTAGTGTGAACCTACACTCCCTGTTAGATTCCAACAAACTCATGGGACCAAACTTCTTGGATTGGATGTGGAATTTGAGAATTGTTCTCAAATCTAAAAACTAGGATATGTCATAGATGAACCACCTCCCAATCCCCCTACTGTCGATCAATCTAATGAAGATCAGAAAGCTTATAAGAAGCTACTAGATGATAGTGAATTGGCTAGATGTATAAGAAGCTACTAGATGATAGTGAATTGGCTAGATGTATAATGTTGGCCTCTATGTCACCAGAACTGCAAAAGTGGCATGAGGTTATAGATGCTCATACCATAGCCTACCATATGATGGAACTATTTAATGAGCAAGCTCAGTCTAAAAGGTTTGAGACCTCGAGGTTTCTTTTCCATTCAAAGATGGTCGATGGATCATCTATAGTGCAGTATGCGCTGAAGATGAATGTATATATTAAGAGGTTAGGTAGTTTGGGTTTCCTTATGGATCATAAATTAAGTATAAACTTGATTCTGACTGTTTTGTTCGATAGTTATTCATAGTTTATGCTTAACTATCGAATGAACCAAATATCCACAACGACACCTGAGCTGATTAATCTGCTCAAAATAGCTAAGCAGACTATCAAGAAAGACATAAACGTTGTGATGCTAGTGGACTCTACTTTGGGTTCTCGAAAGAAGAACCAAAAGAAGAAGAAGAAGAAGTCTAAGAAGCCAGTGGGAGGTGTAGCCAAGAAGAAGGAAAAGGAGACAACACTAAAAGGGATATGTTTCCATTGCAACAAGGAAAGACATTGGAAGAGGAACTACAAAGCTTATATGGAGTCACTGAAGTAAAAGAAGGCATTAGATGCCCCATCATCTACTTCAGGTAAGATATTTGTCATTGAGGTTAATACTATTTCTGATCATAAAATTTAGGTATTAGATACCAGATGTGGCTCACACATATGCGTCGATATGCAGGGTCTCAAGGATAGTAGATTGATCAAGAAGGGAAAGATGGACCTACGTGTGGGAAATGGAGTAAGAGTTGCTGCATTAGCTGTAGGGACATATGTTTTGTATCTTCCTAGTGGGTTAGAGTTAATTTTGGAAAATTTCTATTATGTACCTGTTGTGATCAAAAACATTGTATTTGTTTCATATCTTAATAAAACGAGATTTCATTTAACTTTTTCAAGAAATGGTTGTTCAATTAAGTTGAATGACATGTTGTATGATACTGCTATATTGTGCAATGGAATTTACATATTAGATATTTCCAATCCAATTTTAAATATCAATGATAATAAAAGACAAAAATGAGATAAACTAAAATCATTTTACTTATTGCCTTGTCAATTTGGCCATATAAGTGAGAAACGCATGATTAAGCTACACAAAAATGGTAGTCTAAGGTCATTTGATTATGAATCATATGACACAAGTGAATCTTACTTGTTAGGCAAGATGATTAAATTACCTTTTAAAGGAAAGGGTGAACAAATGAATGGGTTATTAGACCTAATACATTCTGATGTATGTAGTCCGATGTCCATTCATGCCAGAGGTGGTTTTGTGTACTTCATTACTTTTATCGATGATTATTTACGATATAGGTATGTGTATCTAATGAGATACAAATATGAAGTGTTTGAAATGTTCAAACAATTTAGACATGAAGTAGAGAAACAACTCGTTAAAGTATTAAAACACTTCAATCAGATCGAGGTGGAAAATACTTAAACGAGAAATTTCTATCTTATCTCAAAGATAATGGGATAGTATCAAAGTGGAGTCCACCTTATACACCATAACATAATGGTTTGACTAAAAGGAGAAACCGAGCCTTGTTAGACATGATAAGGTCAATAATGGGCTTAGTAAATCAACTAAAGGCACTCGAGACTACTGTTTATATGATAAACAACGTCCCTTCAAAGGCAGTTGAATTTACTCCATATAAAATATGGACTAACAAAAGGCCCTATCTTTCTCATATGAAAGTTTGGGATTGTCCGACTTATGTGAAGTGGATTCAATCAAACAACTTGAAGCGAAATATGATAAATGTCTATTTATTAGATATCCTAAGGAAACAATTGGATATCAGTTCTATGATGATTTAGAGCAAAAGGTTTTTGCTTCAAAGCATATTATCTTTTTAGAGAAAGAGTTTCTTCTAAAAGAAGACAGTGAGAGCAAAATTGAACTTGATGAAATTCACGATGCTCAAAAAAATGTAAATCGATTGCCTAAACCCGAAATTATTGTTCATAGAGATGAGAAAACAGTTGAACCTTCTAACACACAAAATATTCGTAGGTCAAGTATAATATGCAATATTCCAGAGAGATTTGGATTTCTCGTAAGTGAACACAATGACATAATGCTCATAGAGGATGATGAGCCTACAACTTATGAACAGTCTCTGAAGAATTCAGAATCCGAAAAATGGATTCAAGTCATGAAGTCCGAAGTGGATTCCATGTATGAAAACTAAGTATGGACTTTGGTTGACCCAATTGAAGGTAAAGCCCATAGGATGCAAATAGATTTTCAAGAAGAAAATTGACATGGAAGGTAATGTGATTACCTATAAAGCGAGGCTAGTTGCTAAAAGTTATCATCAAAGACAAGGAATTGATTATAACGAGACAATTAGCCCCGTAGCTATGCTTAAATCCATTAGAATACTCCTAGCCATTGCTGCTCATTATGATTATGAAATATGATAGATGGATGTGAAGATGACTTTTCTAAATGGAAACCTGGTTGATGATGTATACATGATACAACGTGAGGGATTCGTATCCAGAGATGGCAGAAAGGTATGCAAGCTTTAGAAATCCATTTATAGATTGAAGCAAGCATCTAGTAGTTGGAACATCCGATTTGTTAAGACAATCAAAGAGTTTAGTTTCTCACAAAATCCTGATGAACTTTGTGTGTACACGAAGGTTAGTAGGAGTGTTATCATATTCCATGTGTTATATGTGGATGACATATTACTAATAGGGAATGATATCTCAAGTTTGCAATCGATCAAAGTTTGGTTGTCCCATAATTCTTCCATGAAAAACCTTGGAGAAGTAACTTATGTATTGGGAATAAAGATCTATAAAGATAGATCAAGGAAGTTGCTAGGTCTTACACAGTCAACGTACATAGACAAAGTAATAATATGTTTAGTATGAAACAGTACAAGAGAGGGTTTCTTCCCATGACACATGGGATAAAACTCTTGAAATCTATATGTCCCAAGACATAAGATGAGAGGACTCGCATGAGTATAATTCTGTATGCTTCAACAATAAAATCAATCATGTATGCTATGTTATGTACAAGACCTGATATATCGTATGCTCTAATTGTTACAAATAGATATCAATCGGATTCTGGTGATGGTCACTGGGTGGCTATCAAGAATATCCTAAAGCACTTAAGAGGACTAAGGATATATTCTTGATATATATAAATGGAGATCTCACAGTGAGCGGGCATTCAAATGCCAGTTTTTAATCTGACCAGGATGACTCCAAATCCCAGTTAGGTTATGTTTTCACACTGAATGGTGTAGTAGTCAATTGGAAGAGTTCCAAACAAGAGATGATTGCAGATTCGACGAACGAGTTAAAGTACACTGTAGCTGCGAAAGCGACAAAAGAAGTTGTTTGGATCAAGAAGTTCGTCATGGAACTTGGAGTGGTTACTAACATAGTAGACCCAATATTGTTATATTGTGACAACAATAGGGCTATTACGTAAACCAAGAAACCAAGGTCTCATCAAAGGTCCAAGCACGTACTCAGGAGATATCACCTGATCAGGAAGATAATTGATAAAGGTGATGTGAAGATAGAGAGAGTACCCACAGATTAGAACATCGCTGATCCTTTAGCTAAGCCACTTCCTCAAGCAAAATTTGATTCTTATGTACTCGCCTATGGTATTAGATACAAAGGTGATTGGCTTTAGTGTAAGTGGGAGATTGTTATAGTAGTGCTCTAAAGGTAATCATTTTTAGCACTATTTTACAACCTTTATTTTTATTAATAAAGTAAAAGGCATTTTTAATTAATCTAATATTCATTTATATATGAACTGATATTGATCTTAAATCGAATTAATGAAGTCCATGATATAAAACATAGCATGAAGGAAATCATGATGAGATCATGATAATGAGATTCCTATCATGTGCAATTATGATAATATCTAAATAATACATAGTCATAGGATTAATAAGATAGGACATTTTTAATCCAGACAAACTAGCACATGTTATACTCCTTGATTTGATCAAGCAGTGGATCTCACAAAATTTAAGCATGAGTTGTTTAGAGTTAACATGTGGACGCCTACTAAGGGTAATAAGTATATCAGATGACCTCCTATGAGATTATCATATGGATGATCTATCGAATGTCAATGATTAATCTCATCATAGCAATAGTGTAAATATCCTTGGACTTAAGGTACTCAGGGATATCTTGGATACTAATACTATTCTTTGACATCATTCCTTGTTACCTCAAGACAAGGTCGCTCTTAGGGTGGTGATTAGGTACAGTTATTAGTATTTGAAGGTAATTGGGTAGCCAACAAAGGATTCACCACTCCTGATAGAAGTAGATGATGCCCACGACCTATTGTCAAGGTAATTACTTGGGAGTCTCTGGCCAGAGCAGCTATGTGTTATAAAGAGAGTCTTCAATGACACATAAGAGTAATGAGAACCTAGGATAAAAACTAACATCAGTTGGACTAGATGTGACGCAGTAAGTCTAGTGGGAGTTGACACATAGCCTATACTCCGAACCAAGTGGGTATAGTATGGTGAAAGGACGAATTGCATGGTAATTGTCTATGGAAAGATTCATACGTTAGATAATTAACTATCGAAGAGTTCGTGTAATAATCCACTTATATTCCGACAAACTAACATCATGAAACCCTTCAAGATTTGATTGAATTAAGAGTCAATTCAAGTACGTAAAATAACCAAAAACCTAAGGGTCACACACATAAAAGATCGGATGAAAAATAAGTATGTATGACCTATTTTAAGAAGGCCACGATCGTGCAGCATAAGGCCATGATCGTGGCCCTATGCTGCACGATAAATGATGTATAAGTGAGTTCTTCACTTATATACACAAGCTTCTTTCACTTCTTACACACTCAAGTGATAGAGAAAAGGTTCTAGAAGAGTTCTTGAGTTATCTTCATGCAATTTATGCAATTGTTGTATAAATCAACATGAACGCAAGATAACCTTGAATTATCACCCATTTTGAACATCTACTTGAATTCATCAAGTTTGGTGTTCTAAAACCCTTACAAATTATTTCTTCTTCTTTCTTTACGTGTTCTTGGGTGATCAAGAAAGAGTTTGGTGTTTGCAACAACCCAAACAAGGAGAAGAAACAAGAAATTAGGAGAAACAAAGATAAAAATGGTTTTATATTTCATGTTCTTTACATATCCTTGTAGGCATGTATGATCTTCTGATTTTCAGGTTATCATAGTATTGGAATCTTGATTCCGATACTTTCGCTGCATTCGCATACATATGATGCATGCAACAATGGCTAACCCAATAATACAATTCTAAAAATTCAATTCTTTTGAAAAATAAATAATATACCTAAACTAATGAATCATATAATCTATCCAAAAATGAATTATTATACACTAAATTAGTAATACTTTTTTAATATTAAGATAGCCTTATGTATGTAATCAAATTTATCTTAATAAAAAACAAATAAAATATAGTAAATAACAAAAATTAAAGAGTCAAATTTCAAATGAGCAATTAAAACCTCTTAATAACTTCTTTTATGTCATAGATTTTACTTATTGTTGTTAACTACAAAGATTTAAACAAAAAGACAAATCAATAAAGTTAAGGTTATCATCGTGATGAAGATCAAATGTCATACTAAACACCTTTACCATTATTGTAAGGCTTACCAAAAGATTTAGCAATCTCTAGTAACCCCACACTATCTATATATCAATGTGCTATTTATAATTGCAAGGATGGTATCACAATTTGCACTTAAAAGCCATTTATTATTTTCTAAAATTTGCAAAAAAATGCTAACTTACATCAACTACAACAATTTTTAAGGCTTAATAAAATGTCATTATTGTTTTAAAAAGAAAAGTAAGTTAAGTCTTTGATTGATACTTATTAAAATTATTCGCAAATAATAGTGAGAAAGAGGATAGTTAAAAATAAGAATATATTACGAGTTGAAGTCCCATCGCAAGTGCTAAAATCAAGTTCATAAGTTATTATCGATGATTGAATAATCAAAACATATTCTTTAGTAACCTTAGACAAAATAGATTACCTCACTGCATTAACCTTTGATTATGCTGAAAGATCAAAATCAATAGCATATTTCTTAGTCAACTCCTCCAAAACGACTCCATCTGCAGCTCTATATTCATCCATCAATTAATTCATTATCTACATAGAGTCCAATCCCACTGCCATGAAGAACATATTAATCATTCTCCTAATAGAACTTGAATATTTATCAAATTTTGCTCTCAATTGTTTACCCATGATTTCGATGATGCTGCTATAAAAACAAGGGACAAGGAGAAAGCAGTCAAGCTGTTATTGATGAAACCGTTGTGGAGGAAAAAGGGAAAGAAAGCAGTACTTTTGATGAAGTTGCTATCAGTACTATCACGTTGATCAAGAAGATGAATTAAACGAAAAGGAATATGTAAGACAACGAAAAAACTCAAGTAAATCAGAGCGCATAATTAAATCTATAATAGTATAAAAAAATATTAGACAAAAGGAGGGATAATCTGATCCTTTCTACATAAGCAATGGAGCACATTCGGATGATATATTTGCATAGATACATGATGAGATGATGGAGAACGTAAAGTTTTTCACCATGCAAAACATGTTTTCATTTTATCAGTCCGTCGCTTGTTGCCTGCGACCATCATCATCATTGTCATTATCAATATCAATGACATAACGGCTGTCTATTATGTGCTTCTTTCTTTAAAGTAAGTAACGTTTCATCCCCCAAGGATTCGTGAAAGTACCACATCAAGCCGTTAAAATCAATCCCGGTTCATTTTTTCACACCACCTTCCTCGTGCTGCTTACTACAACAATTGAGCGGTGACATTTAAATATAAATTCACGCTCAACACACGATGCCTTCTATTCATTCTAGGACTTTACATTATTGTCGTACCTTATGGAGTGTATATGCATATGGCATGCGATAACATTTTAAGTCATTGTCAAGGCCACCATGAAATGCTCCTCCTTAACCAATTCATGAACCCCAGCTGATAAATAATGAAGAGTTTTCCCATGGGGAGATTATATATCAATTATATCATTATTTTCGCCTAATAGCTTCATCTGTCAACACACAGGGAAAATACCACAAAGCCTCTGATTAAAGTTTCCTTCTTTGGATTTGAAATGCATTTTGTTGGAATTCCATGTAACATTTTTAAAGGATTGGAAACTGATAGATAACACGGTGAGAATTTCTTTACAGGCACATTAGACTGCCATGTCTTTCAGCCAAGGTCGCCTGCTTCTCCACTATTATTTAAGATTTGCTTACAGATTATCTATCTTTGGGTGGAAACTCTTTGCTTGCCTAAAGAAAAAAACTGGACAACGCCGGCCTCCGCTTTTTCTACATTAGAATTAAAATCCAAACTTGGCTAAAACCATGCAGACTGTCCTTCCTCAAACTGCTATGTCTCATTATTTTGCAGAGTTCTTGTTCAACCCAAAGTGGCTGGCTATTGGTGAAGGGTAAGTTTCAGAGAACAAACTTACGTGACATCCAAGCTTAAGCATACCCAGCCCCTATGAAAAGCTTGGAGGGTAGTAAGCTGCTGCAGATCTCAGATGACCGGTTGAGGATGATGGAGCCACAAAAGGATTCCGCTGCAGAACACCTGAACCATCCGAACTACAAACCCATGCAACAGGAGTTGCGTTGACTACCCTGGTGGCTGCTGCACGAAAGCAGGGATTGAGCACTATATGCGACTCATCAAGATAGGCATGTCCTTGTGACTGATACCAAGATAAAGGATGTAGAAGATTTGCATTATAGTTTGGAGCAGTTTGAATTGAAACCAGAGATGAATCAACCTGGCGCTCCCGCCATCCATCACTGCCCATTAAAACATCATTGGTCTCTATATTTTCACCTTCAGGAACATCATCAATGATGATGACTTCTTTTATAGGAGGGGCAGTTGAATCTGAAAGTTTGCACTGGTCAAGAGTTGCTACGTTTTTCTCTGGATGTCTGGATGATGCATCAAATCCATTCTTGACTCTACTCTCTCGAATTACTAAATTCTGATCCTTTTGGTAATCATAAGGCTCCTTCAGTGTCATTAAACCACTATCTGTACAAGGGGCTTGAAAAATGCCTGCCGGCAATCGAGCAGATGCTAGAGGAAACTTCCAGTCCTCTGAATGGCCTCTGATATTATTAGAAAATCCAACATCAAAACAATGGCCCATTGTGCTATGCGGATCTCGACTAGAAATGGCAGAACCTTGAGGGATCATACAATTAAATTGATAAGGATTTTGATCCTGAATATTGACTGGACAAACTCTGGAAAATGTTGGAAATTGGGATGCTCTCTCAACGTCCCGCGTACGTGTTTCAACCTGCCCTATAGACATGGAAGCATCCTCATCTTTGTTGATCACCATTAAGTTCTTCCCCATCAACCTGAGTATGGGATGCGAAGTAGATGGACTCACAGAATCACAGTCACCCCTAGCCAAAAATCTTACTTCGGTGCCTGTGGGGTCTCTGAAAGGAATAGGAACAGTATGCGGCTTAATAACTGGGGGAACATCTTTTTCTGATCCAGATGTTGACCAACTGCTCAGAGGAATAAATTCAGGCCTCACATTGACATTACTCGGCTGTGGCTCAGAATTGCAACTGGTTTGCTTTCCTAAAGCAGTTGTTCTTGTAGTAATTTTCCGACGCTTTTTTAGTTGTAATTCATGAAAATTTGAAGAAACTCCCAGTGAAAATCTCTCTTTCTTTTGGCAACAGCATGGTTGGTCATTTTTCAACCTCAGAGATCCTTTTTCACTGGGAATCCTATCAGCTTTCAAATGTACTCCACCAACAATAGCTCTCTCCAATCCTCTATTGGTAGCCAGTGCACCTGCGATTTTCACTGAAGATCCAGTCCTAGCAGCTGTTAAGCATGACTTAATCTTGTCTTGATCACCACATGGTCCAGCGGCTGGTAAAGGTTCACAGTACTTTGAATCAGATCTCCCTGCAGGAGAGCTAGAAATTGTAGATGTAGCTGATATAGGGGAATCTGATGAATCTCCATCGAGCAGGTCATGCTGATCTAGAGAAGACTGGACCAGGCTAGTAGTCAATGATGAGTTACCTTGGAAGTCTTCTGAGCCCATATCCCTGGGGCTTGGCAAAAAAGATCCTGGTGGCCCTGGAATAGGTATTGGATCAACCCCAAGAAATGGATTTCCTTGCCCAACTCCAGAATCCAATCCCACACTTATTTCAGCAGTTTGCTCTATCAAGTCATGTCGAACCCCACTGCCAGAAAACATTTCTTGGTCATCAACAAAAGCTGGCTCAGTTGGAGCAGCTGGTGCTTCCACTTCACATAAAAGCCTTCTGTGATCTTGAATAGATTGAAGAGAGTTATTTGGAGCTTTTGAACAGTCACTTAACTTGTAAAATTGTGTACCAAAAGGTGTATTCAGATTACTAGCACTTCTATCAAAATCCCGGCCACATTCTACACTGCAAAAATCCTCTTCATTGTCTTGCGTCTCGTTTCTACAAGATGTAAGGACCCCAAATCCATCTGAATAATCAACATTTCCCCCTTCATCGCTGCCATAACAAGCTGCAGGTTTTGAGCTTTCCAGAGCCATGACTTTCTTACTTTGGAAAGCAGATAACTGTCCTTCCTCTCTAATTCCTAGGGCATTTTGTCTTCTGGGACATGTCTCATTAGTTATAGCTTCTCCTTCCAACTGATTTTTAGAACCACCTCGTTTCAAAGAAAGTTGGTGATCAACCTTAGAATGACAAGCCACTTCTTTATCTCTTTCCACCACCAAATGTACTCGAGATTTCTCATGGGTTGATCGTTTCTTTATTTTACAAGGTCCACTATTATTGACAGCTGATTGGCTGTTCACAGAGATTATGTTTTTCCTGCAAGACAAAATACTCCAGTTTTAGTTACAATCACATGCAAATCCTGAAATGATTTTCAGAAAGAGGAAATATAATGGAATCGTTTGTTGAATACCCCCAGGTGTCAACTTCCATCTCATTGGACGCATGCCTCCTGGTAGCGTTTGTATACATTGGCAGACAACTATTGTGGGTCGATGTGCTTTCCTTGCCCAACTGGTTTGCATTTTGCTTTGTTGGTGGAAAAGATGTGTCAATATCGTCTGCCACGGCTCTCACCAAGAGATTACCTACTCTTTTCCTTCTAGGAATCTTCTCCCCTATTTCAATAACAGGAGCATCGTGGAATGCCTTCTTCATCCTCTCATCATTTCCAGAAGCCGATACTAGGTTCTCACACAGATTATTAGACTTCTGAGTAAGAATGCTTTCAGAAAGAGGATTCCCCAAAAATGATTCTTCATTCTCAACCAGTAAGTCTTTAGGCAAATGCCATTTACATCTCGTGGGTTGATGATCATCTTCACTGCTCACCTTCTTCATGAAACCACTTCGTTTAGAGCAAACCCATGGCCTCAAGGTCCCAGAATCACTGGATTTAGATTGCTTTTGCTTTTGCTGTTCTTTATCAAAACTTCTATCCCCTCCATTGTATTTTTGTCCACGTCCACAAATCTGTTTAAACAAAATTCGACAGCCATGTATATTTAATACAAATACTACCAAATATTCAAAATAAGAATATTACAAAGTTTGTAGTTGGAAGTGCAGAATACATCAAGAAGTGGATACTATGAGTACAATATGCCTATCATGTCATTTAGAAAGTAGTCCACTGCATGTTTAAACTTTTGTGTATCAAAAATTGAATAAGGGTAGAGAAGGAGAATAAGCCTAAATGATATAGAAGGAAGGAATAGAAGCACGGATAGAAGCATAGATGCATAAAAAACAAGCGAACAGTACCTGAGAACCACGAGCCTTTTTGTGAGAGAGAATCCGTTTGGTTTGAGGAATAAGTTTCAGATATTTGTGATGCTTTTGGGCAAGGCGTTTCTTTTTTTTCTTTGGAAAGTGTTTGATTCCTTTGCCTCCTCTAAAAGGATTTCTATCTTCAACATACTCCCTTTCTTTTCTGACCAGTGCTGGATCACTAGGCTTTGACAAGATCCTAAGTTTGGTACCATTTGCGTCAATATACACTGGACCAACATCACCAAGACCTTGAGGATGTATGGGCGAAACCCTATGCTTTCTAACTTCACTACACTCGGCATCCATGGTAGGCAAGTTCGAAGCTGTTGACAAGTTTCTGCCATTTCTTCGATCAAGCTCTTCCAGCGTGCATTGCTGAGCTGTGGCATAAATATCCACCATCAATTTTGTCTTCCTGGGCTTAAATCTATGTCTAGTGAGATTAGAATCAGCTGTGCACTTAGGTGTTGGCTCCATAGCAAGGCATTGATCAATGTGAGCATTCAAAGTGGTAATTGACGAGAATGAGAAAGTTTTGCAAACAGGGCAAACTTTGGAAGTCATTGCTTCTGAGGTCGTAGTACAGTTAGAAGTAATATCTTCTGAGGAGCTGCGTTCAGAGTTGCCAACAAATTTCACTATTAGTCTGCACTTCTTACCTAATGGGCGAGAGGTGTTTTGGGTTTTGTGGATCGCAGGAGGATCTACAGTTTCGACTTCAGCTGATGAAGTTTTCAACAAAGTCTGATGAGTTTGTAGCAATGAAATAGGACGCCTAATATGAGGAACCGACTCTATCTCGGATTGAGACACTGTGGTGGTTGAAGAAGGGAAATCAATTTCCTCCCCAGTTCTGCATGAACTTACGTCTAGGCAAACTTCTGCTGCCTTACTCCTTCTTAGTTGAGCATCAATGCGCGAATCTATAACCCCATGAGTATTGTTTGGTCTGGAAGGCTCCTTATCAAAATGGTTTGTCCTATGCCTATTAAGGGAATCAGTTTCAACCGTACATAGCTTGGATGATTGGTCTCTTATGGTATCAAGAGACTGAAATGGTGGCAGCACATCCCTCACGCCATGCTTGAAACAAAGTTGGAGATTTTTCAGAGAAAATGGCCAATTCTTATTGATATCCTTGCTCCGGGATGTAAATACATAATTCCTGCATAAAAGCATAAACGATTAAATGTTTTTTGGTCATTTTATTTACATAAGAATTATCCACCACAGAAGACATAATATGGCCTAGATTCTAAAATAACCTGATTAAAACTACTGGAACAAGGGAATCTTTGTTTGATTACATGAAACACCACATCAATGGATAAACAGTAGTTTGGAAACAAGAAGATTCTAGGAATCTGGTGGATTGTTAACCAGAATCAGCATGAAATCACAAGCAATTACTGATTATCACAACCAAGAGCAAGTGACTCACTATACATCCAAAGAAGAGTAAAAAGGGAAGAAGACCGTGGTACAAAAGAAGGCAAAGCAAGAAGAAAGCACAGAAAGAACAAGAATAGACACGACGTGGGGTTTCGGAGCCATTAGGTTCCAAAGGCAAGGTTGAAACAACTGGATCCGACCCAACACAAGATCATTTGGAAGAAGAAAAGAAAAAGACAAGACTAAAATCGCAAGTTCATCTTGAGATACAAAGAAAGCAGTTAGTCTGTCGTATAGTAGTAGTTGATGGCCATGAAAACAAAAACAAAAGCAAAAGCAGCTAGCTGCCCATAAGGAGAAGCAGAAGAAGTGAGAGAGAGAGAGAAGTTGAATACCTTATGGAGAAATTGGGAAGTGAGGAAAGATGATCAAGGGATGGGTTACGCAGATCTGCTTGAGGCAAGGGAAGCACATCATTACTACTATTCACCTTTGGAAATTTGCAAGAACATGAGGGATCTGGTGTAGGAGAGTTTTCAACGGATAACATCTGATGGGAATTGGAGATTTGACAGTAAAGACAATAGAGTGTCCCCTTACAGATTAAGATGCCATCTGCTACAACATTATAAG
>JANZXR010000005.1:20178221-20216218 GCA_027575705.1 Erythroxylum echinodendron
TCCTAACTTCTCCGATTGACCTCACTTGGGCCTGTTTCTCAGGTCCGACCCGTTCTATGGAAACGGGATGTTACAACCTAAGTGTTTCCAGTGCTTGAATAATGAACTCCAACTTATAATATCCAAAGTTTTATACAAGTCTATTTTTATAGCACAACATTTTTTGGAATTCCTACTTTGGTAGCCTTCGAACAATTCCTGAGCTAAAAGAATGTTGTCCCTAATACTTATTCCTTTGATGAAAGATCCTTGAGATTTAAAAATCAAAGTGTCTATAATAGAGCTGACTTTAGATTCAATGATCTTTTAGATGATTTTATAAAAGGTATTGCAGCAAGAGATGGTCTAAACACTTTGAGTGTGCTAGGGTTAGGAGATTTGGGAATAAGGAAAATAGAAATCATATTGAATTCTTTGAGGAACTTATCTATCCTGAAGAATTTCTGAACAACTTGGCACACCTTTTGTCTAATAAGTTGCCAAGATTTTTAGAAAATTAAGTGTTAAACTTATTTAGTCTAGGTGCCTTATGAGGATGAAACTAAAAACATCTACTTTAATCTCAAAAACTTCAACTTGCTTGATTAACTTTATAGCTTGATTGTCAAAAATGGACTTAACAAGAAAGTTCCTAATGTAGTGTTTGGTTGCTGTCCCTATGGGTGGGGACAGATGACAGGGATAGAAAAATCCTGTCCCCCAACCTATTTGATTGTTATCTCCACCCAAATTTGTCCCGACTCCAGAGACAGGGACAGTAAAATCTTGTCATTCCCATGAATGTGGCACAAAAATGAGGGGACGGAGACACACGTTGGTGAAATTTCATGTATGCCCTTAGTTTAAAACCTAAAACAAAATCTGTCTCACTCTCTCCTGTAGCTCTCCTTGCAGTCTGGTTCGTTGTCTTCTTCTTTGTGGGTTCGTGCATTTTGCTCTCTGGTCTCTCCCTTTCCAGTATTGGCGTAGCTTTTTTGTTAGGTACTCTCACTTGGCATGCATTTGGCTCATCTGGGTTTCTTCTCGTTGGCTCTTACTATGTTATAGTGAGTGTAATTACCCATTTTTATGCCCATAATCATTAATTACTTTGGTTGTTTTTTAGATTCATGATGTTAATCTCCTTGTTTCTATGCATATAGAACTTCGTATAGTTTATGGATAGCTGGACCTATTTTCTTATCTCGGTTAATTCTTGTTTTTCTCCCTTCATGTCGTGAGGTGGGCAGTAGTTTCCTTCTCCAGTTTCTTTTAATTGATAAAGGCGTTCGCATGCCCTGATATTTTGAAATTTGAATGTAGTAACTTTTCTCATAGGTTCTCCATTAAATATTACCTTTGCTCTTATATTCATCACAGAGCTTTCGTCGATCTCCTTTTCTAAAAGCCCTTCAATTTCTGTTGCTTTATATTCCTATATGTAAGAGTTAAGACAATTCTTCTTTATCGTCTATAAAGTGTATTGGTCTCTTATCTTGTCATTTTTGTAATGTTAAGAGTTCTATTAGATGTAAGAACCTATACAATGTAGTTAAGACTTAAGAGGACTTATGAGAGATCCCCATCTCCTCTTCTACCTGCACTTCCACCTAAAATGTATGGTTTATGTGACTTACAAGTAAACTATGTTATTTCCCTTTCTTATTTAGACTAATTTAAAGATTATGGTCTTGTTTGAAACTTTATTGATCAGGGGTAGGAAATTTTGGTTACTAAGTCTCATAGAGTGAGTTGACGAATGTTAGGCTACTTTATTAAAAGTTTTGTACTTGCATAATTTGTGATGAATCCTAAATCTTTTCCAAATTTTAAGGTATGGAAATTCACTTTTACTAGTAACCTTATTCATAATATTCTTAGGATTACCATATCTTAAGGATTACTCCTATAATGTTTTCCTTACAAAATATCATGTTAGCTCTCATTATATGCCAAAAAGATTCAAAACTATCTTTGATCTAAATGATAGGAATAAGTCATTACAAAGCTCAAAGATGTTCATGGCCTGAAAGTCATTCTTTGTTTCTACCATCTTTTTGTCAAATATGATTTTGGCTCTTCTGGTGGACATTTCACTTTTGTATGTCATGATGATCTTTAGTTGTTTTCTACTTTTACACTGGGCAAAATATGCATTTTTATAGTTTTATTATGAATAATATGATCCATTTCAATAACAACAAAAGAACCAAACCATTCCTTACGCCCCTTATCTGTAGTCTCATCTTATCCCATTTGCTAAAGATGAGTTTTTAACTATTTACCAATTGATTAATGGATACATTAGACATAATAGATACAATAGCAACAACCTAATGATATGGTCCCACATATAATATTGGTAATGATAAGTCTATCTTGAGCTATACTTAGATATAGATGATGAGGCCATAACATCAAGACCACCCTATAGCTTTACATCTCAGTTAGTTACTCTTCAATCTTAGCTTACTTCAATTTTAGTTGAAGATGAATATTTTTGAAATATCATGATGCATTTTTTTTTAGGAATTGTTCATTATTAATTCATTCTTGTCTTCATCCTCAAGATAGTTGATCTCTTTTTTATGCATCAAAAAGGGGAGAGAGTTAGTCACATAAGATATATATAAAGAAGTGGTTAATTTCTATGATATTTTGTTAGATATGCTTGACATTGTAATTATTCTTAATATTAAGAAAAAACCAATATCTAGATATACTTTTCTAAATGTGCATATCTCCTTATAAGTTTTAATACTCATTATGCATAAGTTAAGGGCTCTATTGATTAAGCATTATCTAAATCTCGAGAAGACCTTATTAAACTTCAGAGGACTCTTATGTTATCCTCTCAAGATCCATAACTCCTTGGTACTAAAAAACAATCCTTATCAACTATCTACTCTCTATCCAAAACCATAACTTGCTACTTCAACAAAGAGCAAAAATGACTTGGCTTAAAGATGGAGATAAGTGATACTAGCTCATAGGAAAAGAAATAGAATTAGTTAAATCTCTACAAATAAGGACCTTCAGCTTCAAAACGATCTAGAAATTTAGGAAGACCCCTTGAAATATTTTAATAACTTTTTTGGTACTTCCACCTCTGATATTGTTTTCTGTATAAACCTCTCGGATTTCAATTCCAAGAAAATAAACCAGGAAGCCATTGATCTATTAACTAAGGCTGTTGATGATAAGGAGATCGAGGAAGCTTTTTCTAAGTTGAATGGTAAGAAAACACCAAGTCCTTATGGTTTTAACAACTTCTTCTTTCATAATACATGGAACCTTACAAGTCCTTTTGTTTCTCTAATGGTATGCTTCTTAAGGAAGTCAATTAAGCTTTCCTTTTTTTATTCCCAACAATAGGTCATCCTATTTCCTTTAGTGAGTTCAGACCAATATCTTGCACAAAATTCCTTTATAAACTTATGTCAAAGATCCTTGTAACAAGATTGAAAATAACTCTTATCCTAATCATCAGTGAAAACGAGGGGGCTTTCATCTACAATCGACAAATTTGTGATAACATTCTCATTGTGTAAGGTACACTAGTTGATCAATCCAAACTAGTGGTCGACTAATGTGTGGTTTATAGGTATATTAGAAAACCAATATACCTATGTGGTTCACCAATATGACTTGAAAATTTGTCTTGATGTACTGTGAGTTTATTGATTGATATGTTAGTTCACCAATATGTAATCTTTGAGTGGTCAACCAATATAATCTGAAAGGTAGAAATTTGATGTATTGTGAGTTTATATTAATATTAATTAATACATCAATGTGTCAGAATAATCAATAAATGTCACTGTTATGAACTGTTATAATGATTAGTTCTTGTTTCTAACAATATTTGAAACATTTGGTTATTAAAAGAGCACATTTGAAACAATTTTAAAGCATTCTCAAGCATTCATATATTAATTGAAAAGTATCTGCGAGCCTTAAAGCATTGAAGTGAGCGAGTAAGAAATATTGAACTTCTAAAGTTTATTTTGGGGGCTATTTTCTTGTCTTTGATTGACTCAAGAAAGATTGTAGCTGCTTTTCATTTTAAGGAAGATTGTATAAAGAGTATTCTTTATCAAGGACATACAAAGATTTGATTAATAATCATTCTTTTTAGATTTGATCTAGTTGTATACTTAATTTACAATTTATTCATTCAGAGGGATAAAGAAGAGAAAGGAAAACTAGAGGAAAACATATATTTAACTTGTGAGGTAATTATCATGTTATGTAATATGATGTTCTTTTTCTTGGTGTTTTTGCTAATGAAATTGTTAGTTATTCTTTTTTCTTGTATTGTTGGTTGTGGCTTGTTTGTGATCATTATAATTGTTTTCTTTGCAGACATTTGTTATTTAAAAAATGAATAATAAGGATCATGATGCTATGTTTCAGTGCCTGACTTTGTTTAAGCTTTAGAATGGGGAATTAGATTTGATGAGAATGGTCATGTTGTTATGCTTGTTTAAATACACAAAAAGACTGAGTAGGAGTGAAAATGCTAAAGGTTATAGGGCATTGATAGTAGCAACCAGGCAAGCCAATATAGATAGGATTTTGCATGAGGGTGATAGGAATAGCAAGTGGGATTTGAGGATGGACTTAAATGCATTTACAGTGTTATGTGAAATGCTTCAAGTCCATAATGGGTTGAATGATAATGGCCATGTGCCTATTGAAGAAAAAGTTTTAATCTTCCTAATAATATTAGCACAAAATGAATCTAATAGAGTAGTACAAGTTAGGTTAATGAGGTCAAGAGAAACAATAAGTAGGGTCTTCCATAATGTGTTGAAGGCTGTACTGAAGCTTCAACATATGTTATTTGTCAAGTCCATTCCAATTCCTAAGGATTGCACAGACAATAGATGGAAATGGTTTAAGGTTAGTAAATTTAATTATCTACAATAACTTGTTTAATTTATTGCATGGTTTTAAAGTACTAAACTACAACTTTTTATTTTATTGTTGGAATTTTGTTTAAAGGGTTGCCTTAGTGCTCTAGATGGGACCTATTTAGAAATAATAGTTCTCCATGCAGACAAACCTAGATATAGAGTTAGGAGAGGGAAAATATGCAATAATGTGTTAGGGGTGTGTGATAAGAACTTAAACTTTGTTTATGTTCTTGCTGGATGGGAGGGTTCAGCAGCAGATTCAAAGGTTCTACATGATGCTGCTACTAGGCCTAATGAACTTCAAATTCCAAGGGGTATGTAAGATAAGAATTTTGCTATGTTGTTTTTTAAGGTTTGATTACAAATACAATAATAATAGTGTCATTTGTTTATAGGAAATTACTACTTAGTAGATGCTGGGTATAGCAATGGTCCTGGCTTTCTTGCACCTTTTAGAGACACAAGATACCATATTCAAGAGTGGGCAAGAGATGGAAGAGCATCTAGAAACCCCGAAGAGCTCTTTAATAAGAGACACTCATCTGCCAGAAATGTGATTGAATGTGCATTTAGTTTACTAAAAAAAGATGGAAAATCCTACGAAATCCATCTTTTTATCCAGTAGCCACTCATGTGCACATAATTCATGCATGTTGCCTTATGCACAACTTTATTAGGTTGCATATGACTTATGATCCAGCAGAGCTTACTCCTCTTGAAGTTGAGGATATGCCAATTGGAGAAGATACATCTTTCCCTGAATTTGTTGATCGTGTTGAGACAAATAATGAATGGAGTCAATAGAGAGAGGATTTAGCTAAGAATATATTTGATGATTGGAGAAGAAACCATTAAATTGTTAACTTTCATTTACTTAATGTGTGTTTTTATTAAATTGAGAGTTTAAATTTGGTTGGCTTCCATTTGTCACTGAATTGATTGATTGTTTTAATTTCTCATTATATTGTTGACTTTTATTGTAACTGAATTTTATAAGGCACCATTAAATTTTTGTTTATTTGTTTTATTTGTACTTAATTCGATGTTTCTTATAATTCAATTTTCTCTTCTTGATTGCAAAATAGGTGTAAATGTATGTTGGTTAATCAATTAAGGAAATGGTTTGGAATGGTTTGGGGTATGACATTGCATGGTTTAGGTGCAATGTCAAGAGTTTGGACTGAAGAGGAAATAGAAGCACTTGTTACTTTCATGGAGGGCGCAGTTATTACTAGTCACATAGCTGATAATGGGTAATTTAAGCCTGGCACATTCCTACTTCTTACTACAATAATGGTAGAGAAGTTTTCTAATTATGGCATTGACAGAAGGCATGTCAAAAATAAGCACAAGAGGTTGAAGGACAAATATCAGACAGCATTTGACATGTTGAACTGCAGTGGGTTTGGTTGGAATGAAATCAAGCAATGTAGTGAGGTTGATAGCAAGCAAGTGCTGGTCGAATGGATGAGGGTAATTGTTTTGTTGGATTAGTTGATTGTTTATAAAACCATCCTAATAATTATTTGTTTGTCATGTTGTTGTTTTCTATTTTTTGATCCAGAGCCACCCTAACAAGTTCTACACTCATGGAAAGACTTTCTCACTTTATTCTAGACTTGAGTTTGTCTTTGGAAGAGACAGAGTCACTGGTGCAGGAGCTCAAAATGCTGTAGCTGCTGTTGCTGAGCTTGAAACAGGTGAAACTGAAAGCAAAGCACCAGCAGCTCCTGCGACCTCATCAGATCCAGTAGCCCCATCAGGCACTCCTATTCCAGATGTATCAGCCCCTCTAACTAGTTCTGTCGCCTCTTCTAGCAACATAGAAGGGAGGCAACAAAAACAAGGGAAGAGGAAGATGAGGGATATTGAAGTGTTCGAAAGCCTTGCTGCCTCATTTGCTAAGGCCATTGACAGTAGTAGAGAGAATGCAAAGATCCTTACTGATGCCATTGTAGGAGCGCAAAATCAGCAGCTAGGTGAAGAGCTTCGAAGTTTGGGTTTCTCCACTACAAAAGTTGTTAAGACTGTAAGGACCTTCACGAAGAATGCACATACTGGGAGTCTTTTTTGAGGTTTAATTACATAATAAAAACAAGCCTATGTCAGGAGTCTCTTAGATGATAACATCTGACTTTATTTCTTCTTAATATTTAATGGCTTCTGGGGGGCTTAATATGTAAATACGTTGTGCATTGTCTTCAAATAGCCTATGTTATGTTGAATGATGATATGATGAATTGTTGACTTTGTGTTGATCACTTGTGAATCTGTGATGAATGGATGATTTATTAAATGTTTAATGTTTCAAATTTATGTACGTGTATGAATGATGAGTATATGATTTATTTTCAGGTAATTTATTATAGGCAGATACAACTTCTATGTCGTATTTGTTTGACGTCAAGTAGGTATTTTTACCAATTGGGATGATCTTAAATTGGCAACTGAGGGCTTTCCTAATACTCGATTCAAGGGGTATCAGATGTTGGATGAAGCAAAAAGTGCCTATGTCATGGATGTCAATAGGCGTACTTCAAGTCGAAATGAAGAACTTGATCTAACCGCCAATGAAGTCGCATCAATATCGAATCAATTTTCACTTCCAACAAGTGTACAAGTAAATGAAGTTGCAACTTTGAAGAAAAAAATAACATGGAGTCAAGGATTTTTACTCATTGCTATTGGAGTCATTTTCGGTATTATTGTTAAGGATATTATTAGTAAAATATAAGGCTTGGATGTATCTTGAACCTATTATGTAATTAATTCCATGAATGCTTAGATGTTTAATTACATTATTATGTGTTACAATTTCTAAGTTGAAGGATTATTTCAAACCTATTATGTTATTAATTCCATGAATGTTTAGATGTTTAACTAAATTATTATGTGTTACAATTTCTAACTTGTAGGATTATTTCAAACCTATTCAGTAATCATAATAATATAATTAATTATATTGTAATTAATTACTTCATTATAATATTTAAATTAATGCATAATTATATTTTAATTAAACATAATGTAATGTAATTAAATAATAATAATAATTTATGTAATTATATTGTAATTAATTAATTTAGTAAAAATGCGTTAATTAATTAATTAATTAATTAATTACATTGTAATTATTAATTAATTACAATATTTTAATTAATGAATAATAATTTCTTAATTAAATATAATGTAATGTAATTAAATAATCATAATAAATTAATTATTTTGTAATTAATTAATTAATTAATTATAATATCTGAATTAATAATTATCTTTTAATTAATTAATTAATTACAATATTTAATTACTTAATAATTATATTTTAATTAATTAATATTTTTAGTAATGAATAATAGTATAATTAATAATAATATTTTACTTAAATATAATGTAATTAATTCAGTAATAATAATAATTTAATTAATTATGATCTTATTAATTAATGCCTATTATAAATTTTCATTAATTTATAATATTATTTTAATTAAATATAATGTAATGTTATTAATTAACAATATTAATTTAATTAATTATATTGTAATTAATTGATTACTTACAATATTTTAATTAATGAATAATAATATTTTAATAATAATTACTTACAACATTTAAATTAATGAGTAATAATTATATTTTAATCAATTAATTAATTACAATATTTTAATTAATGAATAATAATATTTTAATTAATGAATAGTTATATTTTAATTATTAATAATATTTTAATTAAATATAATGTAAATAATTAAGTAATAATAATTTAATTAATTATATTGTAATTATCTCATCGTAATCCAAAAATTACAAGTACACTTAAAATAAATATTGATAAAATTACAAATTAATCAATGAATTACATATTTCAAAGCATATTACACTGTAGGGGCATTTTTGTCATTGATACTGTTTTTATGTTCTGTCCACTACAACCAAACATATTTCTGTCCTCGAGATGGAGACAATTTTTTCTGTTTTGTCCACCACAACCAAACACCTTACTGTCTCCAATTTTTGTTTTGTTCCGTCTCCAAATTTTCATCTCGTTCCGTCTTCGCACATCGGAGATAGTAACCAAACGTAGCGTAAGAGATAAGAGCGGAAGCATCATAAGGAGTGCTAGGATTAAAAACATTATGAAAATACCTGAGAGTAAACTCCTTTAACTGATTTTGACCCTCTATCACCAGACCTACCTCATCATAATGACAAGATACCTTATTAGCATTCCTTTTACCATGAATAGGCTTGAATAAAAAAGAAGAGATCCTAACCCCCTTTCACAACCATTAGACCCTTACCTTCTGCGTAAGGATGAAACTTTTAATATCCAAAACTCTAATGTAGTTACCAAAGGCTACTTTCTCTTCATTAATTAAAGGTGACTTCGTTGTTCAAGTTGGAGTTGAGTTTGAATTTCAGTAAGTTTGTTTGTAGTGACCTTAATGTCTTAGCATTTATTAGAGGAATTCTTAAAATACAGCTCTTTAAGACCAGTTTTTATGAATTAGAATTTCTTGGAACACTTAAATTATTCAAAGCCTTCCACCTTCAGATTCATTCCTTGTTTAATGATCTCCTAAAATTCCTCCATCTTTACTAAGTAGTTCAAGAACCTAAATGAAGTCAGAACCTTATTATTTCTATAATGATATTGCAATTCTACAAGAGTGTGATTAAAGCATAAGGTACTCTTGAAGATACCCAAGCTCTTTAGAAATTGGATAAACCAATTCTTGTTAATAAAAACCTTGTCTATCTTCTTTCTCATGAGTCAGTTACCTTGTTGCTTATTATTCCAAATGAATTGATGTCCCTCATAAACCAAGTCAGTGACCTTAATGTTATCAACATAAGATCTCATCTTATTATAAGGAAGCTTGGTGAAATTGTCACTTTGAGCCTTTATAAAGAAAAGGGGGTGATTGAAATCACCGTGTGGGATCCATGGAATTGACAATTTAGTACCTTTGCTGGAAATATGTTCTCTATTCATGTTTGTAAATCAATCTTCGCGTCTCTGCCGCTCTAAGATTCAAAACCATATTAAAATTTGAACTCTTTTAATTTCCCTTCATATTCGCCTTTTAGGACTAAAAAATTAGGGTTCTACACTGGATATAGTCGCAGACATAGATGTGTCTAGTGACTATGTCCCTCAATCTCACTTCAATACTCAACAGTCCTATTTAACTAGAATTGAATGTTTAACACTCTACTAAACACTCTACTAAACATTCATTCTAGAATAGAAAACTTAATTCAAAATAAAACATTATCATATTTCTAGAATTGAATTTTCATTTAAAAGCCATTTTATAAAATGTTGTTTAGTTATCAATTAAACATATATTGCATTAAATATTTCATGACAAATAAAATATTATTATTGATAACAAGTATTATGAATAGTCATTAGACATATTCATTTCTCTTTGCGTTATAATGTCCTTGAGGTAGTTATATTTAATATCTATGTGTTTGATTTAATATTGATATTTGATCTCTCTAGTACTTGTCTTTCAATATACTTTTTCATACACAACATAATGTGTATAAGACTACTAATTTCTTCGAAATAAAGAAATCATTATCTTTCGTTCTTCCACCGGGATTCATGGATATTATATATTGTTTAGGTGCTTCCACTGAATACTTGAACAATTTTGTATGCAAGATAGTAAAGCATTTTTTGATCCCAATCACTAAAGTTGCTTACTTGAACAATTTTATATACTAGATAGTAAAGCATTTTTGTGATGCCAAGGCTAAAGGTAAGCACCTAAGCAACTAGGGTAAAAAAAAAATGTTTTACTATCTTGCATACAAAAGTGCTCAAGTATTCAATTGATATAAATGTAGCTTATAATAGTAAGAAAGCTCTACATGAATGATACTTAATGATTTATATAGCAAAGGTGTATGCAGCCTTATCCATATTCTTCATTTTGATTATAGATAATAAGTAATTTGTATGATTGCTTAACAAAATACTTATTATCACTAGGTATTAATAAATATCATCCAAATGACATCATAAAATTATACATTTATCATTAGGTCTTTTAACATGTACTAAGTCATCCTTTCCAATCATACTAAAATCATACAACATGATTATAATGCTAACGTAATATGCTACTTACTTTAAGACTATGTTAGACCATATATAGACGTTAACAATCTAAGCATGTAATGCTCTTGGCCCTTCTGAATGAAACCTAGTGGTTGTTCCTTGTATATTTCTTCATCTAGTTCTTCGTTTAAGAACATGGTCTTTAATCCATTTGATATATGTCAAGATCCAATCTAATTACTAAGGCTATAATTAGTCAAACTAATGTAAACCTCACAACAAATGAGAATTTCTTACTATAATCAATTTTTGCCACTAGACATGCTTTGTATCTTTCAAAGCTGCTATCAGTATTTTACTTAAAATTTGAAGAACACATTTGTTATTGATGGCTACATGTCTTTTCTGAAGATTATTTAAGTCTTATACTTAGATAAAACTCATTAAAATTCATTCTTCTTTTATTATTATAACTCTTTCATTCTTACCAAGGTAAGATGGAGCCTATTCACATTACTCATTTTTTTGTTTTCTTTTGGAACTACCACAATGATTATTCCTTTCAACTTCAAAATTGTATAAGGAATAATTCACTCAAAACAAATCTCTCTACATTCATATTGCTCTCACTCAAATTAAATAATGGTAAAGAGTTCCCACTGGATTGTAATTGTCATTGATCATAAAATAGTTCACCATCTCTTAAATTGCTTCCACTTGGATTAATACAATTCAATTGGTTTAGTCCTACAAGATTATTTTAATCTAGTCTCTTATATGAAGATAAGTTTTGACCTATATTTTCTTGCTTTGGAAAATCGTTCTCTAAGAATGAGATATCTTGTGACATAAATTAAATTAATTATTTATTAGCTTGTTCACCTTTAAACATATATCTTTCAAAATATTTTTAAATTTTTTTATTAAAGGTACACATCTTCCATTTGAATCCTAAATTCCCGTATTTATAAGAGGAACGATGAATATAGGTAATAAACACATTCTCAAGAAATCATTTATAGTTAATCAAGTCTATTACCTATCCATATCTAATAGTGTTTTAGGATATGATTTCATAGGCATCTTGTCAAGTACATATTTATCGTCAATGACATATTATCCCGATAGGTGGTAGGAAAATGTGCCTATGTCATTATAGTCCTAAGCATGAGAAGAGTGTTATTTCTCATCTCTATACCACCAGCTTATTGGTGGATTCATTGTGGAAATTAAGATCACATCCAATGTTTAGCTAGTTATAGGCAAGATTTATTCTTAATGGGAGTTTTTTGTTTCCCTTTCCTAGTTTATTTGACCTTAGTCCTTTTTAGAATCCTAAGAATTGTAAAAGGCTTTCTTTCCCCTTTTCACTTAGAATCATCTTAGTGCTTCTTCGTCTTAGTTTTTAACTCCTTGTGAATATAACTTAATCATATATGTCTTAGTATATAGTTTAGAAGCCTCAAGAAGTTTATCAATAAGTGTCTCATAGCATCCTATATCATTTTGATATTTTGTACTTTCATATGCTCCTAATATAGAGGCAAAAATATGCAACAACTTATACTAGCTCAATATAAGACAAGATGTGACTAACATTGCTCATATCACTATGTTTGACATTAGCTTCATATCCCTCCGCATTAAATTCTCGTGTTTAATATTCTCATTTATGATTTATTTATTTATTATAATATATATGTGTGTGTGTGCGTGTGTATACAAAACATAATAGTCAATATCGAATCTTTTAACTTTTCAAGAAACATTTAAACCTTTTAAAGATGACTTAAAAATGCAAAAAAGTTATTTTGTTAGAAATAAAGTAACGTTTACATCAAAAGAGAGAATCGATTGTCAAAATCCCTCTAGTTTTTGCTTTCCCTATTTTTTTCAAAAATATTATAAATTACTAAATTATATTTAATAAGGTTTAATACTTAATTTTAAAATTTTAAAGGTTTGAAAATGATGTAAAAGGATTAATAAAGATTCAGTATTGAATGAATATTAATTTCCTTTTTTTGTTTCTAATATCCTAGTTTAGATTAATTCTTGTGTTTTACGACATTAACTATAATTTGTTCTCAACACTAGAGCTGTAGAAACAGGACCAAGTCATTTAGCAGGAGGTGCTAAAAAATCGAAGAACTTGATCACAGCAATACAAAAAAATTCTTTTGTTTAAAAAACAAACTAAAGTGTAAAAAAAAAAAAAAAGGGAGAATCAACACCGACGGCAGCAAATGATGGAATACTCCTATTTGCAGACTTTTTCTTTCAATACAAAAAAAGGAGAATCAAGTCTTAAGATCCCTCCCTTTACCGTTTGCAACATTTTCTTTGTCAAAATTGCAATGATGTGAAGCGTAATGAAATGTCATCCCTTTTCTTCTATTCTAGTTTAGAGAAAACTAGAATATGATTTCTACACTTTTTGAGGCAATGGTATTACAAACCCTTTTCTTTTATGACATTAACTATAATGTGTAGGGTGCAAAGATTGACCTAATTTATTTGCTCTGATATATTACATTTAAATATTAAATAGTTTCAACTTTAAGGATAAACTTACCGATTGAGTTTGTTAGGTGTAAGTGGAAAATAAATCTAAATAATTTATGAGCAAGAATTGGACTTTTTTTAAAAAAGATATGAGGATTTTATTAATTATTTTCAATGCATTTAATTTCATGTTTAGAATTTGAGTTTTAGTTAGTTAAAATTAATAAGCTCATCTTACAATTGAATTCAATTAAATACAATAATATCTTTCAATAGCATTTGAATGATTGTAAAAGGACTTGTCAAAATTTTAATTTATATAATATATTTGTTTATATTTAAAATTAGTCAATTATTTTTCATGTTGAAAGACGATAATTTTAGATAAAGTTGAAAAGACATAAAATAATTATGTTCATACAAATATTGTATTATTTAGAATTTATTAAATTTATAAATTAATTTAATTTTTACTATAAATTTTCATATATTATAATAAATTATCTTTGAATATAAAACAATTTTATTGAGATTACTTTTATTTGATAAATAGTTAAATACTTCAAATTAGGGGGTGGCTTGCTAGGAATGTTGCAATTTAACGAGATATTCAACATTTTATACCTATTTATTTTGTCAAATCCAATATAAATTTGAAAACTTGGGTTGGAATTTAATCCAGCCTGGTTGAATCTATATACATGTTTACTGAAAACCCATATAATTTGGTTGAAAAAGTTAGTACTAAAAATGGGTAATTAGTTAAAAACCTTAAAAAGAAGAAAAAAGTTGTCAAAAGTTTGTGGTAGACACACTTCAAGCTTTCGGTTTTCTAATCATGTTTTAAAATGATAGACACTCAATTTCATGTACTCATTGTAATGTTGAATTAGATGTTGCTAATATATATAAAAAAAGGTATATTGGTAGTCTACATTGAGCAATATATTTCTACGACTTACATTCTTTATAACGGTGAATTAGGAACTCACCAATTCCTCTGAAGTGCTAAGGGCCTAGGCCAGAGGATCCAATATCTCCTTATTCATCTTGTGCATTAATGTATAAACCTAAGATAAATTAGAAAGAAGTCTGCTCTCCCAAGAAGGAAGGGAGTTGGAAATTAAATCAATTAGAAGAACCAACAAAGGCGTTTATGGCAAAAAAGAATATACAAGTTGTTTGAAGACTCTGAATCCACATGAGTAAAATCGATGCATTCTTATATAATTCAAGAAAAGAGTTTGTAGATCACTGAGACGAAAGCAACTTTTTACAGACACCGAATCTAACTTTGAAAGTGAAGAATACTATGATCCAAGAAATCAAAGTTAGAATAGGGAATGAGAGGAGATTATGGTTTTGCTTTGACAAGTAAAATAAACTGGACATTATTTACAAGCTACAGGATTTGAAAACCTCAAACTCATTCCATGGCCTGCTAAAATTAAAGAAATTATTAAGGAAGATTGGCATTGCAGATATTAAAGTTTCAGTTCGATAATAAACGAAGACCAGATCAGGAAGACAGGTTCCGTGAATGGAGAATATACAGCTCTAGACATTTCATAAACAATTCTTGCATAGATTAATCAAAGTTCCTGCTCAGAGAATAACTTAAGAGTAAGCTTGTGTGGTAAAATAATAACTTCCCTGAAGTTTCATTTCTGCTATGATTAGCAATCAAAAACAGATCGCAAAATTTGGATAGACCAAAAAGCAAGGATTTCAGCCATTTAACATGCAGGGTTCGCTTCCAATCCCTCTAAGAATCATGAGCATCTTTTGCTGAATTGTCATTTCACTCATATGTTTTGGAGCTAAGCTTGGATTATGTGCAGAATTCAATGTTTTGCTTAAAGTTAGCCTCAATTAATTAACTGGGCTGAACTACAAAGGTGGCGTACTACTTTCAAGTTGATACTAAATTGTGGGACTCAGCTCACTGAAAGAAAAGAAATAGAACTTTATAAAATCAACAAAGGAACATTCAGGCCTTTATATTGCACACTTTTAAATGAATAAGTGATCTGATCATATCTAAAGAGATCTTCAAGGACATGAGCAATGGATTGGTTTTCGTTTAAAGGAGTGTTTTACCTCCTTGACATCACATACGCTTCGAGTTAAATCAGTTCTATTGTTCCTTGGTTAAACTTAGTATCTAATCTATAGTTAGAATGGTTTCTCTAACTTTGTTCTGTCCTTACTACTAATTTTTCAGTCTGGGAAGAAGGTATGAAATGGTTCCCCTAGTTTAGCTATTGTGTTTGTCTGGGCACTACATCTGTACTCTTGTTTTTGCATCAATCTATTTCTTTTCTTTTAAGAAAAACCAAATAAAACGTTATTCTTCATTGCATAAGTTGGTAGATACGGTGCTTTTCTTTACATGTGCTTTATAGAATGTATCTTCCATGGGCTAAATGCATGCATGCACTTGAATTTGCTTCCGCTGGAGCTATCCTGTGTCCCCACATACACACCAGTGCTTAAGTTTGTGCATGCGCCAGCTAATTGCCTGGAATTTCTTCGCCAGTTTCACCACGCTGGCTGCCGTATAATATTATTATGCCGTTGGAAAGAATGTTTGAACTGTGAAAAGTAATGGACTTGAAAAACCGCAGAGGTAGGTGTTTTGCAAACTTTATAATTTTTATCGTGGACGTCTCTAGCACAAATGAAAACAAAAACAATCAAAACGAAATAATAAAAAGTACCAGAAATTTGGTAACGTAATTCGGCACACCTTGCCTATGTCTACGGGATCCTCACTCAGCTTAATAACTTTTACCGAAATATAATAGATTTACCCAAAGCTTTACTGAACCGACATTACTCATCCCTTGATATCTCTCAACCTCATTTCTCGTGAAAGATTTTCATTCCAATAACACGACCGACTCTTATTAACCTTATCAGAAGATTTTTCTAAACAACTTAATGAACGACAATTAATAAAGAAGTAACTTACGTGATTAATCAATTGAAAAAAGAACAATACATTTGAAGTAAAAGAGAACTGCCTTAAATAATTAAGCTCCTTTAATGACAGATCGAAAAGTTGTTCATCAATAGTACTATCGTATTCAGCTACTGGAATTTCCAGACACCACTTCTACTATCGACAATGATACAATCATCGTCAAACCAATTCACCAAAAATCATGCAATGAATGAGAAATAGCAACGCAAGGAATATAGAGACCAGAAAATTGATCAGCTAAAAACTTCCCAAGAATGCCCTTAATTTTTGTTCAATAATAGAAGAATACTCAACAACAAGATCAGAAAAGAAACGCAGCACACTCTCTTCAATCTAGGTCACGTCCAGCTACAGAACAAAAATAAAACATGCAACCACCAGGGCACTCTTGCAGAATCACGCCAACGTCAAAATAGCCACTCATACAAATCAACCATAGGATAGTTTTTCAGTCACCAACCACTGCGTATGTTTTTAGAAAAGTAAATTAAATTACAATCCCAAAGCACTCACGCACACCTTCCTTACTTTAACCGTAGGTGGTATATATTTCACGTAAAACCCACTACACCTTAGCTAACATTCATTGCACCATCAACGCACACATTACAGCCACGGTTTGTTTGTTTGTTTTGAACAACTAATTCACATAAACTCTATCCCACATATTCATATCAACTTCGTTACCGCACGCTCATTCCAACTTAGTTTTTGTGCACTTGCCACATTAATAGACTTCACAGTAATTAGAAGATGTGCACAATCCCACAAGCAATAAGAGTCCTACTAGAACCATGCAACCAGCGCTTCAAATTCAAATACGCAACAACCTCATTCCTTTAATATTCTTCAATTCACAAAATCAACACAAACCTACAGCAACACCATTTAGTTACTAACATGTCCAGCAGTAAAATAATTCCAATATCACCATAATGATAGACTTTAATATAGTGTAGAATTCCTCCAATTTATATCTTATATATCCTATTAAAATGTCAAAGCTAAATAAAAGATATATATAATATATCCTAACATGATTGATTTAGATACTTATGCAGTATGTGTGTAGTTGTCCTTAAATCTCATCACGATCTTATACTAGTTGATGATTAATCTCAGCCCACCCATATATATACACACCAAACCCACTCCCACTATTATTAGTTGAATGTTAACTTTACATCTTAAAACAAAATTGAAATTAGCTGAATGCTGACTGTACAATATTCATTTATGTTAGCTAATTTATTCTTTTATTTATATTATCTATAAACATCATATTTGTTGCCATTAGTTTTAACTTTATACACATATCTTCATTAATAATAAACATATATTGTAAGTTATTAGTGTATTGCTCAAATTTTTAGAAATAAATAAACATCTTTTAAAAAAGTCAACCAGCAAAATTTTAAGGTTGAGTTAGTTTGCGATGAAAAAATTTGTCAAACAATCTAAGTTATCAATGGAATAGTTGCATAATTTACAATTAAATTTAAAAATATCTTAGAATTTGTCTCATTAATTAAATAGAAATTACATACTTTTAGGAAAAATTAGAAAATTAAAAAATACACTAAAATTTGAAAAAGTAGAATGAAGAATTAAAAAAAAGATCTAAAATACTTGACTATTTCCAATACTTGAAATTTTGATATGAAATTTTATATAAGTGTTAAGAATTATTCAACGCATCTTCATTAAAAGTCTTAAAAATATTTTTATATTTTCTTATAATCCAAAAATTATAAAAATAAAAAATGTCTAAATGTTTCCCTATTTTATATGGGTAGGGCAGGCCAGTTCAAAAAGGATGTTCTAAATACAGAAGAATTTATTTGATTATCATTAATTTCAGTTACTAATATTGTTACAAAAATAAATAATAAATATTTTTATCAATCGTGACATGTAATATTATAAAGGGCTAATTACTAAAAAAAGCCCAAATGTTCGTCAAATTTTCAATTATAGTTTGAGCTTTAGAAAGCAGCAATAAAATGATTAAATTTTCAGTTTTTTTAAATTCTAGCCAAACTTTAAAAAGTGATAATAAAATACTCAAACTTTCAATTTTCATCAATTCTAGCTCGACGTTATCTGTTATTCTCCCGATGCCTTTAGTTATTTCTTATCTATTTGTTCTTCTGACACCCTAAACTACTATCACATTACAACATACTACATCAGTAAACTCTTTTTTTTTTCGCTCTCCTAATGTTTTTAGTATGAGTGCGTAAGGGCTACTTAATCTGAAAATCAAGTCACTTTAGCTCTTTCGCTTCCAAATTGTACCTAAAACCAAATATAAACTAAAGTAAATGTTTTAAGCACTTCATATCATTAAACACTAAGTGTTATGAAATAAATTTATAATCAATTAAGCACATATCAATTTCTCCCATACTTTGCTTTCGACAATCTTTGAGCAAAACATCTAAATTAAAGTGGACCTAAAACATTTACACAATTCCTATATTTCCCAATAATATATAATCATAAGAAAAGATGAATAACTTTCAAAAACCATAGCAAGAAATCAACATTCAACGCTTCTACTCATAATCAATCAACATTCATCACCTTAGAAATTGAGCAATCTAGAGATAAACTTGGAAAAAATGTGTTTAAATAAGAGATATCCATAGGTACAATAAAAAATCATTCATGATCATGATATTTCACAACTTTGTAAATCATTTCATTTCTCCACCACTAGGGTTCACATGCATAATCATGAATGAAAGGACTTTTTAGGGTTGTAATGTGGTCAATGGTTAAGGTGAGATGTATTTGAGTAATGTAGTGTAAAATCCATCAAAGTTAATGCAATAAAAAAATCACTCAATATACAATCACGAGTAAAAAAACATTCACTCACAATTGTGTATGCAAAAACTATGTTTCCTGGCTTAAATTCAAACTCTTACATCACAAACCGTATGAAGCATAACCAAATAGAAGGAATTACTCATATAATTGATGAAAATATATGGAAACTACAAGGATTGATACTTCAAAGCCACATCTACCTCATATGCATCATATTCAAATTACCCACTCAATACAACTTTAAGAGGAGACATTAATCATAAATAACTTTGTAAAACAATTGCCTTTCCTCCTAGATACTTTTATTTAGACATTTTTCTTTTCTTTTCTTTTTTATTTTTCTTTTTCTTTCTTTCTTTTTCTTTTCATTTAAAAATTTAAAAAAGCTACATCAACATGAGACTTTCATTCATAAGACATAAAATAGCATCCCAACAATTATAACAATCTCACACATATGCATACCCCATACTTATACTTTTGTACATCCACAATCAGTAACTATTAACAAATGCTCCACTAGCTTTATGGATTAGGTAGGACATTTTGTTAAGTTTAATATCATATAATGTGGTTAATACAAAAGGAAAGGATAATAATGCTTAAAAGGGCTTAACAAAGGAAAATTCATATCAATGGGTAGGCTATTTGGCTAATGTAGCTTGTTAAAACAAAGAACGCCTATATCATGTTTATGTCAATGCATATGATAAAATGTATTCTTGAATAAAAACTCAAAGCAAAGTCAGGATGTACATGTCATGAAAGTCACATATAAATAAAAGACAATGAGACTAATATGGATGGTCAGTTTCACAGGCTTTTATCTATCATTAGTCACTACTCTTATAAAAATAATGCATATTGACTAATCATAAGAGTATATGTTCATACTAAGTTGTTATGAATTCTTTTCTAGTCAATTTACTCTTTAATCATGACTATATAATCTTAGAAGTAATAGAAAAAGAGAAAAATGTTTGTTTGTTTGTTTTATTTTCTTATTTTGTTGAAAACTTAAAAACACAGAAAACTATGAAACTTAAAAAAATGCATGCATATAAGAAACAAATGTGAAAATGTAAAGAAAAGAAATGAACTTCCCTTAGCTTGCCTCTTAAGAAGCGCCTTTGTTATTATCACTAGCTCAGCTACTTTTTCTCTTCATCATATGACAAAATTTTGATCTTCGAGTGTCACTGTTTGAGCTTCTTCCACTTGAGGTTGTTTAGGATAGGGTCTAGGTTAATGATCATTCACCTCCAGCATCTTCCCTATCTTTAAACTTCCAATCTCTACGGACTTCATACACTCTGGAAATATCTCAAATGTCTCTTCACCTTTTTCTTCCTCGTTTAATTTCTCCAACTTGTTAGGTAAAGGTAAAGAGTTAGTCTTAAAAATAATTATGGGCTCAGTACTCACCTTCTAGTTGTAATAAGAAGCTTCTTGTCTATGTTGGAATTATTGTGTGTTTTACAAACTATCAAGGAAGTAATTTTTTTAATTATCCCATTCTTAACTAACATTAATATGATCATTCTAAACTTTGTTATAAGATTGGGAATATGAGTTATAGAAAAAATTACTCCCATCCATGAAATTTTTAACAAAAAATGAAAAGATCAAGAAATAATTGAAAAGAAACTAATTATAAACAAACATGTACAAAATACCAATTAAAATCAAGAACAAAAACTAAACACCACGCTCCTAGCAACGATGACAAAATTAACGTAGCACATTATAACAGTATTCAAAATAACTAGACCTACAACTATAGCATTAATTAGTCTAGGTCGATCCCACAGAGAGTGTTCAGTTAGCTTTCATGATAAACTAATTGGTGTTTAGGTTATGGGGGGTTTTTATATTTTAAATAAGAAAATAAAATGAAATTAAACTAACAAAGGCAAATTAAAGAGAACAATATAAAAATAATGAAAAGTGATCAATATGTTAGGGACCCAATCATCGGTTCAATCTTGGCCTACACTCATTAAACATATTTCATTGAATTATTGTTCTCATACCTCTCCCATCAATTATTAATCGTAGGTTAACCCTAAGCTTTATTAACCCCAGTTTTCCCTTAGGTCACGTTTAACTAAGAGACGCTCGTTAATTAAACCTAACTATCAAACAACCTAGGATAAGATCTCTAGATTTAATTGGACAGCCACATTACAAATTAAGAAAATAGATTAATCAAGGCAATAACCACATATGCTCTGTTAATTTAACCTAGGTTTAAGTTATGCTATCCCTAATGATTA
Organism: Erythroxylum echinodendron; assembly: GCA_027575705.1. Taxonomy (NCBI): domain Eukaryota; kingdom Viridiplantae; phylum Streptophyta; class Magnoliopsida; order Malpighiales; family Erythroxylaceae; genus Erythroxylum; species Erythroxylum echinodendron. The sequence continues at coordinate 20,199,795 of JANZXR010000005.1, forward strand.
AAAACCATTAATTGCCACAAATGAATCTCAACATAACAATTACGGATTATAATGAAATTATAGCATTGGGTTCATACATAAACAATCTAACGATAACGAGAATAAAGATCATTCATACATGAAAACCCAAATCCATAAGCATAGGATAATATAATCAATCCTTAAAGAGAGAAAGAACAAAAAAAAAAAAAAACAATGAAAGATATGCTTAACTGGTTCTTTGGCATCAATATCACCTCCGGACTAGCGTTAGGAAGCTTAACCCTCCGTGGATCTCCAAAGGAATAGAGCTTTGCCCCTTCTCTTCTTCAAAGCTGAGACCTTTCTCTCTCAAAATGAAAACCCTAAACGAAACATCTCATTTTTGCCGTTAAATGATCTATGTATAATAAAAAGTAAGGTTTGGGACAACTGTATAACGCACTCACAGGCATGACACTTTAAGTAACACTCGTGACTGATATACAACTATCCCAAACCCTATTTTTTATTATAAATACATCATTTGTTAGCCCAAACCCTACTTTTTATTATAAATACATCATTTGATATCATAAATGAGATGTTTCATTTGGGGTTCTAGTTTTTGTAAAGAAAGGTCTCAGTTTTGAAGAAGAGAAGGGGCAAAGCTCCATTCCTTTGGCGATCTATAGAGAGCTGAGTTTCTTGATGCCAATTCGGAGGTGATATTGATGCTAAAGAACTGGGTTGAGCATATCTTTCATTCTTTTGTTCTTTCTCTCTTTAGGGATTGATTATGTTATCCTATGCTTATGGATTTAGGTTTTCATGTATGAATGATCTTTATTCTCGTTATCGTTAGATTGTTTGTCTATGAACCCTATTGCTAGAATTTTAATATAATCATAATTGTTATGTTGAGATTCATTTTTGGCAACTAATGATTTTTAATCATTAGGGATAACATAACCTAAACCTAGGTTAAATGACTCGAGCGTATGTGGTTGTTGCCTTGATTAATCGATTTTCCTAATTTGTAATGCGGCTGTCTAATTAAATCTAGATATCATATTATTAAACAAGTTCTAATCTTATAAAACCGTCAATATGCTACAAGTGTACAGGTCGTGAATGTAATATATGAGGTGTCAATCCCTCGAGGAGTTAGTGAATTAATCTAATTCTAAGTTATCTAAGGCCTAAAAGGATTACTAAAAAGAAAATAAAAACTAAATAGAGAACTAAATTTATGAATATAGATTGATTGAAATTTAAATTGTAAGATCAACACATAAGGAATCAAATTAAGTACCACCAAATTAACAATGGAAAATCACACAAGAAAAATTACCAAATTATAAGAAGGGGATTTATCCTATCCTTAATGCTAACCTAATCACAATTTTTTTAATGTGGTGTTGGTTCAAAATGATTGAAGGGTAGATTACTCTCTCTAGTTATAATCACTAAGCTTTAATTAATAAATCCTAATTATTCGAAGGTAAATTACTCTCTCTCGAGTTATAATCACTAAGCCTTAATTAATAAACCCTAATTAAGCTAAGTTACCCAACATGTAATTTCTTGATTAAAAATCAACCCACAACCTAATCAGTTCTTAAGCATTCTTATAAACAACCTAATCCTTACATGAGAGCTCTCTTCGTATAATTACCAATTTGACTATTTACATGGTTTATTAGGTCATTTAACTCTTATTAACCAACTCAATCATTTTGCATTTGGTTCACTCTCTTGATTTATTATGAAGGCATGCAATTACAACAAATAATCACAATACCCAAATTAATTAACATAAAAACAACTAGATTAACATTGAATCAAGTCTAAACCCTAAAGAAGAGTTATAACATCCTTAAATCAAGTTTCATCATCATCAATCCTACCTCATAAATCATATGAATAAATGAGAGGTGGAAAGAAGAAAATACAACTTGAAGGATTGGAAGTGGAAGCACCCAAGGTAGATCCCCTTCTTCTCTCTCTTCTTCTCTTTCTCTCTTTTTATTCTTCCTTGGCTTTTTCCCCAAAGTGGCAAAAATGGTGCTCTCTTTTCTAGGGTTCTTTCTCTTCTATTTACATCTTTTCCATTTAGGGCAAACATTAGGGTTTACTCGAGCCCCAAAGGCTAAAATATCCCTCGAAAAGTCACGTTTTAGAAGTTGGTTTGCGCCTACTGTTGCTTAGGCCATGATTATGGCACTTAATTTTGCTCTCTATCATGATCATGGTAGATGAGGCCATAATTGTGATAGATCCACTAAGCTTCTGTCACAATCGTGGCCCTGGGTCTTGCTCCGGGCTTTCTCTGATTCTCTTTCGTTCTTTAGTATATATTCTCAAATGCTATCAAATTTATCAAGATACCTCAAATACACAAAATTTAAGCTCAATAGCATACTCTAACCCAAAAAACACTCAAAACACAAATATCTAACTAAATAACATAATCCTAACCTAAACATGCACTAATCATTCAATTTAACAACTAAACTACCCACTAAAATATTATGCAACCTATAAATATCAACATCCTCACAATTAAAATTTTGATTTTCCATAAGCAAAAATAACATATATAAAACACAAAACACACCTACCAACAAAACACACATATGCTAGAATGTTACAATGACGTTGAACTTCACAAAACAAATTTAACTATAAGCATGATCTGTTTAGTTGTTCTAACTTATTAGCTTGTGAAATCTGTGTTTAAGAAATTCAGAATAAATATACATACTAATTAGGACTTAATATCACATTCATTTACTCCTGTCGCTTACACATATGCATTAATAACTTATTAGTCAATCAAAATTGTCACTATCCTTAAGTGTCTTTTTATAAGAAATCATGCTATTCACAAGATCAATAGGATTTATTAAACAACACACTATTTTGTTTAATTTATTAACATGAACTTAGCCTTTTGATACGAAGGCAAACATTTGTGATGAATGTCCCCTTGTTACTCAACTAGGTCATGTTTCTATTAAGCAACTTGGTTGGAATGTCATTATAGCCTTTTGGAGTGAAGGAAAACAATTGTGATGAATGTCCCACATTACTTAACTACATCGCATTCTTAACTAGCTACTAGTTCTATTCATAACCCAATTTGTTTCAAAAAGGGCCTGTGGAATAGTTGTTTATTTAAGCTTTACACATACCTTTTTCTAAATATATTTTCTTGCCTACCTCATTTGTTAAGCTAATATTCTCACGAAAAGATACTAATGATGCTACTTATTCTATTGGCCTAAAATTATAAATGAATGTGGTAAATTCCTAGAGTGAATGAACTAATGGTATCCTAATTAACATGCATCTTTAATCGAAGCAATCTAAAGCACTAATTTCTTAAGATGATAAAGTTTAGCACCTAAAAGACTATGTTCAAAGCTAAATCAATTCCGTTAAGTCCTAGCCATTGAAACATTCACACGAATCACATCATATAATCATAAAAAAATAACATACATCATGTAAAATTCACATTTAAATAAAAACATAAACGCACATAACCCTCCCCACACTTGGACAACACATTGTCCTCAATGTGAGAAGAACAAACAAGCAATACTTAAGGTAAGAATACAAAAATGAAACAAAAAACATGAGGAAAAATGAAAATAAAAATAAAAGACAAAGGTTATAGTATAGAGCCTGTCACCGTGTTGAAATCAAATCCGCTTAACACCGAGATTGCTTTCCTTTCTTATAATTGATTTAAGATAGTAAGATAATTAGTAATCTAACCCATTCCAAACCATTAAGACTTATTTATATAATTTAAAAAAAATCTAACTACACAACAATTTAAATCTAACTACTAAACGTGTTAAGTTATGGTCATTAGCTTGACCGTGCATCCTTGGAAGTGGGTTCAATTGTTTGAAAGAAAGGAAATTAATTTCTTAACCTTGGAGATCACTCCTTCGAAATATGGTTTGTAATGATTCCCAGTGATTTTAAAGGTCCAGTTGTTTGAGTTCTCCAATTCAAGGGCTCCATGAGAAAACACTTGGGTGACCGTAAAAGGTCCACTTCATCGTGATTTAAGTTTTTCTGGAAATAATCACAACCTCGAATTATATAACAAAACCTTAACCCTGACCTTGAATTCCTTTTACTTCAAATAAGAACCATGCCACTTCTTCACCTTTTCTTTATAAAGTTTATTTTCATATGCATTGTGGCGAAACTCATCGAGTTTATTGAGTTGTAAGAGACGTTTTCCACCCAGCTGCTTCCAATTAAAATTAAAAACTTTCATTGCCCAAAATGCTAGATGCTTTATTTTTACGAGTAAATGACATAGCTTACCATAGATAAGTCTAAATAAGGTAGTTTTCATCCGAGTTTTAATTGTGGCTCGATAAGCCCATAGGGCATCATTTAGCTTCAATACCCAGTCCTTTCTCGAATGATTTATCATTTTTTTAAATGCTCTTAAACTCCTAGTTTAGAACCTCTACTTGTCTACTAGTCTAAGGGTGGTAAGGGTGGTGACTTGATGATGGACCATGTATCTTTTTAGGAAAGCATCAAAAGATCTGTTGCAGAAATGTGCTCCTCCATCACTTATTATAGTTCTTGGCACTCCAAATTGGTTAAGTAACCTTTTGATAAACTTCTGGATAACTTTTTCATCATTAATTGGATATTCCAAGATTTCGACCCCGTGAGATACATAATCCATCCCTACTAGAATGTACATGTTCCCTATAAAGGATAGGAAAGGCCCCATAAAGTCGATGCCCTATACATCGAAGACTTCAACTTCCAAAATTTTAGATAAAGGCATCTCATCTCTTTTGGAGACGTTACCTACTAGCTGACTGTGATCGCACTCTGCCACGAATGCTTGAACATCCCTAAACAAATGTTGCCAATAAAATCTACACTCGAGATGTGGTTTTATTTGCTCTATAGTGGCCAACGTATTGAGCTTCATGACATTACTTTAATATATCCAACATTTCTTCATCTGGAACATATCATCTTACTAAACCATTAGCATATGTTTGATATAAGATTGATTCATCCCATAGATATCGAGTGTATTCATGCCATAACTATTTTTGCTGTTGATATGATAGATCAAAGGAAAGTTTACTACTAGCAACACAATTTACGATATCAGCAAACCATGGTGTTGCCAGGTGGTTAAGTAACATCACGGTTTCATCAGGGAAGTTCTCATTAATATTATCACTTTGCTCACATTCCCCTCTATACATGATAAATGGTCGAGAACCACGTTCTCTTCTCCTTTCTTATCTCGTACTTCAATATCAAACTCTTGCAATAGTAGCACCTATCAAATAAGTCTCAATTTTATGTCTTTCTTAGCAAAAAGATATTTTAAAGTAGTGTTGTCGGTGAATACTATCACTTTAGACCCCAAAAGGTATGACCAAAACTTGTCACGTGTATAAACCATTGTGAGTAATTCCTTTTTCTGTGGTGGTGCAATTAAGTTAAGGTCCCACAAGGGTCTTACTTGCATAGTATATCGCATGTAAGCTTTTGTCTCTCCTTTGACCTAATACGCAACCTATAGGCTGGTCACGCGCATCATATATGACCTCAAATATGAGTGTTCAATTAAGTGGCATTAAGACTGGGGTTGATGTTAGTGCCTGCTTTAATTAATTAAATTTGGATAAATAGTTTTCATCAAAGAGGATGGGTACATCCTTGACTAACAAGTTTGTCAAGGGTCTTGTAATTTGCAAGACATCCCTAACGAAGTGATGGTAGAACCTAGCATGGCCTAAAAGTCCGTGCACACCCTTGACTTTGATTAGAGGTGGGAGTTTCTTTTTAACTTTGATTTTCGTTCTATCTATTTCAAATCCTTGGGGCAAAATTTTGTGCCTGGGGACTATTCCCTCCTGCATCGTACAATGAAACTTCTCCCAATTCAGTGCTGAATGTGATTTTTCACATCATTGAAGTACCTGTCCAAATTGGTTAGACACATTTCAAAAGAATCTTCAAAAATTGAAAAATCATCTATGAAAACTTCCATTATGTCCTCGATCATATCTGCGAAGACAGACATTATACATCTTTGAAATATGGCTAGGGCATTGCATAATATGAAAGGCATCTTTCTATACACAAAGGTACCATAAACATATGTGAACGTTGTCTTTTCTTTATCCTTGGGGTAGATGGATATCTGATTTTACCCTGAGTAACCATCCAAGAAGTAGTAGAAGGAATGGCCAGCCACTCTTTCTATCATTTGATCTATGAATGAGAGAGGGAAATGGTCTTTTTTAGTTTACACTTTCACTCTCTATTACAGTCATTTCACTTTTCTTTGGTATACACTATACTGAGCTGACCCATTCGCTATCAAATATGGGATAGATTATCCATGCATCTAAGATTTTTATTAATTCTTTATTAACCACTTATTTTATGTAAGGGTTCAACCTACGTTGATGTTCCGTCACTGCTCTACATCCTTCTTCGAGGTTTATTTGATGTATATAAATGTTTAGGCTTATACCTCGAATATCTAATATTTTCCATCCTATGGCCTTCATCTGCTTCCTAACAATAGTTACCACCTACTCTCTTGTTTTCCATCCAGTTGGTTAGAAATGACGATGGGTAAAGTTTGCCCTCCACCTAAGCAAGTATATCTGAGATGGGTAGGTAAAGGTTTAAGTTCTAAAGTGGGTGGTTTCTCTAGGGAGGGTGGTGTGGGTGCTTCAGTTTAGATTAATATATCTTAATGAGTTTGAACACCAGACTCCTCCATCTCATCCTCTCCTTCAGGCTCAACCTTGTTTTCATTCTCAGCTTCATTACTTGTCTCCACTTCTATAGATTTTACTTCTACAATGCAAGTCTTTACTTGTTTTTGCATACCTTCATTCATAATGTCAATTTACATACATGCCCTGCTTTCCTTTAGATTATTTAAAGCCTTGTTTGTATTAAATTCAACTTGATCTCCACCAATTTAAAGTGTCATTTTCCTTTATGAACATCAATTAATGATTTTCATGTGTTCATAAAAGATTGCCCAAGAATTAATTGACAGGTCTTATCCTTTTCAAAATCAAGAGCCATAAAGTCCATAGGAATAATAAACTTGTCAACTTGCTTTAGAATGTCTTCCTCCACTCTAAACAATCTTTTAACAGATTGAGCAGCCAACTAAATTAGCATAGAAGCTAGTTTGACCTTACTAAGCCCCAATTTCCAGAATATCAAAAAAGGCATAAGATTGATACTTACTACTAAATCGTAAAGGAACTTTATAAATTCAAATTCATTAACCACACAGGGTATTGTGAAACTTCTTGGATCTTTCAACTTGGATGGAATCTAGCTAGTGACTATGGAACTATAGGTGCCAATCAAAACTACCGTTTGGTTCTCTTCTCAAGTACACTTCTTCGATAATATGTCCTTCAAAAACTTAGCATATTTAGGCATATGTTCTAAAGCCTAGAAAAATGAAAGATTTATCTGTAACATCTTTAATTTATCTACAAATATTGTAAATTGTGCATCCAGTTTATTCTTTTACAATCACTGAGGATATGGAACTTTGGGTGGATATGGCTGAAGGGAAACATAAGGAGGGTGTTCACTTGTGTCCATGTCACTCTCTTTTTCTTAATCTTTGTTAAAAGGAGGAGGACTTGCAGGTCTTGTCTTTGTGACTTGTTCAAGTTACTTCCCATTTTCAAATGTGATAGCTTTTAGTTGCTCCCTCAAATTTGATTCAGAAGTGCTTGGGAGATTCCCCATATTTTGTGTAGACAAAGCACTTGTCAGCAGGGTCATTTGGACCTCTAAGTTATGGATAGAAGAGGCATGATTCTTTGCTACTTGCTCAAATCTACTTTCCAAATTCTTTTGATCATCATCTAGGTTTCCAATTTATATGTTTTACTTTTGAATGTGATTTTGGCATATTGTATGATAGTTATTAGGTTGCATTTTGTGAATTGATTGAATGTGTCAATGGCTTAGATAGAGTGAAATTTATTTAATTTTGAACATAGTCTAGTAGGTTGTAAATAATCATTAGCATACAAAATTAGTGAATTAGGATCTTTGGATAAATACACAACTTAATTAGGATTTAGTGTAAATTTAGCATCCTATAGGTTATCACATCCATTCATAATTTGAGGTCTTTTAACTTAAGTAGCTTAACTCGTATTTTTCATAGAAATGAGTAGCTTAAATAACAAGGTAGGCAATAAATAAATAATTTTTTTTTGTTAAATAAATCACTATTTTGCTGGCCTTCAGGTTATGAATAAATTTAGTAGCTAGTTGAAAACAAGATATAGCTGAGTAGCTGAATGGTCACTGATCACAAATGTGTGCCTTCGTGTGAAAAGACTATAATGATATTTCAACCAAGCTGTTTAATGAAAACATGACTTAGTAGAGTAACCGGATCGACATTCATTACCAATGTTTGCCTCCATGTAAAAAGACTAAGTCTATGTTCAAAAATTGAAAAAACAATATTTCTGTGTTCCTTAATAAAACCTACCGGACTTGTAATAAGCTTGATTTTTTATGAAAATATACTCAGGAATAGTTATAGAGTCTAAAGGACCAAAGAATTATTAATGTGTTTGTGCAATTGAAAAGGGTAAATAAATTAACACTTAGAACTCGAATAAACTGTTTATTTAGTTTAAAGCCCCTAGACATAGATTTGCTTATTAATGATTAGATATAACTAGTAGGATTGTGTTTAAGATTAAATTTATTTCATGAAGTTAAAGCCATTGCCTCATTATTGCATTGTGTGTTGTGTGTTGTTGTGTGTTTGTTGTTATGTTTGCTTGATGACAAGAAAATGTTTAAGTGTAGGGATGTTGATAGTTGTGATTTAAATTATGTTTTAGGCTTTGATTTGTTAAGTATTTAGTGTTATTTTGAGTGTTTAGAGGGTATTTAGGTTTCAAATGTGTTAGTTTATGTGTTTAATTGTTTTAATGGGTCAGTATGAGTCTTTGAGCTTAAATGTTATATTTTTGAGGTATCTTAATAGGTTTGTTAGTGTTTCAGGATAAACAATGAAGAACAAAGAAGTTTTAGGCCAAAAAAATAGCCCACAATCGTTGCACAACAGGCCACGATCGTGGTAGAAAGAGGCAAATTGATAGGACCCTGGCCACGATCGTGAATTTGGGTTATGATTGTGATAGAAAGATCATGGCTTACGTCGAGCTGGTACAAAAACTCAAATTTCGCATGATTTTTTAAACTGTTTCGACCTCAGGTTAGGCCTTGGGCTTCCAAGATATAAAAAGAACATTACAAGACAGAAAGAGTATCCTTTGACAAAGCTTTTCACTTCAGCAAATGCAGAACCCTAGAGAGCTATTGAGTGATTCGAGGAAGGAGACGAAGGAAGAGAGATATGAAGACAAAGCTTGACACGAAGTACTTCCTAAAACAGGTGGTTTCCCGCAGTCGCTGCCTCCATGAGTTTGTTCCAATAGTATTTTTGATTTTTATTTCAATTTTATTGATATATGAAATTAGGATAGTTATTGAGAATAGTTGTTGTTGAATGTCGATTTTTGTTTAAACTCACCTTCGGGATTTTGATTATTGAGATTTACGAAATTCGATTCATTGTGTTTTAATTGAGTTATTTTGTGATTCAATATCTATTCTTAATAATTCAGCAATAAAATAAGAGGGTGAGCCGAGTGAATATCATCAATTTGGATTAACAAGAGTTAGGTAAATTGATAGATAAGAATTGAATCAAATCGGTGAAATCATGTAACGAGAGATCAAACATAGGTTCTCGGTAGGTTAATAGACAATTTCCGAACTAATATAGGTTTTGGGTCAATTATGAATTGAGAGATCATAATTTCATAATTTAAATTAGGGATTATCAATTAAGGTTTTAAGATTATAATTCGAGAGAGAGTAATCCACCCTAGGATTGTCTAAAACCAGTATATCGATAATTGCATGATTGATTAGATTTTACATAATTTCAAATTAAAACCCCTTTTCTCTCAATTGGTATCTCCTAGGTTGATTTTGTATTGGGATGTGTGATTTGCTACTTTTTATTATTTTTGAATTTTATTTCTTGTAATTGTTTGGTTGATCGTTTAATTTCTACATTGATTGTTTATTTTAGATTGTTACATTTTAGTTTTGCCTTAGATTTTAGGTTTAAATTCTCCCTCCTTGTGGGATCGATACCTTAGGTACTACGCAAATAACCTATGTGCTTGTGGTATTATAGAGGTTAAAATAGTAAAACTTAGGACACGTAAACCTGTGATCAAGTTTTTGACACTGTTACCGAGGAGGCGATAGTTTAGTTCTATAGTTTAAGGCGTTTAGATTAGTTTTTAAATTTTTTTATTCTTCAATTTTTATTTTGGAAATTGTGCTCTTGCATGAACACAAGAGTCACGAGAGGTTCGAGTCATGTAGCAGAGACTTTAGATTTAAATATCACATGATTAAAATGAATCTTTAGGAAAGCTTGGTAAGAAGAAGAAGAAGAGGTAGGAAAATCATCAATGGCCGAGGAGTTTCAAAGACACATGGATCAGGAAGCGAACCAAGGATGGCAATAGACGACCCTAACGGACTTCATAAGGCCAAGGTTCAATATGTCAAACCAAGGAGTGGCTAGGCCGCTGGTTCAAGCGACGTCATTTGAGATAAAACTGGCCCTCCTTAATATGCTTCAACAGAATGTACAAGTCTATGGATTGACGAATGAGGATCCTAACATGCACATTGTGAACTTCCTCAAGATCTGCGTTACTTTTTGATATCAACATATGTTAGAGGATATGGTTAGAATTAGTCTATTCTCCTTTACAGTTAGAGATAGAGCGAAGGCTTGGTATTATTCACTATGACATGAGATTAGCTTGTGCGTGCCTTCTTGGACAAGTACTTCTTGCTGACTAAGACAAAGAAGATTATAAAGGAAATCACCAATTTCCAACAAGTTGACGGGGAGTCCATCTATAAAGTGTGGGAAAGATATAAGGACCTACAAAGGAAGTGCCCACACCATAACCTACCTAAGGAATTCCTTTTGTAGACTTCTTACAATGGAGATAACCTACGGCTAAGGGGCACAATCAAAGCAATGTCAGGAGGATCCTTGATGCAAAAAACTATTGATGAGGTAGAGGACCTAATAGAGGAGATAGTAAGTAATAGTTTCTTGTGGATAAATGAGCAAGGAAGGCAATCAGCTACTTTTAAAGATCAGAAGGGAATTATTGCGGTCGATCAGATGACAGAGATGCAAGTGAAGATTGAAAACTTGACGTGACAACTAAACAACATGAAGGCATCATCCTCAACTCAGTTGAAGGCCGCACAGTTGAAGTGTGAGCTTTGTGGACAGTTAGACTATGACACCATAGATTGCTATGTAATGAAGGAAGACCAGGAGTAAGTGAACTACATAGGGGCACAATATGGACTAGGAGGGGTAACAATCCCTACTCCAACACCTATAACCTCGGGTTGAAGAGTCACTCAAACTTCTCTGGGTAGGCCTTAGGGATAATTGGGCTTCCAGTAAGATAAAGCAAGGTCGATGGAATCAAAGTTAGACAGGATTTTAGATAAGATTGGAGGAATGGAGGAAGCACATAGGAGGCTCTAGAGAAAATTCGAGTAAGTTCCTAAGAGCCATGCCTTATCCATTCACAACTTAGAAGTCCAAATGGGGCAATTAGTAGAGGCAATGTCCACTCGGAATGCTGGAACTCTTCCAAGCAACACAGAGTCAAATACAAAGGAACATATTATGGTCATCAGTCAGACCCAGGATGAGGAACATGAAAAGGTAAAGGGAGGAGAATATGGAGGAGAAAGTTACGTAATTAAAGAAGACTTTCCAAGTGAGTCTTTGGTAGAGTCAATTAAGGCAACTCGACATATATTTCCATTCCCTATTGTGCAACAGTGGGAGTTATATATCAAGAGGGAAGTAGAAAAACTATAGGAGATTGAGCAAAACAAGATCGAGGAAGTGATAGAGTAAGTATAGACGAAGCTCAAATTACAAGAATCTGTCAAAAAGAAGGTCAAGGAGCAATAATTAGAAGACGACCCCAACATCACAGAAAAGAAGAAGGACCCAAGGGACTTTTTCATCCCCTGCAGCATCAATAGAATCATTATAGATAGGGCATTCGTAGGTTTAGGCGTAAGTATAAACATGATGCCTTACACCTTTAGTCTAAAATTGGGGTTAAGAGAGTTAGTACAGACTAAGTTTCTAGTAAAGACGACCGATAGAATTAAACATAAATCGATGGGGATTATAAAGGATGTGTTGGTAAAGGTTGATAAATATACTTCTCCCACAAACATTTACATATTGGACATTAGCAAAGACATGGAAACTCCAATAATTCTTGGACGAATGTTCATGACCACTACACCTTAAATCATTGATGTCGGTGGGGGCGAATTAGCTTTGTGAATAGGAAAGGAGAAATTAACCTTCAAGGTGGCGAAAAGAGAGTACGGTTCTCTTTCAACTCCAGTGAATATTAAGGAACCCAAACCTCGAGGAGAATGGGAAGATATAGAGAATCCTAGGAATTCTTTCAAGAAGAAGCGCTCACGAAGGAGAAGGCGAAGACAAGAGAATTGCAAGGAAGGTGGGGACTGTAGTAGGATAGCTCAAGTTCAAACTTTAAGATTAATGACGGCGCTACCATCGCACTATTTGTTCTAACTACCATAAGCTTAAAGGAGTGTCGAGCTACCGACATTAAAATAAACGCTACATGGGAGGCAATCCATGGAAAAGTAGTTCTTTGATTGTTTTTGTTCAAATGTTTGAAATTCTATAGTTAGGATTAGTTTTGTTTTTGAATAAATTCGAGAATGGAATAGGATTTTAGAATTATGTGGATGGTGTTCAAGCATGAAGAGAGAGGTTAAAAGGGTCACAAAAGACTTTAGAAGTGAAAGTGAATAGATTGGAAAAAGAACAAAAGAAGAAAACTAGGAAGTGGTGGTAAGCCGTAGGCCACGATCGTGGCCTGTGACTATGCAGAAAAGGGGGAGGACATATTTCTTTAAAAATACTATTACCATTTAACCCTTTTTACCACCTAATATTCAGTCTAACTTCAATTTTACTTTTACTTTCACTTTTATTTTCACTTTATCTCTCTAGAATTTAAGCATCCAAACACTGTTACATCTCTTTAGAATTTTTTCTTAACCTCCAATTTCTTTCAAATTTCTACCCAATTATGCCACGCATTAAACAATCAGCCTGACGGGAACTATATAGACAATAGCAAATTGCAGGGCGTGGATGAATAAAATGTTCTTCAGACTTTGGCGCAACCTTCTCGATCTATACAGAAGAGGAAGGTACCTATTTTTAACCCTTTCGTGCTATACAAATTGTAGTTCCTAAGTACTTTGATTTTGACAATTTTGATAGGCTAGAATTGTATGAGCGAGTAGAAAACTTAGCTGAAAGGATCTAGTTGGCTCAATTCATACGATTTCAATTTCCTGTTTATCAGGCCCTTATACTGGAATTTTTCACTTCTTTGACCTACGACCTTAAGAATACAAAAGAATTGTGGTTTAGGTTGGGAGGACGAGTCTATAAATTAAATGTCGAAATCATGTGCAAGATGTGTGGATTCCCTAAATCCTCCATCATCGACAATTTTGAAGACTTTTATCCTTCCAAATATTGGAATGAACTTATTGGAATTGAGCAATTTCATGCAAAGAATGCTCACAACAACATTATACGATCCTATAAACACTTATTGCTGCACAAATTTATGTGTCAACTGGTTTTTGATAAAACTGAAACCAACAAGTGTTCCACCGAGGAACTTTTTATGTTGTGGTACATAAACCACATTATTCTAGTTTGCACATCCACACATATGCTTAATGCCATTGTTATGACTCCACGCAAGTGGGGCAACAATCTAAGAATTGGGTATATAGTGTTTTTGTAATATCCCGTTACCCATGTTGTTGGCCCACGAATTGTTTTCGTTGAATTAAGCATGATATTTTATGGAATAAGCATGGAATTTGAATTTTGCCTTAAAATGAATTGAGGGCATTTTTAGCAAGTCACTTAAGTTTAAAAGGCATGAAGCATAGGTACCAAATGAAAGGTAGGTACTAGATGAAGCATATTCCAACTTCTAGGGCAAATATGTATTAATCTAGGCTGAATTAGATAGAGTTGTCTTCTTAGAAGTTGTAGGTATTCTTCTTATCTTTCTAACGATATAAAGTTTGGAATTTTTAGCCTTTGGATGTAAAAGATATGGCTTCTAGACGTAGTGTCAGGTGAAGTAGAAGCACCAGACGAAGTGTCAGACTAAGCACCAGATGAAGTGCCAGATGAAGTGTCAGATGTTGCAGAAGCACCAGACGAAGCACTAGATGAAGCAGAAGCACCAGAAAAAGTGCCAGATGAAGTAAAAACACTAGACAAAGTGCCAGATAAAGCCTCAGACGAAGCGTCGGCGATGCGTCAGACGAAGCACTAGACAAAAAGATAGATATGATAGTATTTTGACCATAACTTCATCGTCTGACCTCCAAATGAAGTGATTTTAACCAATAGATTTCTAACACATTTTTTTATCTCTCCAAAAAGTATTTGATAGCTTTGTTGTTGATTTCAAAAAGATTAATGGAAAGGAAGTGAGGGAATCCATTGGAGGAGCATGACTTAGTTATGAGCATACTTTGGCTTTTAAGCATATCTTGATCTGCATAATAGGAAACTATAGGATATTATTAGAATGAAGATGAACCGATGATAGTAAATATGAGAGACTATTAAGAAACTAGAAAGTGCATTTCATACTCATGCATTATATAATATGCATCTACACGTGAATATTGAATTTTTCCATATAAAAATAATTGTACATGCATTCATTGACAATTCCTAGGTATAATTGATTTATATATGTTAAAGGTGATTTTTTTTTGAGAATTTTGGTTTTTTTATGTTGAAAACCGATTTGGAGAGTGTATTTCGTTATTTAAATTTTGGTGAATTTTAGGACAAATTTCTAAAATTTTGGGAAATTTTTAGACTAGGAAAAATGTTAAGTGGCAAGACAATCGATAAATGGAAGTAGAATTAAGAGTCAAATGATAGTGGAAATTTTTATAAATGACTTTGGGATTTAATGACTTATGTCGATAAAATTAGGGAGACAATTGGAGTAAAAATTGGATTTGATTGGACTAACTAAATGAAAGAACCAGGTTTAAAGTTATAAGAATTGGACATGTGGCAAGTGAAACTTATCACTTGCCAAGCCATGTCTTAAGATCACGATGCTTTTAATTTAAAAGCCCATTAAGTGTTTTGTTCTTGTTTTCTTCTTCTTCTACGTGACTTCTCCATTCAAGCTTCTACACCTTCTTCATGAATTTTGTTGCTCACCCTTCACCAGCTTTGAACCTTTCCCTCTTATTTTTCATTTGCCACTCTCATCTTGCTCTCTTCTTCATTTCTCTCTAAAGACCTAACCTCCCAATCTCCATGATGATGTACGTGAGTGACATGGGAAGTTAGGGCTTTTTGTTGTGTTTAAAGACATTGAAGAGAAATCAAGTAGCTTGTTAATCTTCATGGTTTTTCTAAATAAATCATTTATGATGATAATTTAGTGTTTAATGATCATGATATAGGAGTTGAGAGATGTGTAACGTTGAATTTGTTCTAACAAAGGAATGAGAGACTACATGGTGATGAAGAGGGTGCTGGAAAATAGTAATTATAACATTATATTAGCCATAACTTGTGCTGTAGTTATCCAAATGAGATGATTCTTGTTTTAAATTAAACTAGAGACATACGGTTACAGTTTTCACGAAGACACCAAATTTCAATTCTGTCATTAAAAGTCTCAAAAATTGGCATGAATTTGATAACTTCAGTAAATTGATGGGTGAAAGTATATGTTCATGTCCTGTTTTTATCAAATAAACTATATTTATAGAGACTGAATTAGACAAATGTTTCTTCAAAAAAGTTTTATTTCATTCTCTTATCTTTTAATTGGTATTAATTTTGTAATTTTTTGATATCTGAGTTGAAATTTATGAGTTGTACAATTTGAGGGTATAATCATGAACTAACCAAAAGTTCAATTATACATAGTCTATGGTATTGTGAGCATAACTCATTAGATACCAAGACAAATTGAATGATCTCAGTGTTATTAGAAAATTAAGAGATAGAAGAACAATTGTCTAGAAGAAAGTACCCTCTAATTACTTCATTTTCATTATTATATTGATCATGGAAAGTTGACCCGAAAGTGTGTCCTAGGAAAAATCTGAATAAGAAATGAGTTATGAATTTTGTTTTTTTTTTGTTTTATTGATGTATAAAACGTAATTATAAA
>JANZXR010000005.1:20220271-20230558 GCA_027575705.1 Erythroxylum echinodendron
CTCTCTCCATTATGCTATAGGGAGGGTGAAGGGTTGTGAGGACTTGCTAGAAGATGGGGGTAATAGGGGAAAATCATCCGTGCACAACGCCTGCGAAGTTTCTGGTTTAGGAGAGAGAAAATTCTGAAGAGAAGGAGTAGCCTTGGGAAAGCTAAAAGTTTCAGATACCAAAAATAGGAAGGAGAAAAGTGGGAAAAGAGGAAAGACTAAAATACCCCAAAAATCTGAGAAAGAACATACTGGGGAGTTGTGGATGTTGAACGCAAATGTTCTACAAGATGGATTGGAACGAAGAAGACGAAGACCAGTACAAGGATTGGAGGCAGAAGGTAGCAAAACAGACGAAGAGAATGGCTCGCCTTGCATTTGCTTCAGATTACAAAAAAAAAAAAAGCGATTTGAATTGTGTGATTTTATTATTTACGTTAATTTCATTGGTTCAAGCGCTGCTGGATGTTGGAAACGCCCTTAAATTCTTTAGAATTGATGTGTAACCCCAACGTTTAACCAGTCCAAAAAGACAAACTTATTTCTGCTCTGCCTTCCAGGTCTTCATCCCTCAATGCTATCCTTTCTAGGAAAATTTGTATTTTTAGTTGATTTCATCGAGATCTATTTACCATTCAATCTATCAGACGACGCAAATTTCGATCCCAGCGCCCTTTCGACCATGCAAGCCAGAGGATGAATACCTGAAAAAGTTGCCATGCCCTCTCTTCACAAGCACCTGAATTAAGTAGAAGCTCAACGCCTTTGAAGCTGTAGCTGTAAAAAGCCAATGGAATGAACCTACGAAGCACCCTATATGCGAGCAACTTGAACTGCTCAAAAACTAGGGTCCCATTCTATGGATCGCGCCCATCCAAACCGAAACCTAACCCTAACTAAGGCATTGAGGTCATAAAATGGAAATGAAATGCACCTATGATATATAGATCTGTAAACTCTCTCTTCTCGTTTTGTATGGAAAAAATATAAGCATTTAGGTAAGTGTCAAGAAACAAAGAAGAAAATTTACATCTGCGGTCCAAGTGGCATTCTACTCATGATCTGCTGATAAACCAAAGGATTGGTGGACATGTTCAAACTAGGCTCTGCTACAGGCTCCATCTTTGGTTCTCCCTTGGGCAACACCAACTCCATCTGATTCACAGGGCATTGCTGTGCTAAATATGAATGAACCGGCAAAACAGGAATCTTGGGTTCACCAGGACGCAACCCAGCCATCAACCCTGTTTGGTTCATTCCAAAGGAGAAGCCAGGGGAAGGTCCAAGCTGCTGCCTTCCAGGTAGACTAAAGGATCCAAATGGAGCAGACCCTTCAAACCTAGGAATCCTGTTGTGAACTTGTGATGGTTCAGGCCTGTGAGAGTGGGATTGAACAGCACTAGTCCGTTGAACAGGCATGGCAGTTGAATTGGAGTTGATTTGACTACTGTTCCGAGCAGCAGGAACATCATGATTATGTTTCCCCTCATAAGTAGTTATCACTGATTTAAGGTCATGTGATGCCCTCTCCACATGCTTCCTAACTGCGCACCCTGCATTAGTACACTTGTAATAACTCCTGTATATAAGAAAAAGAAAAACAGTTTTAAGATGGCATCGGTAACTGAATTTCAGATGAATATTAGGGGGACTGGGAAGATTTCAGCATAAGATATGAAGGATTGATTTTACTACCTAGGATTTGGATTTCCTTTTACAACTTTCTGCCCATACTTGCGCCAGCGATATCCATCATCAAGAATATCTACTTCACTGGTTGTCTGGACCACAACTCTAGGCTCACGAATAGCTTTGGTGGTTCCACCCATCTCTCTTGCATAAGATTCAATTTTCCTGGGATTTCAAATAGTGTGAGCAATCCTTACAGTCAAGAAATTTGCCATATTTGGTAAACTTGCACAAACTATTGGGAGCAGAATTCTAACCTCCTCTTTGATTCAAACTCATCCCCGTCACCATCATAACCAACACTAGCATGTGTAGCCCGATCATCTTCATCTTCATCATTAGAGAAGGTAGATGAGGCATCTACTGCATCCCCCACTTCTAAGTGAGCAGCACTTTGGGCCACCACAGAGCAGGATGGATTTCCAAATTCAGGTTCTGCAGGTGCTAAAGATGTCACCTCTACATTCTCATGCCTCCATTCAGCAGCAGTTCCCTTTTGTGCAGTGCCCAAAATAGGATCATTGTCAGTAGCACTGGCTGGACCATTTTGATCAGGGACGCCTAACTGCATGTCCATGAGTGGATTTGATGAACTGATTGCTGTCTGCCGATTGGGAGAAGGCTTGGGATGGTTGTGGGCCCCTTTATATATGATTTCTGTGATATGACCCTCAAGAGAACGTTCCACCTTTTTCTTAACTGAGCAATTTGGATGTGTGCACTTGTAGTAGCTACGTGGGTACTCACTACCTTTTACTTGTTTCTGTCCATATTTTCTCCAATTATATCCATCATCTGATGGTGTAACAACACCCACATCAGCAGACACAGAATACCCACTAGCTCTTCGATCTCCTTCAACATCTTGCTGCCCATCAACAGGAGGAGATTGTCCAACACTACCACCCAGTCTATCAAAGATTGCTACATCTGTAGCACAGGTCTTGGCTCCGTCATGCTTTTCAGGTGTTGATGTTGAGAGTTCTGCTTGAATATCGGGAATATTCCTATTCTGGGACTGGAGTTTTTTTTGATCCACAACATGGGATGAAAGAGGATGATCAGATTTGATTGAAACCTCAATACTGGGAAAAGATCTGTGTGGAACACTGGATGCATTTATCTGCATGCAAAAAGCGAAGGATTTAGAGGAATTAATTTATACCTGACCAATCTAATTCACATACTCTGTACCAATTTCCAACGGTGCTATTGTTTCTTAGGCTCAAGAGTGGGGCATCTTCAGTGTTCAAAACTTACTAGGTTCAAATCCTGGTAGATGCATGGGGTGGGAGATTTTGTATATTTAAGTTTACAAAAATTGCCGAGGCCAAGAAAAAATATGAGTATTTCGCATATATTAATTTTTCTTTAATCTCTGGAAGACTATCAAAAGTCCAAAATCTGATGCAACTTACTTTGCTAGTAGCACCAAGGAAAAATGAGGAAGTTGATTCCGTAACAGGCTTGAACTCGAAGGAAGATGAATTGAAGTCATCAAGCATATTATCGTTACTCCTGTCAGGGGGCTCAGTGATCAATCCAGAGCTCTTACTGCTACCATTTGGGACAAATGAAAATTTTCCAGTCGTAGGGGATGGCTGTGCCTGACAAATGACATTTAGAAGCATCATTTAATATGTGGAACAGCAACTCAGGAAATATTCAAAAGTGAGATTCATGGTACCACGCTAAGTAATTATTTGAGCATCAAATCAAATAACTTGTTATGGATGTACTTTCAAACTTCAATCTCCAAAAATATAATTATAAGCTGTAGAATCTCCAATTTGCTAAACGAAACTGACAATCTGACACAGTGACAAGCCATTACACATTGAGATTTCCACAAAGATGGTCTTCGCTTCTAATTCCATTTACAGAAGGTCAGGGTCCTGATTAAAGAGTCGTAAACGTAAACATAAGCAGTTGATCTCAACAAATTGTCTGTATCCAAGTGGCTGTGCAGCTATCAAAGTTTCAATTGATTTGTCATTATAAGCACAGGATAGTAGAACATGAAACGCTTCGCAACATTACAAATTGCAATTGTCTAATAAACATCAAAATCACCAAAAGTTAAGCTGATAATCCAAGTTGAGGCTTCTTTAGTAAAAGAAAGCTTTAACAACCACCTTAAGAATAACTACTATCATAAAGAAGCAAACACTCATTCTGTCGAAAATCAAAAGGAAGAGCAAGTTATCCTTAAATCCCCTAAAGATTCTGAGTTTACCAGTGAGTTTGGAAGGAAAACTGGAGACTCTAACAAGGTTGTTGGGCTATGACCAGGGGGAATAGTTAAGTAAGGAGATAGAATCTCATGGTTCAGTGAGAGCTCAGCAGATCTGATACTTTGTGTATTCAACCTTGGAGCATTATACCCAGCTCTTGCCGCCATTCTTTCTACAAGACCTCCACGGGAGCTTGATTTATTCCCAGAGAGCGAACCTAATTCGGTTAGTGGAGCACCAACAGTATGTGGAACATCCGTGTTGGAATTTCCTCCTGTCATCTGGCCTTGTGATACGAAAATGAACCCTTCAGTTCTATTTTTTTCATGAGGGTCCAAAGTTGTTCTTGAGGCTACATCGTCACCTAAGATTGGTGAGAAAAATGCCCCTGGGCTTGGACTAGGGGGCATCCAATCCCCAATTATAGCAACATTATTTTCAATTCCAGCCATGCCTCAGCGTCTGGGTAAGGAGGAGCTCCTGAAAGGTTTAAACAAAAACCATTTCCAATACTAAATTAAAAATTATGTCCCCATTCCTTACACAGAAATAATTAAAACCAAAAAGAAAGAAAAGGGAAGGGGCGTTAAAATATTTTGCAAGCTGTAGTTGGAAAATGAGTGTTGAAGGAGGAGAAGAAAGGCGACGGCTTTGAGCCTTAGTTTGTTGTGCAAGACAAAAACCCTTTGTTCACAAGACACGACTAAAACCTTTGCTTGGGTGGCAGGACTGTCGAAATTTGTTAATGAAACTAGGACTTGGCTCTTCAATTATCCAATGATTCCATGAACGCACTGTAGAAGAAATACATAGACCCCACTCATTAATGCCCAATTCACAACCCAAGAGTTGAACATGTAACATTGACGGGATGCTTTTGCATACATGTATATATCGAAAGCGATAAGAATATAGTGAACACAATGGATGGCTTTCTAGCTACAACACCATTGTAGTGGCAATAATAATAACAATCACCCTTTTCATGCGTAACGAACTCTAAGCCCGGGACTAAAGGAGTTTCCGAGGAAACTGATCAAATGGAAGGGTAGCAAACACCATAGCCAAGATTTAGATAGGTAGGGAATTGATATTTAGAGGAAGGATACTTGCATTTTCTCAATTATACTATATCAAATTTTCCAATTTGTCATTTTATTATCAAACAAAAACCCAGAAGAAAAAACTTCAAGCTTGAGAATTTATACGGATCGAAAATGGATCGTTACTTGCCAAAGGTGAGCAGCATGCATCGATGTGAAGTGTACAATAAATATTTTTTTCCCAATATTCAAGGCAGAAAACAAGATAGTGTGTGGGAATGATTAAAAATGATTACCTGATTGATTGAGAGGATAGGCGGCCTAAGGGCAAAAAGATGATATGGAGGAGACCCACTAACAGCAGCAGCAGCAGCACCGCCACCCACCCTCGAAGACCAAATGAAATGACCCCGACTCAGACTCAGACTCAGACTCAGACTCAGAGGCAGTCCCCAGGCCCTTAATCAAAGTAATGGTTCCTTTTCTCACTTAATTTTGTCTGACTGAATTCAAAGCAAAGGAGGAAAGAGCAGGTGTATTTTGGAGTCCAAACAAAACAAGGAAAGAAATGATACTTGTGATTTGATTCGAATTTAGAAAATTGCGATCTTGTCGTAAAGAAACAGAAATCAGGTAAATAAAATAAAATAAAATAAAATAAAAATAGAAAAGGTGGCAGAAGAGAAGATCGTGGAATTGGAATGATGATGGTGGGGTAGCAGCATCAGAAATGGATGGAATCTTTGAACAATGAAAAGGAAAAGGAGAGAGAGAGGGAAGGTGATAAAGTATAGGTTGAATAGATAACTTTGGATTTGTAAATATGATAGTTTAAAATATTTGTACAACCGGTGCTTCCGATGTTTATTTTTCATATTGTAATAAATAGGAAATAAAAGCGATACAATATGATGGTAGGTGATTATTTAACATTCCGACTACTAATGAATCATCTGTCGGATCTAAGCTTAATGCAATTCTTCAGTACGATATTATTATTAAGTTAGCAGTCAAACATAGATAGATATGTTCTTTATTTGGCTTATTGTTTAAATGATTAGGTATATAAAATTAACTTGCATGGCCTTGGAATCTTGAACATTATCTGTTATTTTAAAAACTGAAATTGCAAGGAAAGTTGGTAATTGGTCTCCGATTTTTAATTTTTATTCCTTCTCACAATAGGAGGTAATCCAATCTAAGCAGTAAAATTAGTTTTTTTTTTAGCATTCTTCCAATTTAAAAAGTTAAAATTTTAGTTGTTCATACTGAAATTACAATTCACTTCAATTCTAAAAAATTAATTATATAATAATAAAATTAGAAAATTACAGGTAGCTATCAAATTTGGAATAGTAACAAGTTTTTATAGTTTTTTAGGTATAACTACTAAAAAATCACTGTTGTTACAATACTGCATTGTAAATATAGTTTATATAGCAAGCAAAAATATTATCTAATTGATACTTTAAGCTATGATTTCTTTTAATCTTGAAGAATTTTGTTACAATTTGCAAGTGAAAATGTTCATATTTTCCATGACAAATCATTCTTTTATTAATATATCAGTAGTGTAAAAAAAAAATCTATATATTAAGTACCTACCATGTTTATGAAACAGAATATGCCATCAATGGAAGTCAAAATTGAATTATGGTCGAAAATGGGTTGATTTCTTCAAATTTGCTAGCCAAAATGCAATATTTCTTATCCCAATCTCTTTAAAGTGCTCTAATAATGTTAATGTGCAAACAATGCATGATTTTGTGGTTTTATCTTATGAAAAACTACCCATTAGTAGTTTCATAGTGGGATAGAGATAGGTAACTACCTTTAGGGAGTAAACAACACTTTTAACTATTTTTTATTTAGTCCCTTAATTGCAAAACATTTCAATTAAGTTCTTTGATTCATATCTTATTTTATGTAGCCATAATGGCGGACTAAAGGACTAATTCCAATAGCTCCCACTCATACAAAATACATGCAAAACCAAACATTATGACTAAAGCATGAGCAATTATATTCTAATGCAACTTTCATACAAGTAAGCAAGGGATGCAACTTATATACATCGTGATATGAAAAACCCACTACTATATAATTGTTAGGTATATATAGTAGGACAAAGTAGAGCAAGTATGTTATACCCATATTTACTTTGTCATATTCATTCTTTTCAAACCCCAATTTACATATATACAATTGAATATGACACACTTGTGATCTTCCCATCTCCTCTATTCTATCTTGTGTTAGTTCAACTGGTTTTCTAGATATGCTTTGCTATACTGAATCATGCATAGTCATTGCAGCATTCCAAGATAGCAACATTGAACTAAAATTTCTAGAATAAGTTAATGGTTAATAGGTATAAATAATATTGGGATTTACTTAATCTTAAGTGTCTCACATAATGAAGAAGTAGAAATCAAATCTTCTATTACCTTTATAATTCAATTATGTATATGTAGTATGGAACACTTGATATAGTATTCACTCTCCTTTCTAATAGAGCGTATGTCTTACTTTTATTTTTTAAAAATACAATATCATACAGATGAAAGTCTAAACATACTCAATGTTTGACTTTTGTCCACTAGATCTACTTATATTCTTTATAAACAAGACTCCACCTGGCATCTAAAGACAGATTAAGTGAACTATGGGGTTTGTTCTCTTTCATTCACGATTAATACTTATTTGTCACCTTTTTTTAAACATTTATCAAGGTGATTAAATTTTAAGTTTGAGCTCTCACTTAGGTGTAAATATACGTTTAACTAGAAATAATCTAATTTTTTTTGGCATAACAAAGTCATAATGGCGATTGTTCATGTGAAAAGGCCAATTTATTTTGTACGACATACCTTTACCTGAATACACGTATGTGCTCATATGTGTGTGTATATATATATTTGAACCTTTGACAACAATAATAGAAAAATATGGAATTAATTATAATAGGAAATCATTACATATTAGTTCATTGGTACACTAGTACATTAATATTTTTATGAACCTGAACTTCTCATGTGCATCTGAAGCACATCTTTAAGTACTGCCTTAGTGAAAAGATCTATAATCATATCATGTGTAGATATATGATGCATATTCACTTCCTTTGTGCAACCAAATCTCTCACAAAGATATACTTGGTATCTATATGCCTCATTTTTGCATAACATTTGGGGTCTTTTGTAAATGAAATTGTAGTTTTATTACCATAATTCAACAAAATAGGACCTGATGAATCATATTGATCCCTAAATGATTGCAAAATTTCTTAAGCCAAATTGCTTCTTGTATAACAGTTGAAAATGCGACAAACTCAGCTTTCATAATAGATGAGTGTACATATGTTTACCTCTTTCTACTCTATGAAATGATGCCATTGTTTAGTAAAAAGAAAATTTCAAAAGTAAATTTTTTGAAGAGACCTTTAAATTCTTGGATAGTTTTAGACATTCACCAACACTTGATCATGCCTTATCTAACATTTCTCTCTACATTTCTTTCTCTTTGGGCATAATGGGATGTTGACTAGCATGCGATCACTCCTTATACAACATTCTTTCCTACACCTTTCTCTTTGAGTAGGATAAGATATTGATTAGCACGTGCTTATGCCTTAACCAACATCCTTCTCTACTAGATTTTGAAAATTTTCCTAATTTATTTTATTTATTTCTTATTTTACTCATTCTTTTTTTATTCCTTTCATATTTCATTTAGAAATTTTACGAAGATTTATTTAAATTTTCATATTTTATTTATAACTCCTCCTAAGATTTATTAGAAGTTCCCGATTGATCTAGAACCCTTCCTAAGACGAATTAGGGTTTACGTAAACCTATTTAAAAAACTTTTGAAAGATATTAACATAACTCTCCACCAATAAAATTCACTTTTTCTTTGAGAATTTTTATTTTACTATTCTTGGATTAGAATTGTGTTTGTTTATCCTTTATACTATGTTAGGTGGTATCAGAGCTTTGAATCTCATAAAGCTCGTTCTTTTTGACAATATCAAAATCCTAATGCCGACATTCAAGGATTACCTAAAGTTTGGAGAAGAATTGAAGAATATGGAATAACTATTCATAATATTGAACAAAATTTGGTTACAATCACACGACATGAGGCAATAAGAATCAAAGATTTGGTGAAATAACTGATAAGGAAGTTACCCTTACATAACATCTTTTATAGAAACTAGTGATTCCAATGATGAAGATGAAACCATCCTAAGAGCAGATCATTGTAGACTACACAGGGAAAATTGTGAATAACCCAAGGGAGAAGAAGATGGATTTGATAGAGTTACAAATTAATCTCTATGAGGTGATCACTGATAGAGGTAGGTAAGAGAATATTATCAGTAAATCAGTGGTTAAGAAGTTTTAGATCGAGCCTTACCCCAAACTGTACAACATTACATGGATTACATCTATTTGTGATATCTATGTCATACAAAGATGTAATGTGCCATTCTCTATTTGTCAATACTTAGATGAATATTATTATGATGTTGTCGATATGGATGTGTGTCAAATTTTATTGGGCAGACCATAACAATATGATATTGGTGCATATCACTCAAGAAAGGAGAATATGTATTGATTTATGAAGAATGGTGAGAAGTATAAGTTATTATCCATAGGTGAAAAAGAGTAGTGAAACCTAGTGGGATAAAGAATCCATTATTAAAATTAGAAAATAATAGAGGAAGCTTTGTGAGTGAGATGAAAGAAACGAGGGAGGTACACTTATTGATAACAAAAGGGGAAGAAGAGATTGAAAAGAGAGATGAGGTTCCTTTAAAAGTGTAGCTAACTTTAGAAGAATTTGGGGATCAATTATACGATAAACTACCTAATGGATTACTTCCCATGAGAGATTTCCAACACTACATTGATTTAGTTCCTAGGGCTAGTTTACCTAACTTACCTCACTACAGTATGACTCCAAAGGAGAATGAGATCTTTAAGGAAGAATTAGAGGAGTTAATTAAAAAAGGGCATATTAAAAAGAATATGAGCTCATGTGCAGTTAATATTTTACTTACACCTAAAAAAGATGTAGTTAAAGGATGTGTGTGGATAGCTGAGTCATTAACAGAATTACTATTGGTATAAATTCCTTATCCCAAGGTTGAGTGATATATTAGATTAATTGAGTAAGGCAATGATCTTTTCTAAGATTGACCTCAGGAGATTTTAGGATGGGTGAAAAAAAATTTTATGACCTTGAGGATGAAAGTTGATGGTTTTGAGTATTTAAAGCAGTTATATAAAAGTGATAGAGATTTTGGAGAGATATGGGACCTGTGT
>JANZXR010000005.1:20267549-20284832 GCA_027575705.1 Erythroxylum echinodendron
TATTATTATTTTATTATTATTATTATTATTATTATTATTATTATTATTATTATTATTATTATTATTATTATTATTATATGTTCTTATTAGAGTTATAAACTTAATTTTTGTGAAATTAAATATCTAAATTCTAAATTCTTATAAGAATATTAAAAAATACTAAGATATAATGCTTATGTCCTTATAAGTCCTTTTTATTAAGGCATGCCCTCATAAGTCATTTTACATATAAACAACTAATTTTACTAAACATCTTTAAATAAACAACTGGTGTTATCCACTAGTCAAATCAACTGATATAATTGGTTGTTAGTTAATTGCTAAAAGAATTAGTTAACAACTAATGCAATCTACTGATTTCTAAACAAGGCCATAAAGAAAAATATATCAATCATATAGAACTCTTTAAAGACCTCCTGGGCATTTGATCCCTTATGAGGATAAGCTTAAATAACTTATTATAAGAAGACTCCATCTTAGGAACTTATTAATGGAATCCCTCACTCTATGCGTGATGCAAAGTTTATAATACAGTAATTTTTAAGAAGGGAAACTATGAGGAGTTGATAGAATTAAAAAATTTGGAGAGTATTATTGTAGATGCTATTAGACATACGGAAATGTTAGATGTTTATTTGACTATAATTATACACCCATATTTAAAATGTTTTGCTTAATATTCTATAGGTTCGTTATATATTCGGTACTCAATTATCTCCAAGTGCATTTGTAGGTCATAATTACCTTCATGGGTTTAAAGGGGAACAATTCAGATGAAATCATGGCATAGAACGAAGATTTAAAGTAACTAAGGACCTATACGATTGTGTAAGCCTCTATAAATGTGTTAAGAATGAAAAATTTTAGTTCTAGATGTGTGGAGTTGCAAGCTTTTGATTATTGATATACACAAGCATTTATATTGCCCGTATAAGTCTCTGTGCTCATATGAAATCACAAATTTAGGTTTTTTTTTATTATACACAATCTCCTACATGCCTATGTAAGTGACTATGTGTTGGACCCCAAAATTTTCTTAGAAATTAGAATTTGTTAGAGTTTAGTCATGAATATTTTATTTATATGTGTTGGCATGAATTAAATAGAAATATTAGAATTAAGTTAACGAGTAAGTAGACATTAAATCAAATATAGAAGGGTAAGCTTGGAAGATTAAAATTTGTCTTAAATTAATAATAAAAGAAGATGAAAAGGGTCATGTAAAGTAAGAAAGAAAGAGAGAAAGTTGTAGAAGGACCTAGAGGAGAAGGAGAAACTGAAGCATAGAAAGAAGAAGAAGGAAAGAAAGAAAAAGGAGAAATAAGAAGAAGGAAAAGGTTCAGTTGAGTTTTTAGGTATTCTTTATCTTTTCTTCTTGCTTTGGTAGAAGAAGAAACTAGTGAGAATGAGTTTTATATGTTTAAGATGATGGGAGAAAGGAGAGAAGAAACCTATTTTTGATTTTTATAAATTTTCAACTAGATCTTAGTTCTTCTAGCTTAGATAAACCAAGAGTAGATTAATTCTAAGCTCATTTTTGGATATTAAAGTTTTATGGATTTTCTATTTGTATATTAGTTTGAATAAAGGTTTGTTTGTTTTTAGGAAACCAAGAAAATCCAAATACACAAGAGCAAGAAGAAAGGCGAACTTGAGTTCGGATTTATTATTAATAGGTGGGTAATAAGTTCATAATTATTGTGATGATGGGCTAATTTATTTGCTTGTATGTATGCTTATTTGCTAAAGTTTGAGTTATTTTGAATATGGGAAAAATGCACTTTTATCAATGAAAAATAGAAAAGTGCGAGAAGCATGAAAGTATGAATATGTGATGAAATGAGTTGAGCATCAAAATTTGCTTGTGTGGGCAAGAGAGATACCATTCCGTTCGTCACATGCACATTGACCTAAAGCCTTCTCCCAGCTGCCCATTTGTGGCATATGAGCTCCTAAGAATCGGACTCATTTCGTCCATGGTGTAAACTTCGGTTTCTCCATTTCGTTATATGGGATTCTCTCAAGCCCTTTTATGTGTGTATTTCACTTTGATTTGTCGAACATGATATACGATTGAATGTTATGATTTGATGGTTGAAATATACATGATCTGATTTATGTGATAACATGTTTGTCGATATATATATATATATATATATATACCATAAACATATTAGCCACTTGGCTTCGCAGCTTATCCTATTATTTTCCACTCCTCAAGTGTAGAACAAACAGACCATTGAACGTTACAAACTTTGGCAAACTCCAAGAAAATCTATTTTTGTAGTCATATATATATATATATATCTATATGACTATAAACATATTAGCCATAAGCTTCGCAGCTTATCCTATTATTTTCCACTCCTAAAATGCAGAACAAGCAGACTATTGAACGTTACAAACTTTGGCAAACTCCAAGAAAATCTATTTTTGTAACTAAGTTAGTTCGATCATTTTGGTAGCTTTGTGAGCATATCAAGTATGAGCACTTATGACGTATTTTTACATTATGCTACTATTTCAACTCTTGATATGTAATTAAAGTTTGTATAAACTCTGCAGTGTTTGAGAAATGAGACTTTGTTTTGTTTGGGAAATGAAGGAAGAGTTGAAGAATTTCTCTTTTAAATATGTTCAAATTTTCTTCTCTGTTAAGTTGTTACCTTCGGTTGGGAATAAAATTATGAGTTGTTTGATGGCTTTTCGATAGATTTTCTTACGTAAATTGTTATGCTGGGAGGTTTTTAAGTATGGCATGTGCTTGTTGGATTCGGGTCTTTTGGTTTTTGTGAAAATGTATAATAGGCAGTAGAGGAAAAAGGGGATAGAAACTTATATCCTAACTTCCATGAATAAACTGTATTGATGTAGGCAGAATTAGACAAAGTTTTCTTCATAAAAGTTATAGCTCATTCTCTTATCTTTCTAATGGTATAAATTTTGTAATTTCTTGACATCGGAATTGAGAGATGAATATTACAAGTTGGTGTGTATTTCAGGAATGTATGAGCATGCACTGGCTTATTAATCCCAGAAGTGCACGATCGTGATAAGCTCCTCCCATTGTTAGGCACGGCCGTGACTTCACACCTTGCACGGTTGTGACTTTTTAAGTCATAGTTATGACTTCTCTACTTTTACCATGACATTTTTATTTTATTTTTATTAAAGTCACCTAAGCCTTGCCCAAGTTTTTCATTACCTCTTTGATGCTTTCAACTTTCTTCTCACTTGCACTCCAACAAAGCCTCTGGTAATTTGGCCACAAAATAAGTAAAGAGACCAGGGCCTAACATCTTTGGTATCAGAGCCCACAGTTTTCAAGGATTCCTAGGCTTAGAATATGTTATACTATAAATTATTATAATGTCTGATAAAATGTTTGCATTGCTAAATTAATCATTTGCATTGTCGAATTGATTGATTGCATTGAGTGATATGCATATCATGCATACATGTATGAAATAAGATTAAAATGAAATCTAAGCTAAAAGTTAGTGTTTAAATTGAAGGAGTAAAATGCCACCTTGTCAAAGAACACAAGCAGTTTTGCAAGGATCTATTGCACCTGATTATCCACAAAGAGAGGAGGGTACTGATGAGTTTAAAGCCCTAACAATTGCTGAGGCAACTATAGGGCAGGATAATGAGCCCTTTTGACCAAAACCCATAAGTCACCTCTTCCTCAAAAGTAAGGAGACAATTTGACAAGTTGAGGAAGTATGATACAGTGGACTTTTATGGAACAATTGATCCAGAGAAAGCTAAAACTTGGTTAAGAAAGACAGAAAGAATATTGGAACAGATAGACTGTGAGGATGATGAAAGGGTAGTGTATGCTACAAGTATGCTACAGGGAGATGCCTTGCATTATTGGAAAAGTATACCAGAAAGTCAGATCAAACCACCAGCATTGACATGGAAGGATTTCTGAGCAGTTTATAAGAACAAATATCTGTCTAAGGTGTATATCTAGCAGAAGCAGAGGGAGTTTCTTAGTCTAACCTAGAGGGACATGACGGTGAGTGAATATGAGCACAAATTCAAGTAATTATCCTAATATACAGTTGAGATGATAATGAGAAAAGTGCTAAATGTCATAGTTTTGAAACAGGATTGCATTTAGCCATCAAGGAAAAAGTTGTGGCGTAAAATTTTTGTGATTTCCAGCAGCTGGTAGAAGCTACGTTAAGGTTTGAGAACATAGAGAATATAAAGATCGAAGTGAACAGAAAGAGGAAAAGAAGAGAACAGTTCAAGAGAGGAGGTAGTAGCAGTGTTTCTATGCCAGAAAAGAGTGTCAGGACCTTCCGTACATAGTCTGATGTTAGGAGCAGTGGTGCAAGTAGGCACAAACTGATGAGAACTATTTCTCTTCAAGCCTAGACTGTTGGAGGCAGTAGAAGAGGAGAGGGGGAAAAATCGTCTTTTCCCAAATGTGATCATTGTGGCAAATTCCATAAAGGTGACTGCTATAAACTTACTGATGCTTGTTTTAATTATAGAAAAAAATGGCACATGGATAGAGAGTGCTCACAGTATGCTAGACGGGAGGGAATTTAAATGCAAGCTCCAAAAAGGGTTGAGACGGTGAGAGTCGAGTTTGCAACTGAAGTGGGCAGTTCTAGTGCAGCCAAGAAAGTGAATCCTTTAAGAAGAACGGGGGGCAAACACCAGCTAGGGTATTTGTAATGATGAGGGAGGAAGCAGAAGTAGCTCTAAAGGTTATGGTTGGTATGGTTAAATTGTTTAATGACGATATTCTAGTTTTAATTGATCCAGGGTCTACATACTCATTTATTTCGTCAAGTGTGCTTTTGCATGATAGAAATTTGAGTCCATTAGATAGTCCTTTGATGGTTAGTACCCTGGTTGGCCAGTATATCATTATTAGTCATGTTTATTGAGAGTGTGAAATATACATTGGTGAAGTAAAATTAGTGGTGGATTTAATTCCATTGAAGATGAAGGGATTGGATGTGATTTTGGGCATAGATATCTTAGAAAAATATAATGCCAATTTGAATTGCAAATAGAATAAGGTAGAGTTTATGTTGGACAAAGGTGATAAGGTGGTGTTTGTGGGAGACAGGAAAGCAAGCCTACCTTGAATTATTTTAGCTCTAACAGTAGAAAAGATGATGAGGAAAGGATGTGAAGCATTCTTGGCATATGTGGTAGACACGAAGGTAGATGGAGGAACATTATAAGATATTCCTATGGTCATGGAATTTTCAGATGTCTTTCCAAAAGAATTACTAGGATTGCCACCACCTAAAGAGATTGAATTCACCATAGATCTTCTTCCAGGTATTAGACCAATATCAATTCCACCTTATAGAATGACTCTAACAAAATTGAAAGAGCTTAAAGAGCAGTTATAAGAGTTAATGAAGAAAGGTTATATTAGGCCTACATCTTTACCTTCTTTTTGTGAAAAAGAAAGATGGATCCTTGAGGGTGTGTGTGGACTAAAAGAAGCTTAAACATGTCACCATCAAGAATATATATCCTCTTCTACACATAAATGATTTATTTGATCCATTGGAAGGAGCAAAAGTCTTCTCCAAGACAGACTTAAGATCGGGTTATCACCAATTGAGAATAAAGTAGTTTGATGTGTCAAAGATTGCTTTCAGAAAACGATATGGGCATTTTGAGTTCTTAGTTATGCCTTTTGGATTAACTAATGCCCCTATAGCCTTTATGGACTTAATCAATAGAGTCTTCAAGCCTTTCTTAGACCAATTTATCATAGTCTTTATTGATGATATAATGGTTTATTCCAAGAGTGCAAGGAGCATGAAGAGCATTTAAGGATTGCCTTGGAGACATTAAGGAAGAAAGAGTTGTATGCCAAAATCTATAAATGTGAATTTTTGCTAAAGGAAATGGTGTTTCTTAGATATGTAATTTCAAAAAAATGAGTACATATGGATCCAAGGAAAATGGAAGTTGTAGTTAAATGGGAAGTACACAAGAATGTAGCAGAAGTGAGAAGTTTTTTGGGTTTATATGGTTATTACAGAAGATGTGTAAAAGAATTTTCCATGATAGTAGCCCCATTCACCAAATTGACAAGGAAGGGTCAGAAGTTTGTGTGGATAGAAGAATGTCTAAAGAGATTTAAGGAATTAAAGAATAGGCTCACGACTGCACCAATTCTGACCTTGCTTTTTGGTAGTGATGGATATATAGTGATGACTCAAAGAAAAGATTAGGGTATGTGTTGATGTAAGGAGATAAAGTAATTACCCATGCTTCCAGGCAGTTAAAACCCTATGAGATGAATTATCCCACATATGATTTGGAGCTAGTTGGCATGATTTTCGCATTAAAAATATGGAGACATTATTTATATACAGTCACCATTAAGGTTGTTAAACCTCGTTTTTTGAGTCTAACTCGAGAGCCATAAAACGTGTGTGCAGCACTCTGTAGGGTTCTTATAATGGAACCTCATTAGTCAATATAAGTTCATCTTCATTCTCATAACATCTCACAATTACATAATTGAGCACTTGATATACGAAAATTCATTCTTATATTTATATCCTCAATCGTCACCCTAAACATATCACTCATTTTATCTTTTATTTCCACAACAAACTAAGTACATTTCAAGCTCCATTTAATCCTAAATGTATCATAGGAAAGCATTGATAAGCCCACAACTTATATTTGTACATGATTTTGGGAAAAAAAAGCATAACTTTCACTATGGATGTGAAATTAAGACCATTCAAATATGGTTTTGAAGAGGACTTCGAGTTCTACAACTTCTATAAAGACTCTGAAGAAGGATTTTGCCATCTAGAGGGTCAAAAATTTTCACATTTATAAACTGTCTTGAGAATGTCCACTTAGCGGACATATGTCCCTCCAAACGAACATGAACTAAACTGGAGCATTGGAATTTCCGAGAAGGTTTGCCCAGTGGACATGAAGTTTGCCCAACGGACGTTTACGGGGCAAATTCTAGATTTCCAACTCCTACAAGTTACCTATGATCCCTCTTATACATATCTATCATTTCTAGCTTATTTTCCTCATCATTTTCCCTTCATTATCACTTTCATTTCAACTCAATATCATTAACAACCAAATTATGATCTTTGTTTGTTCATCAACCTAAAAATATAACATTCAAACCTATACATATTCATCATAAATTGTTGATCATAATCATATAAATACAACATCAACCATTTCAATACATTCTTTAATAATTCACCACACATTCAACTCCCTTTATCACCTTCATTTCATCTCTAACTTATCACACTAATTCTGCCCATTTCAAAACCCTATAGAACTCATTTTTTGTTAACTTAAGTAAAGAAAAAGGCTATAATGTGTCCAACATACACCCTGTACAACATCACTAACTTATAAAAGGAATATCTCTCAACTCCGGAATCCAAAAGTTACAAACTTTATATTAATGGAAAGCTAAGAGAATAAAGTACAACTTCCAAGTAGACAACCCTGTCCAAATCAGCCTAGATTAATACAGTTTTTCCCCTGAAGTTAGAACACAGATTTTACCCTTATACATGCTTGAAAATGCAATGCGAAAACTTGGAAAATCATAAGTAAAACATAAATGTATTTCATTAACATCAAAAGGAAAGAGTTTTACAAAGATTTAATGGGAATTTAAAGCCACCAATACATCACTGGAACTCATAATACAAAATACAAAATATACATGAATAAGTAAAACTTGAAATGTGGCTAAAGCCTTGTGTTTTCATAAACTAACTTAAATACAAAAATATGCAGACTTGGAGTGATGCTTTGACTCTCTATCACTCCATCTCTTGCTCTGCACCTAGAGATGGGGAGGAATGAGGGGTGAGCTTAAAAGCTTGTGGGTAACAAGTTTATAGTGGAGAACAAGCAAAATCATTGAAAATATTCATTGCTATAGTAAATTGCAATTGAATCCATAAAACACATATTTCTCAAATTCTCAAACTTGTCAAA
Organism: Erythroxylum echinodendron; assembly: GCA_027575705.1. Lineage (NCBI taxonomy): Eukaryota > Viridiplantae > Streptophyta > Magnoliopsida > Malpighiales > Erythroxylaceae > Erythroxylum > Erythroxylum echinodendron. The sequence goes on from JANZXR010000005.1 coordinate 20,275,542, forward strand.
CAATTAATAAACAACATAAGCCATATATTTCTCTACTTGTCAAACAATCATAAACACATAAGCAATCATAATGGTTTAGGTAGCCCACAAAAAGAGGGAGTTCTTGCGAATCTCTAGTAATAACAGAATGGCCCCCTTTGGGTAGTCCATAAACATGAGGAAGTCCATGAAAGAGCTCCATGTCACTAGCAGGCAGGTGGGAGAATCTTTAACATGGTCAACGTGCACATGACATAATAGAATGGACCACTACAAACCCACACAAACATGAATTCCATAACTTGTAAACATATTGCACAGAAGTCAAATTTTGGAAACATGATTTCCATAAGCATGATATATTTTAAATACCATTTCCAACATCATTTCATAAATCGTCAACATGAATTATGTACCAAACATGTAGCAATTTCTTAAATCATTTAAGAATCAATAAATGCAACATTTATAAAGTAATTGAAATCACTTAACTTTGTTGATTTGGAAAAATGCTCATGGCTTATTAACTCAATTATAAACATGTAACCCATCTGAATTCCTTGCTTAATAACTTGCTTAAAAATGACCCTCCTCTTGCTGCTCTTGCCTTTCTTGATTCCCTTTGACATTAGCAAAAATCCAACATAATAGGAATACAAATTGAGAACCCCAAAAACTATATTCACTAAAAATTGATTCTAGAATACTTAAAACTCATCTCTTTCCTAAGCTTCATGAACCAAAACCTTTCCAAAAATCCAAAGGATTAAACATAAGCTTACCTTAAATCTTCACCAAACAAAGAGATATTTGGCTTAAATGGAAGCTCTTCTCTTCCTCTTTCATTTTCTCTTCTTGAACACTCTCAAAATCACTCTTGAAAACTAAGAAAAGATGAAAGACTAACTTGCTTCTTCTTTCTTTTCTCTCATGAACGACTCTCTCTCTCCTTTCCCTTTCTTTTTCACTCCTTTCTTTAATTCACGTTTTTCTTCCTCTAATGTGCAAGACCGCATTTTCCTCTTCCAATTTTACCATTAATGAGTGCTAAAAGTCAATCGTACTCTTTCTTTAATGCTTCATGCCTTTTAATATTAAGTGACATGCCAAAATTGCCCTCAATACATTCCTACTTCTTTAATTTAACTAACCAGTGTAATAAAATCCTACTAACACTGTAATAATTAACTAAACTCCAATAATAATTCTATCATGACCTCATAATTTATTTAAATCATGCTTAACCCAACAAAGGTATTTACAGACCACAAGAGTCTTAAGTATTTAATGAGCCAAAAAGAGTTAAATCTAAGGCAAAGAAGGTGGTTGGAACTACTAAAGGATTATGACTTGATGATAGACTACCACTCAGGGAAAGTTAATGTAATAGCGGATGCACTCAGTGGAAAATCTACTGTAGCACATATAGAGACAGTATACCTTCCTTTGTTGAAGGAATTAGCTAAACTTAAGGTAACGTTGAGGCAAGCCGAATCTGGTTGTATATTGGCTAACTTTAGAGTAAGGCCAATTTTGAATGAGAAGATTAAGGAATTATAGGAGCAAGATGAGTACCTGAGCAAGCTCAGAGAAGAAATTAAAAATGGTAAACCCTCTGAAAGTTAAAAAATGAAATTCTTGATGAGGCATACAATGCTCCATATGCAATGCATCCACGGAGTACAAGAATGTATAAAGATTTAAAAGAGCACTTCTGGTGGAAAGGAAGGAAGAAAGATGTTGTAGAATATGCTGGAAAATATTTGGTGTGCCAACAAGTTAAAGCAGAACATCAATCACCTATCGGCAAGCGTAAACCTTTATCTATTCCTGAAAGGAAGTGAGAAAAGATTACAATGGATTTCTTGATGAGATTACCGAGGACCAGTAGGAAGCATGACACGATATAGGTGATTGTTGATAGGCTAACCAAATCAGCACATTTCTTGCCAATTAGACAAACCGATTCCTTAAATGCCTTGTCGAAGAAATACATAGATGAAATAATCAGACTTTATGGAATTATGAGTTTTATAGTCTCAGATAGAGATCCCAGATTCACCTTCAGATTCTGGTAAAGCTTGCAAGAGACTTTGGGAACCAAGTTGCATTTTAGCACAGCTTTCCATCCATAGACCGATGGCTAATTAGAGAGGACAATAAAGACATTGGAGGCAATATTAAGAGCTTGTGTTTTAGACTTCAAAGGCTCATGGGATGAACATTTACCTTTGATTGAGTTTGCTTATAATTTGCTTATAATAATTCCTACCACTCAAGAATTCAAATGGCACCTTATGAAGCTTGTATGGTAGGAGGTGCAGAACTCCTATTTACTGGAATCAGGAAGGTGAAAGGAGACTTTTCGGCCTGAGTTGGCACAAGATACAATTGATAAGATTAATTTGGTAAAGCAGAGACTCAAGGTAGCTCAAGATAGGATGAAGAGCTATATGGACGCATATAGAAAGGAGATGGAATATGAAGTTAGAGATAAAGTATTTCTTAGAGCTTCTCTATAGAAAGGAGTGTTGGAGTTATGTAAATATAGTGCCATAGAAAGCACGTATATTTACTTATAACTTAATTTTCTTCCAGTTACTTTTGTAATGAATATTATTAATAAAACAAAAAAGTTTAGTTTTTATGAGCTTTATATATCTAGTCATAAGGTACCGAGATTCTTTTGTAAGTAATATAAATATACATAGAGATGTATGGGGAACATGTATATTATAAGAATCTAAAATAATGGATTCGCAGTTGAATAATCAAGTTGATTGCTCCATTATGGTTTAGATTGTAGTGTTGTGATTTATCTCCGTGTAAGTAAAAGAGTTTACTTCAAGGGAATGATGAGTTTCATATCATGATAGTAGTTGACTATCGATAATGTCACTATTAAATGAAGTTGGAATCAAGTATGTTTATAAAGGATAAAGTGGACTGTTACTTTAATCTTAAAACATACAACTTAAGCATACGTTTATTATGGACCATAATCTTGATGAGTGGTAAACTCATATGTGTTTCATTATAATTCTTGATATGATTGGAATGGATCTTTACAAAGTATTAATCTAGTGTCTATATGTTGGAATTATTAATTAAAACATGTATTAGGGAACATTCACTTAAATAAAGAGTTTATAGTGATATCATCACTTCTAGATGTTTTATGGAGATTGGTGATTAAATTGGTGCCAGTAGTTTGATAGACTAGCTACCCATCAAGTCTTGAAACCAAGATGAGATCTTGTGTGTTAATCATCATATACAGTAAAACGGGAGATCTAAAAGGAAAAACCAACATAAGGGTAAAATAGTAATTTTACCCTTTATTATACGGATGGTTATAATATGGTTCATATTAGAGTCAGCAATTAGAAATATTGAAACATGTGTTCTCATAATATTTCATAATTCAAGAGTTTAACCAATTGTCTTTAGTGGAATGACATTTAGTTAATAAGCTAGAATTTATTCTAATGAGATTAAATTAATTCTGGGCTTATTGGAGCTTGAATTATCTAAGTCCAACAAGATTCCCCATTTGGCTTCAAGGAAGATTATCAAGCTAAGTAAGAAATATAAATGGAGGTTTTAAAGCCGATGATTGAATGTTGGGCTTTTACTAATTAATGGTTAATTAGAAGCCCAAATGAACATTTAGAAATGGGCTAGGCTTTGGTTTAATTTGAATAATTAAATTAAATAACTTCAAATTAAAACAAAGTTATTAAAGATACATGGAGATGGAATTTCGGTTTTAATGGATAAATGTGCAGCTGCACATTTAACATTAGTGTGCTATATTTAAGATGTTTTCTAACATGCTTTATCTTCATTAAATGGAGTAATAACCTTATCATTAAATGGTTTAATGGTGGTCTTTTAATGATAGCATGGAACTTGTTAGCATTCATTGGATTAAAGAAGAGAGAGGTACATTTGAAGGACCATCTTAATTCTTTCATCATAAAAAAAAAACCAAAATTGGTATGTCACATTTAGGTTAATAGTCTTTTTATATAGCCATCTTAAAGACAAATAAGAAGAGTCTCATTTATTGACTTCTTTATGATTAATTATAAAAGAAGTGATGTATTCGATACAAATTTCTTCTTTCCTTTTAAATTAACCGAAATTGAGAGGGTGTAAGAAAGGGGTTCTTGCATTGTTTTGACTCTCTCTCTCCTATCTTGCATGGAGAGTCGAAAATTGCATGAGAGTGTCTCACTTTTTGGCTACTTTCTTCTAAGAAAAATCTCCTCCAAACTTTTCTTCTCCTTTCCCACCAGAGGATCTTGTTAACCAAGTTACCCAAGAAGAACAAGTGGTAGATCGGATTGGTTGAGGATACAATATCAAGAAGAGAATACAATAAAGTGAAGAGGATAAGTCACCTAGTAGAGGATAAAATTGCCAAGGATAGGATAGCACAGCGAGGAGTTAAAGATGTAGTGAGGAAGTCGGTAATATTTTCCATCTTATGATTATGCAAATGTTTTGCCTTATACTGTATCATGTGTGGCTATGCATGTTGATTTGGATATATTGCTTCTGCTAAAATTTTGATTTCTAAAAAGTTTTAAAATCTACCGTTTCTTCCAAATCGATGCATGGTTTATTTTTTGATCCAACAAGGAGTCTTAAGGTTTGGTAAAAAGGGGCAAGCTCAGTCTAAGATATATAGGCCCTTATGAAATTATTGAAAGGATTGGGCCTCTAGCCTACAAGTTAGCCTTGCCACTAAAATTATCCAAGATTTATAATGTCTTTTATGTATTAATGTTGAGGAGAAACAAATCAAATCCTTCACACGTAGTCCAACTTTCAGGGGTTCAATTAAGGGAAGATTTGACTTATGGAGAACAACCAGTGGAGATTTTACATTCAAAGGAAAATGTCTTGAGAAACATGACTGTGAAGCTGGTTAAAGTCTTATGGAAGAACCATACAAGAGAAGAGGCAACATAGGAGCCTTTGGAAGCCATAAAAAAGAAGTATCCACACTTAATTGAAGGTTCATGTAAGAATTTAGAGGATGAAATTCTTTACGGGGGAGAAATGTTGGACCACAAACTTTTTCTTAGAAATTAGAATTTATTGGAGTTTAGTCATGAATATTTCATTTACATATGTTGACATGAACTAAATAGAAATGTTAGAATTAAGTTAGGGAGTAAGTAGGCAAATATGGAATGGTAAGCTTGGAAAATTAAAAATTGTCTTAAATTATTAAGAAAAGAAGATAAAGAGAGTAGTGTAAAGTAAGAAAGAAAGAGAGAAAGTCATAGAAGGACCTAGAAGAGAAGGAGAAACCAAAGCATAGAAAGAAGAAGAAGGAAAGAAAGAAAAAGGAGAAAGAAGAAAGAAGAAGAAGGAAAAGGTTTAGCTGAGTTTTTAGGTATTCTCTATCTTTTCTTCTTTCTTTGGTAGAAGAAGAAACTAGTGAGAATGAGTTTTATATGTTGAAAATGAAGGGAGAAAGGAGAGAAGAAACCTACTCTTGATTTTCATGAATTTTCAACTACATATTAGTTCTTCTAGCTTAGACCAAGAGTAGATTAAGTCTAATCCCATTTTTGGATATTAAAGCTTTACAAATTTTATGTTTGTATATTAGTTTGAATGAAGATTTGTTTGTTTTTAGGAAACTAAGAAAATCCAAATACGCAAGAGCAAGAAGAAAGGCGAACTTAAGTTCAGATTTACTATTAATTAGGTGGGTAATATGTTTATAGTTATTGTGATGATGGGCTGATTTATTTGCTTGTATGTATGCTTATTTGCTAAACTTTGAATCATTGTGAATGTAGGAAAAATGCACTGTGATTTGTTAACTTGTTATGCTTGAAAGATTATACTGCATTTTGTATCAATGAAAAACAAAAAAGTGCAAGAATCATGAAAGTATGAATATGTGATCAAATGAGTTGAGCATCGAAATTTGCTTATGTAAGCAAGAGAGATACCATTTCATTTGTCACATGCATATTGACTTAAAGTCTTCTCCTAGCTGCCCACTTGTGGCATATGAGCTCCTAAGAATTGGACTCATTTCATTCATAGTGTAAACTTTAGTTTCTCTATTTCGTTTCATGGGATTCTATTAAGCCATTTTATGTGTGTATTTCACTTATGATTTGATGGTTGAAAAATACTTGATTTGATTTATGTGATAACATGTTTGTCTATGAGCTTGAACTGTGGATAATCTAGCTGTTAGATTAAAATGTGATATAGATATATGTATATGCTTAGTTGTATGTGTGGTTCACCACTAATGACTATAAATGTATTAGCCACTTAGCTTCACAGCTCATCCTATTATTTTCCACTCCTTAGGTGTAGAACAAGTAGACCATTAAACCTTGCAAACTTTGGCAAACTACAAGAAAATATATTTTTGTAACAAAGGTAGTTCGATCATTTTTAGTAGCTTTGTAATCATATCAAACACGAGCACTCATGATGTATTTTTGGATTATGCTATTGTTTTGACTCTTGATCTATAATTAAAGTTTGTATAAACTCTGCATTGTTTGAGAAATGAAACTTTGTTTTGTTTGGGACATGAAAGAAGAGTTGAAGAATTTCTCTTTTAAACATGTTCAAATTTCTTTATTAAAATTTTCTTGTTTCTTAAGTTGTTACTTTCAGATAGGAATAAAATTGTTAGTTGTTTGATGGCGTTTGGATAGATTTCCATAAGTAAATTGTTATGTTGGGAGTTTTGTAACTATGGCTTTTTCTTATTGGGTGTTTTGGTTTCACAGGCTTGTGCTTATTGGATTCGGGTCTTTTGATTTTTGTAAAAATGTATAATAGGTAGTAGAGGAAAAAGGGAATGAAATTTTGTGTCCTGATTTCTATAAATAAACTATATTGATGTAGGTAGACTTAGACAAAGTTGTCTTCATAAAAATTGTAGCTCATTCTCTTAGCTTTCTATTGGTATAAAGTTTGTAATTTTTGGACATTGGAATTGAGAGATATGACTATTACAAGTTGGTTTGTATTTCAAGAGTACACGATCGTGCACAAGCTCCTCCTATTATGGAGCACAGCTGTGACTTGAGAAGTCACAACTGTGACTTCACACCTTACACAGTCGTGACTTTTTAAGTCATAGCCATGACTTCTCTACGTTTACCGTGATAATTTTTATTAAAGTCACTCAAGCCTAACCAAAGTTTTTCATTACCTCTTTGATGCTTTCAACATCTTCTCACTTGCTGTCCAATAAGGCCTTTTGTAATGTGGCCATGAAATAAGTACTGAGACCTGGGCCTAACACCGTGTATATCCCAAAAATCCTAAACTGTACTATAAAAGGACGTAAACTGAGGCCAAAAAAGAGAACTAAGTTATTAACTAGTTTTGAGATGTGAGACACCTAAAGAGGTGATAGATCTGATTAAGGGACATGGAAAATACAAAGAATATGTCAAGAGATTCATTAGATAACAATACCAAATCCATACTTATAAGAAGATTCAATAGAAGAGAAATTTTGAATTATGATTTCTTTGTTTTCTATTATTTTTTTTACATATTTGTTATTGATTGTGTTTTTTATAAGTAAATAAACGTGTTTAGTTTCTAAGTTTGATGAACCCTAGTTTTTGATATCAATATATTTTGATTTTTTATTTAATGCAATTATATTGATTGATTTATTGTGATTCAATTATATGCTTTATTCTTATCCTACTATATTCAGAATATTAGTTCATGATTTGATTTCATATGCCTAAGATTGAGAAATCTTCTTATATGAATAGATTTACCATAATTGGAAGGAGTTACATGTAAATCTAGAGATAGACGAACATAAATCCTCTAGATGAGGGCCAAACCTAATAGTGGAATTCCCAAATCGATAATCTAATCTTAAGGATTTTAAGTAGAAAGAGTTATATTAATCAATTAATGGATTAGTTGTTAGTATTATTGAGAAAGATATTAACATAACATAAGAATTTCCATAGTCCAATAGTTAATAATATAATTACATGATAAAGGGTTAATATGTAATGATTTTTAGGGTGATTCATCATCTTGACAGATTTTTCCAAGTACTTTCCTCTATCTTGAGTTTATAATTGTTTTAATTCTTAGTTTGTTTATTTAGTTTAATTTTTAATTAAAATCCAAAATGCAATCCTTATGTTAGATAATAGAAAAAGGGTAACTACTAGTAATCACAGTCTTCATGGGATTGACCCATACTTGCTTATGCTAGTTATAACTACGATATGTACTTATGGTAAATTTAAATACTGACCTAATCGTAGTCAATCAAGAAATTAAACATAATGTAGATTTCATGGCATAGCAAGTGCAATCTAAGGCTATTTCTAAGGTTAGAGAGGGAGACAGGATTAATAGGGAATCATTAAATGCTACCTGTGTCATTGTTACTGAGAATTCTAAGGAATAGGGATATAAAAAATGATAGAAGGTGCTCCTCATTTTTGAATTACTCAAAAGAAATTCTTGAGAAGGAAGAAATAATGGTACAAATGGAGGAAAATTACCTGAAAGTAAGTTATAGAAAATAAGTAATGAGAAGGAGATCTAAGGGATCAAAAGGTAGCATCTATACTTAATGTCTTTTATAGTATGGAATGTTAGAGGCCTAAACTACCTAAGAAAGAAACATGATTTTAGGAATTTTTTCTTTAAACAAAAGCCACTAGTAATTGGCATTTTTAGAAACCGAAATAAGGTAGGAGAATGTGGAGAAACCAAGTTACTTAGATTTCATAAACTAAATACTCAAAATGAGGTAATCCTTTGAACAAAACATTATTTACAAGGTGGGGAGTGGCGAAACAACATCTTATAGTTTGATAATAGAGGAAGAGGGGCCCCCTAACAAGGAATCAAGTGGAAAGTTAACTAATGAAAAACATCCTTAGAGAAGCCAAGGTAAGTACGTTGTCGGGCCCCGTTTTCGAAGTCCAACTTTCATGCTTGCTTATAATCATAATACTTGAGCTATTTCCGATAGAGAACACCTCAATCATTATCAGTTCATCTTCTTGCTCTGATACCACAAGTGTTGAGCCCCCACCTCTTGTGAAACACGTGAATGATGTCCTAAGTGACATCAGGACGTGCATCACACAAGGGTGGAGTGCCCTCACCAGGACAAACCTTAACCTGAAACTTCATCTTGAACACTTCTTACCATCTCGTCTCATTACTTGTACTTGGTCTTAGTCTTTAACTGATTCTTGATCCTTGATTTTGTGAAGTCTGTGTTTAATTCCAAATAAGTGACGGTTCAATAATACTGAC
>JANZXR010000005.1:20284932-20297947 GCA_027575705.1 Erythroxylum echinodendron
TTATGCATTTATTTCACTAACTAGCGAAATAAAATCTTACTCACATTGTAATAAATAATTAATCTCCAAAAATGATTTTATCATGATCCTAAAAATTATTCCAAGGAAAAAATTCAAATCTCATGCTTATTTCATAAACTATTATGCTTAATTTAACGAACAATTCTGGGGGCCAACATAGGTAGATAAAGGAAGACCAATAAGATAAATACCTAAGAGGAATGGAACAATGGATATTACACAACTTAAATCCGAACAAGGAACACAACTGTAGAACAATGGCTACATTATTACACTTTGAATCTAAGCAAGGAAGACAACTATAGTTAGATCAATGACACTAATAGGAAGTTCAACAACAAAGCTTATAGGAATTGAATAAGGCCTAAAAGACATAAGCTTAGATAGACTTAGATTATTTGGAACAATTGTCTCATGTCAAGAGTCTCCTTTCTATTATGGATGGAAATGAAAAACAACCTTCCCATATTAGGTAAACTAAGGTTTACGAATATGCCTAGCACTACCCACTTTGTATGAATAGAGTGGAATTAAACTTTGATTTATTTTTGAATGTGACTTCTCATTAAGAGTATGGAATCGAGCCAACGCTATAGGAATTTGGAAATGTTCCACTAACAGGATTCAAAGGATTATCCAGGCCATAATAGAAGGGAGACATACTAATACGTGCAATAAAGATGCATATATAACTAGTGTGAAAATTTGTTCACAAGAACTATAGAGAGAAATGAACAATGGGGCCTTCAATAGAATAGAGAGCTCTTAAGAGGCAATAATATGGGGAGCTCCCTATAAGATAAGATAGATAACGGTCATAAATAAGGCAACTTAGAATTATAGTAACAAACTAGTAAGTTCATTGAGAATTTAACAACACTCAAAATAGTTAAGTATATAAAAAGTCTAATCCTAGTTACCAAGAAGATACACATAGGAGTAAAACTAAAGAGAAGACAAAAAAAAGCTATGTATTATAATTCCATGCTATATAGAGGAGGGATCTAGACGTCCTGAAAATAATCTCATCTTTGAATATTCAGTGAAGATGAGTACCTATAAGGAAAGGCATAAATCAAAGTACACTACAAAACAAGCAAGGAATCACCAAAAGTTGATAGTTGTGATTTGTATTGTGCTTTAGGGTTAAACTCGATAAGTATTTTAATGTCATTTCAAGTTTTTAGTATGCATTTAAGGTTTAATTAGGTTAGTTTTTGTGTTTAAGTGCTTTTATGGGTTAGTTTGAATCTTTGAGCTTAAATTGTATATTTTTAAGGTGTCTTGATATGTGTGCTAGTGTTACAGGATAAACAGGGAAGAACGGGAAGAGTTAAAGAGTTTTCGGGCCAAAAAGCATAGGTCACGATCATGCACACAAGCTATGATCATGATAGAGAGCATCAATTCAGGCCAAGATCATGGCAGGCAAAGCCACGATCATTCACTATGACGGGCTGACAGAAAAACTGAAGTTTTAGACAAATTTTTGGACCGTTTTAACCCTAACTTTGACCTAGAACCTCGAAGATATAAATAGAATATGATGTGACAGCTAAGAAGAGAGGAGAGAGAGCCAAGAGTTTAATGAAAAAGTTTCCATTCTGCCACTTTCGGGAGAAACCCTAAGGTGACACCAAGAGATTGAGGAAGGAGACAAAGGAAGAGAGACACAGTGAAGAGCTTGACGTGAAATACTTTCCAAAATAGGACGTTTCCTGTTGTCGCCATCCTGAATTTCGTTCCCTACAGTATTTCCATTATTTCAACTTTATTCATGTATAGAATTGAAATAGGTTTTGAGATTTGTTTGGTTGAATGTTGAGTTGACGTCTAAACTCACCTTTGGATTTGATTTTTAAGATTAATGAAGTTTATTCGATTTTGTTTTTATTGATTGGATTGTGATTTAAGTCCTGTTCTTAATAACTTGGCGATAAACTGATAGGGTGAGCTAAGTGAAAATAATCAATTGAGGCTAACGAGAGTTAGGTGAATTCATAGGTAAAGGATTAAATCAAACTAGTAGAATCGTGTAACGAGAGATCGAGCAGAGGTTCCCAGTCCGTTAGTAGATAACTTTAGATCTAATTTAGTTTTTGGGTTGATTGCAAATTAAGATATCATAATTCCTATAAATTGAATTAGGGTTTATCAATTAGGGTTAAGAATTATAACTCGAGAGAGAGTAATTCACCCTAGGACCGTCTAGGCCTGTTGAGTCAATAATTGCATAATTGGTTGAGTTTATTTAATTTCGAATTAAAATACCCTTTATCTCACTTGGTGATTTCTAGGTTGATTTTGGATTTGGTTGTGTGATTGCTTTTCTGTTACTTTTAGCACTTTCAATTCTCATATCCGATTATCAATTCCATTAGACTTAGGACTAGTTCTCTTCCTCGTAGGATCGACACCTTAAGTACTACACGAATGACCCGTGCACTTGCGGTAGTTACCAAGGTTAAAAATATTGAAACTTAGAGTATGTAACCTTGAGCGAACAAGTTTTTAGCGCATACCAAGGAAGGGAATTTAGTTCTATAATTTAAGGCATTAGGTTTGTTATTTTCTTTCATTTATTTTACTTAGGATTCGTACTCTTGTATGAACACACGAGTCACAAGGGTTTTGAGTTACGCAACTGAGACATCCAATTTAGACATACACGTTTGGAAAGAACCCTTAGTGAAGAAGAAAAACCAAAAAAATACAAATGGCCGAAGAATTCCAAAGAAACATGGATCAAGAAGTTAACCTTAGCAGGCAACAACAGAGGAACCTCATGGATTTTATGAGGCTAGGATTCAATCTTGCAAACTAAAGAGTGACTAGACCGCATGTTCAAGCGGTCTCTTTTGAAATCAAGCTAGCCTCCTGAACATGCTTCAGTAGAATGTCCAATTCTACGAAATTGCAAATGAAGATCTGAACACTCATAAAGTAAGTTTTCTTGAGATTTGTGATACTTTTTGATATCACCAAATGTCGGAAGACGCAGTGAGGATTAGGTTGTTTCCTTTTACACTTAGGGATAGAGCGAGGGCTTGGTATCATTCATTAAGTCCTCCCAACATTGTGACATGGGAACAGCTAGTGTGAGCCTTCTTAGATAAATATTTCCCATTAACAAAGACCACCAAAATTATTAAGGAGATCACAAACTTCCAACAAGGTGATGGGGAGTCTATCTATGAAGCGGGGGAATCTTTACAAGGATCTATAAAGGAGATGCCCACATTACAATCTACCCAAAGAGTTCCTCCTGCAATCATCTTACAACAGAATGAACCCACATACTTGAGGCACCATTAACGCAGAGTTGGGAGGATCGTTAATGAGAAAGACGGTCGATGAAATAGAAAAGCTAATAGAGGAGATGACTAGCCATAGCTATTTACGGGCTAGTGAGCGTAGTAGGCAACCTACTAATTTTAAGGAACAGAAAGGAGTTATCGCTGTTGACTAAATGACAGAAATGCAAGCTAAGATCGATAATTTGACACGACAACTTAGTAATATAAAGGTGTTAACCTTAGCTCCAGTGAAGGCCACGCAATTGAAATGTGAGCTATATAGCCAAATGGATCATGATACGGTAAACTACTATCTGATGAGAGACGATAACCCAGAGCAAGTAAATTACATAGGGGCATAATTTGGACGCGGAGAGGGTAACAATCCCTATTCCAACACCCATAGTCTTAGGTGGAAGAATCACCCAAACTGTTCCTGGACCAACAACAACAACGGAGGGAAATTCAGACCCCAAAGACAATCGAGCTTCCAATAAGACAAAAAAAGCTCAATGGAAGCTAAGTTGGATAATATTCTTGATAAGTTTGGAACTTTGGATAATGCACAAAAGAAGTTGGAAAACAAATTTGAGCAAGTCACTAAAAGTAATGCATCTTCCATACAGAATTTAGAAGTCCAAGTAAGTCAACTGACAAACGTTTTTTTTACGTGGAATGTCAGAAACATTCCTAGTACTACAGGAACAAAATCAAGGGAGCAATTAAAGGCCATCACACTTTGAAGTGGGAAGGAAATTGCACGACCCCCAAGGACAATAGAGGAGTAGGACCGGCCAGTTGAGAAGAATCAAGAAAAGGAGAAGGAAATGGACATGAGTGAGTACCCTCCCTAAGTTGCACCTCTACCATATCAACCTAAGATTGCTTTCCCTCAGTGACTACATAAGAAGAAATTGGATGGACAATTTGCAAGGTTTGTAGAGAAGCTAAGGACGCTCTAGATAAATCTCTTGTTTGTTGAAGCATTAGAACATATGCCTAAATATGTAAAAATTTTAAAGGATGTTCTATCGAAAAAGCGTAATTGGGACGATAATCAAACAGTGACCCTAACTGGTACTTGTATCTTCATAGTCACCAGTCAAATGCCTTCAAAATTGAAAGATCCAGGAAGTTTCACAATACCTTGTGTGGTTGGTGAGTTGGAGTTTACGAAATGTTTATGTGATCTGGAGCTAGCATAAATATTATGCCTTTGTTAATATTCAAGAAGTTAGGACTTTGAGAGGTCAAACCTACATCCATATTAATTCAGTTGGCTGATCAGTCCATTGAAAGGACATTGGGAATAGTGGAAGGCATGTTGATGTGAGTGGATAAGTTCATTCCAGTGGATTTTATGGTTCTAGATTTTGAAGAGGATAAAAACTGCCTACTAATCTTAGGGCGACCATTCATGAACACCGTAAAGGATATAATTGATGTTGATGAATGTAAGTTGACACTACGAATAGGTGAAGATCAGGTTGAATTTAATATGAATAAAGCCTTGAAGAATCCAACAACAAGTAACACATGCATAAAAGTGTAAATCATAGATCAAACTAGACAAAAGTGGATTGAGAGTTGCATAGCAGAAGTATAAGCACTGGAAATAGAAGCTGACAATGAACACCAAATCTCTGAGGTGATGGAAGATGATGAGATGGAAGAGGTAGATGTCTCAGAAAACAAAGACAAGTTAGTTCGAACTGAGGCACCCATGCCGCCATCTTCAAAGAAACCACTGATATTAGAGATTAAGCCCTTACCCATACACCTCAAGTATACCTACCTTAGTGAAGGTCAAACTCTACCTATAATAATCTCTAATCAATTAAGTGAAACACAAGAATGTCAAGTGGTGGAAATTGTGAAGAAACAGATGAAAGTCATCGGATGGAAAATTGCTGACATTAGAGGGATAAGCCCCAATGTCTACATGCATCGAATAAAATTAGAAGAAGGATGTAGAACGGTGCGCGAGCGTCAACGGAGATTAAACCCTAACATGAAGGAAGTGTTTAAGAAGGAGATCATAAAACTCTTAGATGCAGCAATAATTTACCCTATCTCCGATAGTGAATAGGTTAGTCCAGTGCAATGCATACCCAAGAAAGGAGGAATAATAGTGATAAAGAGTGAAAGTGGAGAAGTAATTTCCACGAGAACAGTCACAAGGTGGAGAGTATGCATAGATTATCATAAGCTCAACTCAGCGACTAAGAAAGATCACTTCCCTCCACCGTTTATTGACCAAATGATAGAAAAGGTAGCTGGTCATTCGCGTTATTGCTTTTTAGATGGATATTCGGGCTATAATCAGATTTTTGTCTACACTGATGATCAGGAGAAAACCACATTCACTTGTCCCTATGGAACCTTTTCATATAGACAAATGTCATTTGGACTTTGCAACGCCTTAACAACATTTCAAAAGTTCATGATGTCAATCTTTGTCGATATGATAGAGGATATAATGGGGGTGTTCATGGATGACTTTTCAATCTTTGGAAATTCCTTTGATTCATGTCTAACCAATCTGGATAAAGTCCTTCAAAGATGTGAAGAATCACACTTAGTGTTAAATTGGCAGAAATGTCATTTTATGGTACAGGAAGGGATCGTCCTTGGGCACAAAATTTATCATCGAGGATTAGAAGTTCACAGAGCAAAGATAGAGGTAATAAAAAAACTCCTGGCTCTAAGTAATGTAAAAGGGGTGCGAGGATTTTTAGGTTATGCAAAATTCTACCGAAGATTTATCAAGTACTTTTCATAAATTGCATGACTGTTAACTAACCTCTTAGTTAAGGATGTTCCCTTTGTGTTCGATGATAAGTGTATAAATGCATTCAATATTTTAAAAGAGGCATTAGTATCAGCATCAATTTTATCTCCACTAGATTGGACACTTTTGTTTAAATTTATGTGCGATATGAGTGACAAAGACATAGGTTACGTGCTGGGCCAAAGGAAAGATACAAAATCGCATGCAAACTATTATGCTAGTAAAACTCTTGCATGACCCCAATTGAACTAAACCATTATAGAAAAAGAATTGCTCGCAGTAGTGTATGCATGTCACAAGTTCCGATAGTACCTTTTAGGTTCAAAGGTCATTGTATTTACTGACCATGTGATATTAAAATACCTCTTTAATAAGAAAGATGCAAAACCAAGACTCATTCGATGGGTGTTACTTCTATAAGAATTTGATTTGGAGGTGAGAGATAAAAAGTAGTAAAAAATGTGGTTGCAAATCATTTATCTATACTTGAGGGAGGGGAATACGAGCCGAGTAAGGATATTAATGAAAATTTTCCTAATGAAACCTTGATGCTACTTGAGAGCTTAATGACAGTATGGTTTGCAGATATCGCTAATTATATCGCCAGTGGTAAACTCCCATCTGATCTCTCATACCAACGAAGAAAAAAATTTTACATGACTGCAATCGATACATCTGGGATGAGCCAACCTTATATAGAAATTATGCAAATGGATTAATGCGACGCTGCGTCCTAGACAAGGAAATGCTAGATATCCTTAAGCAATGCCATGAAGGGCAGTATGCTGGGCATTATGGGGCCAATAAAACGACATCCAGAATACTGAAGAGTGGATTCTATTGGTTGTTGTTGTTTAAGGATGCACATAACTATATAACACAATGTGATCATTGCAAAGAGTGGGTAACATCTCCAAAAAGGATGAAATGCCGTAATCTAATATTCAAGAGGTAGAATTTTTTGATGTCTGGGGCATTGATTTCATGGGACCATTTCCATCATCAATGGGAAGCATGTACATTCTAGTAGAAGTTGATTATGTTTCGTGTTGGGCCGAGGAAACAACATCTTCAACCAATGATGGGAAAGTGGTGCAAAAGTTCATTAAACGGCTATTTAACTGGTTTGGAGTACCATGCACAATAATAAGTGATGGAGTCACACATTTCTGTAATAGATTTTTTGATGCTCTCCTACGAAGATACGGCATACATCATTAAGTGGCTACACCTTACCATCCACAAACTAATGGCCAAGTGGAAGTTGTTAATCGAGAGTTAAAATGAATCCTAGAGAAGATAGTTAATAACTCTCGAAAAGATTGGGCAACTAAATTAGATGATGCTTTATGGGCCTACAGGACAGCATTTAAAACACCTATTGGAACAACCTCGTATAACTAGTTTATAGGAAAGCTTGTCACTTACTGGTTGAATTAGAACATAGAGCATACTGGGCAATTAGAGCATTGAACTTTGACTAGAAAAAAGCTGGAGGAAGTGACTTCTACAACTGAACGAGCTTGAAGAATTCCGTCTTAATGCTTATGAAAACACCAAACTAGTTTGTCTCTCACTACACGATTTCAGACCTTATCTCTTCTGGTAATGTCACACATCCACTGGAGCATTTGCATCTCGGCTACCAATAACTTACTTGTATATTTATGTTTGGTGAACCAACAATCCGCCTCATATAACATGGTTGGTCGAATCACCATTTTATAAATTTCCGTTTAAGCTTTAATGGAATCTTCTTATCACATTTGACCCACCCAGATTTGATACGATTGACTATATCGGCACTAATATTACCATCACTTTGAATAATAAACTCGAGGTATTTAAAACTTGATTTTTGTGGTACGATGTTAATAACAATTGCTATGGCCACCTCATGGACCATCTGGCTTCCCAAAAAGTTACATTCTAGGTACTCCATCTTAGTCCTGCTCATTTTAAAACTTTTTGACTCTAATGTTTCTCTCCAACATTCTAACTTGAAATTGACCCCCTCCCTGGTCTCATTCACATGGACAATATCGACAGCAAATAACATACACCAAGGTACCCCTCCTTAAATATATTTGGTAACCTCATCTATCACTAATGCAAATAGAAAAGGGCTTAAGGTAAAGCCTTGGTGTAGCCTAATACAAATAGAAAAAGTTTCTGTATCGCGTCCTACCATCTGTATACTCATCATTGCTCCTTCATACTGAAGTAAATCACACGTTAATATAGAATTCACGTACAATATACAATATACACAAGAAAGGGGTTGAATTGTGTATTCTTTTCGTGAATATAAAATTTTTAATATTTTTGATAAGAACTTCTCTAACTTGTTAAAATAATATCACAAAATTGTTATATAGTTAAATCAAAAATAACTTCTATATACTTGTTTTAAAAAACAAAATAGAATAAGTTGAAAGATAGAAGATAGATGCTACAATTTTTATATTGGTTCACCCCAAACCGTGGGCTACATCCATTCCTCATAATTCGTCTGAGTTTTCACTATACTTCAACAAATTTACAAGTATTCTTTCTTCCCTTCTAGAGCCTCTTCAGGTCTCTTACACCAAGTATTCTTTCAGCTATCTTAGCCTCTCCAGGCTCTTAGCCTTTTCTTTCTCTCTCTAGAAAGATATTGTAAGCTTTTATTGCAGTAGGGTTAGCTCTCTTGTATCGCACTACAAAATTTTTCTTTTCTTAGTAAACACTTGAAAGCTCAAAGATCAATAATTGTTCAAAGGTTTTCAGAAAAGTTGTTCAATCTTCGACTACGACTAGTATTTATAGTCTAAGTCTCCAACTTCTTCTTGATTCTTGATAACTGCTTCTTGAATCTTGATAACGGCTTCTTGAATCATGATAACTGCTATTTAGTTGATTTCTGTAACTAACTCCAACTAACTAACTGTCCGACACACTCGCGTATCTTCTACTTTGTATCATCTATGTTTTCTTCTTCTATGTTTTGATTCTTCTGTGCTTTGCTTCTTTTCCTTTGTTTTTACTTCTTCTGTATCTTCTGCTTCTTCTTTGTTTTTACTTCTTCTGTATCTTTGCTCTTCTTCTGTGTTCTCAGCTTCTTCTGTGTTTTTCTCTTCTTCTATATCTTCTGAGTTTTTACTTCTTCTGTACTTTGTGCTTCTTCCGTGTTTCTACTTCTTCTGTACCTTCTGCTTCTTTTTTGTTTTTACTTCTTCTGTATCTTCTACTTCTTCTATGTTTTTACTTCTTCGGTACTTTTCTCTTCTTCTGTGTTCTCTGCTTCTTCTTTGTTTTTCTTCTGTTTTTTGCTTTCTTCTGTGTTCTCCACTTCTTCTGTATTTTGCTTTCTTCTTTGTTTTTCTTTCTTTTGTATTCTCCACTTCTTCTGTGTTTTGCTTCCTTCTGTGTTTTTCTTTCTTCTGTGTTTTGTACTTCTGCACACTTAACTCACTCATAAAACTAGTTCATTTATTTCTAACATTATTATTATTTGATTGTCATCAAAATTAATCATCGTAAAGTCCTCTTAACAATCTCCCCCTTTTTTATGATAACAAATAATCATAATTTAAAATGATAAAAGTGAATGAACTAATATTATTTAGATAATGAATAAGACAACATCAAACAAAATACACATAGGCTATCTTCTTTTCTTGTACTTGTATCTGTTCTTCTCTTTTTTCTTCTGCTTTCTTTCTTCTGCTTTTGCTTCTGCTTTTCTCCCCCTATTCTTCTCTTTTTCTTCTTCTTTTCCTTCTTCTGTTTTTCTTTTCTTTCTTCTACTCTTCTCCTCTTTCTTCTACTTTTCTCCCCTTTCTTCTAATTTTCTCCCCCTATTTATTATTCATCAAAAAGTTTATCGCAGATGCTTCATAATTTCAGAAAACATACGTTGCATATCAGTTCTGATCCACTTAAGGTCTTCTTCTATTGACACTCGAAGATAAGGTACTTCCTCATGTAGATCACCAACTGATTCACTCAAATCATCAACCTTAGTATAAATTTCTTCAATCTCTTTTACTAAGGATTCCTGACTCCACTGCTAAGAGTGGCTAACTTGTTCCATACTAATTTTAGGAACTTGTTGATGTGCACTTGATGGATAGAAGTTTATTTCAACATATGTTTCTGAAGGTAAAACATCTAATTCAATGATTTTCAAAATAGGAGGTTTGAACAATTATTTTCCTTTAGGGAGATCAAGGTCATCAGGTTTTGGTAGTTTTGGTGTTGGTTTACCAAGATGGTGAAGGACATCTTTAATTGAAGATATAGAACTCAAAGGTCTAAGGTGCATGATTAGGTGGACAAAAGTTTCTAATTTGAAACTAATACCTTCAACTATGATAGTTCTCACAACTTCTTGTATTTTCTCATCTATAAGGTCACCTGCTTTTCCTTCAGGGTACATCTTCTGTTTCCTTTTTTCTACATTATGTACAATGTTTGAAGCTCTAAGTTGTACATCAGGTACAATCTTGATCATTGTTCTACCTGCAGCTGGGTAGATAGTATATTGATCTTTAGTCATCTTCAATCAATATGGTTCTAATTTTTCATCTCTTAGAATTCCATATAATCTTCTTTCTTTATGATTCAGAAAATGTATAGATCGATTATTGACCAATATAGGTTCAACTTGTACCTTGACTAACTTTCTCATAGGTTCTCTTATAATGATTGAGCTTCTGCTTCTAACAGATACAATTTCTTCTATCACCTTCATTCTTAAGTCCTCTTTTCTGATAGGACTATTAGATACTACTTTGTGTTCAACTAATTTTTCTTTTTGTTGGCTACTAGCTGAAGTAATCTCTTTTTGACTAATTTTCAGCTTCTTATTTTCTTCCACCAGTCTAGAAGGTGGTTGTGGTTAGGGTTTCTTCTTCTCAAACTCCAACTTCCTCTTAATTTCTATCTCTTTTGTTTACTTTGGCCGCTGTTGTTGCAAGATTGAGATTAAAGACCTAGTAGCCTGTGTTGCTTTTTCTACCTTCTCAGAATCTTCACTATGAATCAATCCTTTCCCTCTCTTCTGCTCTTGTTGGCGGAGAGTTAGTAACCTTAGTGATCTTCTTAATTTTTTAACTTGTTCAACATCAAGTGTCTCTACCTTTCTTTTCAATGACACTTGTTTTTCAGATAAATACACCTGGCTTTCTTCTCTTTGTAAAATCGTCTTATCTTTAGTTGCTACCTCAGATGATTTATTCTTCTTTTCTTCTATAGCCATTCTTCCTGAGGATTGAGGTTTCTTTTTCTCTGTAGGAGTAACATTTCCACTCACACTGCGTCTGACAGTACACTCCCCCTCAATCCTTGCTTTCGCCATAGTTGTCTCCTCCTTTTTTTGAGTTTTCAATCTCATTCTACATATAGTCGACGAATTAATAATACTTTTGATATTCATCTTCATTATGTTTCTTCTGTCAAGAAGAATTCCAGAATCTCTAAAGATTCTTGTTAACAACATGCCATATGGTAAGGCATTAGAATCCCTCTTCATCTTCATCATATACCTCAAAATTAGGTATGGAAGATTTATGGCCTAATGGTTGAGTAAATAGAACAGGCATTGTTCATCAATTGTTGTCATAATGTTCTTCGATCCTATTCTTGGTAGAATATAGTGAAAAAGTATAGAATGTATAACCCTAGCCTTCGGAACAAGATTTGACACCTTCTTATCCTTTAGGTCACTACTTCTATATAGTTTTCGATTGACATGTGCCTTCTTTACGAGGCTTTCAGTCATCCATCTAATGTTGTGAGACACCTCTGTTCCACACATAGACATTCACTGACCTTCTTGATTAGCTCCAATATCATAATAACCGAAAATCTATACACCATTGATACTACAGTATCATCTACTACTTTCGCATTCTTCCAAAACTCATAAACTTCATTTAGATAAACTGCTTCATGAACCTGAAAGAAGTTTTTCCATCCCGCTGCATCAAATTCTGATTCAATATCCATCTGATTCTTCTTCAAGGAGAAAAAATTAACGAGTCTTCCATAAATCATAGCTTGCTCCATTATGATCTTTAGACAGTAGAACTTTTCAAAGTAATAAGATTAGTCTCTGAATATGAGAATGTAAACCTAAAGGGCTTGATATCAAGAGTAATGAAATGTTTTTGTTTGAGAGCTCTACAAAAGTCGATTTCAAAGGATTTTAAGAGTATTCTAGAGTTGGTGATGTTCTGAACCTTTTGAGAGGATTTCCCTTTATACTACCTTCTCAAAAGTTACCATCTGTAACTTACAGTTACTGTGCTCTTGAAGACTTATGACTTTTTATCTTCCTTCTATAAAATCTTTTGGGTCATGATGTGTCAGATGATTGGTCACTCAACACTACCATATTCAAGTTTCATCTAATTTCTTTGAATCTTTCTTCATTCAAGGGCTTAGTGAATATATCTGCCCATTGATGATTTGTCTCAACAAATTGTAGACTAACAATTCCTCTCTGTACATAGTCTCGTAGGAAATGATGCCTAACTTCCATATGTTTTAACCTTGAGTGTTGTATTGGATTGTTTGATAGGTTAATAGCACTTGTGTTGTCACAGAAAATTGAAATGTGTTCTTCTTGTATTGAATAATCTTTTAACTGATACTTGATCCATAAAATCTGTAAGCAACAACTTGCAGCTGGCATATATTCAGCTTCTGCAGTAGATAGAACAATTGAGCTTTGCCTCTTATTAGACCATGAAACTAGATGATGGCTAAGAAAGTGATAGCCTCAACTTGTACTCTTCCTATCAATCCTGTCTCCAGCGTAATCAGCATCATAGTAGCCAATTAATCTGAAATCTTTACCTTTCTCATACATTAAGCAAAGATCAGTAGAACCTGATAGATATCTCAAAATTCTTTTAACAGC
>JANZXR010000005.1:20298047-20341158 GCA_027575705.1 Erythroxylum echinodendron
GTCCTTCCAATAATGATAATCTTCACCATTGAATGTAGGAGGTCTTGTGACGGAGGCACCTTCAGCTATAAAAACATTTGATTCAGCCATGGATCTTTGTCCTCACTTTGTAAAGGTGGTTCTTGGAAACCGTGCTCTAATACCAATTGAAGTAAATCATACGTTAAAATAGAATTCACGTATAATATACAATATACACAAGAAGAGAGTTAAATTGTGTATTCTTTTCGCGAATACAAAATTTATAATATTTTTGATAAGAACTTATCTAACTTATTAAAAGAATATCACAAAATTGTTATATAGTTAAATCGCAAATAACTTCTATATACTTGTTTTAAAAAACAAAATAGAATAAGTTGAAAGATAAAAGATAGACGCTGCGATTTTTATACTGGTTCACCCCAAAACGTAGGCTATGTCCAGTCCTCAGATTTCGTCTGAGCTTTCATTATACTTCAACAAATTTACAAGTATTCTTTTGTCCCTTCCAAAGTCTCTTCAGGTCTTTTACACTAAGTATTCTTTCAGCTATCTTAGCCTCTCCAGGCTCTTAGCCTTTTCTTTCTCTCTCTAGAAAGATATTGTAAGCTTTTGTTATAGTAAGGTTAGCTCTCTTGTATCGCACTACAAAATTTTTCTTTTCTAAGTAAACACTTAGAAGCTCAAAGATCAATAATTGTTCAAAGGTTTTCAGAAAAGTTGTTCAATCTTCGAATACGACTAGTATTTATAGTCTAAGACTCTAACTGCTTCTTGATTCTTGATAACCACTTCTTGAATCTTGATAACCACTTCTTGAATCTTGATAACTGCTATTTAGTTGAGTTTTGTAACTAACTCCAACTAACTAATTGTCCGACGTACTCACATATCTTCTGCTTTGTATCGTCTGTGTTTTCTTCTTCTATGTTTTGATTCTTCTTTGCTTTGCTTATTTTTCTGTGTTTTTACTTCTTCTGCTTCTTCTGTGTTTTTACTTCTTCGGTATCTTTGCGCTTCTTCTGTATTTTTCTCTTCTTCTTTATCTTCTGCTTCTTCTGCGTTTTTACTTCTTCTGTACTTTGCGCTTCTTCTGTGTTTTTACTTCTTCTGTATCTTCTACTTCTTCTGTGTTTTTACTTCTTCTGTACTTTGCATTTCTTCTGTGTTCTCTGCTTCTTCTGTGCTTTTGTTCTGTGTTTTGCTTTCTTCTGTGTTCTCCACTTCTTCTGTGTTTCGCTTCCTTCTGTGTTTTTCTTCCTTCTGTGTTCTCCACTTCTTCTGTGTTTTGCTTCCTTTTGTGCTTTTCTTTCTTCTGTGTTCTCCGCTTCTTCTGCGTTTTTCTCTTCTTCTATATCTTTTGCTTCTTCTGCGTTTATACTTCTTCTGTACTTTGCGCTTCTTCTGTATTTTTACTTCTTCTGTATCTTCTGCTTCTTTTATGTTTTTACTTCTTTTGTATCTTCTGCTTCTTTTTTGTTTTTACTTCTTCTGTACTTTACGCTTCTTCTGTGTTCTCCACTTCTTTTGTGTTTTGCTTCTTTCTGTGTTTTTCTTTCTTCTATGTTCTCCACTTCTTTTGCGTTTTGCTTCCTTTTGTGTTTTTCTTTCCTTTGTGTTTTGCAATTCTACACACTTAACACACTCATCAAACTAGTTCATTTATTTCTAACATTATTATTATTAAATTATTATCAAAATTAATTATCGTAAAGTCCTCTTAACACATACATGTCCCTAATTATGCATATATAGGTCATAGGAATTGCCTTTACCTCGAAACACCTCCACAAGATTTCCTTGGGAACCCTATCATATGCCTTCTCCAAATCAGTAAAAACCATATGCAAATTCTGTTTTTTTTCCTTGTAGTATTCCGTTAGCTTACGGAGGAGATGTATCTCTTTTGTCATGGACCTACCAGGCATAAGGACAAATTGGTTGGCCGATATAGAAGCCTCTTTCTGGACTCTCTTCTCAATCACCTTCTCCCACAACTTCATAGTGTGACTTAGTAGTTTAATGCCTCTATAGTTGTGACAATGTTGGATGTCCCCTTTGGCCTTGTATAATCGAATCAACCTACTAAATCTCTATTCATCTGGCATTTTGGTTGACTCGAGGATCACATTAAAAAGTTGAACTAGCCACTCAATACCGATAACTTCTATTCTTTTCCATCCCTCTATAGGAATCTCATCCAGCCTCGTACCCTTCTGCTCTCCATCTCCTTCAAAGCCTTTGTAATTTCTTCCCTTATGACCCTTTCATACCAAGATCAGTTATGAAAATGCTCTGACACAGAAGGGTTACCTAACTTTATGTTGCCCAAGATTCCTTCATTATACAGGCTAAAAAAGTATCTCTGCCATCTGTTCTTGATGGCAAGAGCCTTTATGAGTACCTGCCCTGCTTCATCTCATTTACAACAGACTTGGTTGAAATCCCTCGTCTTACGTGCCCTATCTTATGCCAACTTGAAATTTTTTTATGTTCTCCTGTTAGTATCCAAACTCTTATATAAAGTCTCGTAAGATTCGCCTTTAGCCACTGAAATTGTCTTCTTTGCCCTCTTCTTTGCCAATTTGTACCTTACTTTATTAGTTTTCCCCTTTGCCTCTATTGTACTTACTAATAGAGCTTTGTATGCTCTCGTTTTTGCCTTCATCGTTCCCTAAACCTCTTTTGACCGCTAATCATGATTTTATCCGCCCACCTCACGGCTCTTTAGAAACTCCCAGGATTTCTGTGGTGGTTGCACTTACCAAGGTAGTTACTCCCTCCCACAATTGATTAGCATCACCTCTCATGGACTATGTGACTCCATACTGGATTCGAGCCATAAATTGTTCCACTATGTCCCCTTTTAGATTCCACCATCTCATTTTATGACACCGCTTAGTAAATTGTTGCATTCTCCATCTTTTCACTTTTAGATCCAAAACTAATAATCTATGCTAGGTTGCTAAGCATGCAGCCAAAAGCACTTTGCAATCCTTGCACTATGCTCTAGCTTTCCCCCTGACAAGGAAATAATCAATTTGCATCTTGGTCGTGCTACTCTTAAACATCACTAGGCGTGCCTCAGTTTTCTTAAATAAAGAATTTGCTATCACTAACTCAAACACTACGGCCATGTCTAATAAAGCATTCCCACTTTCATTTCTATTGCTGCACTCGAAGCCCCCATGAGTCCCTGTATATCCGTCTGAAACAATCTCTATATGCCCATTAAAATCACCTCCTAAGATAACCCGCTCAGTATTAGGAATTTGCTAGATCACTCCATCCAGCTCCG
Source organism: Erythroxylum echinodendron (assembly GCA_027575705.1). Taxonomy (NCBI): domain Eukaryota; kingdom Viridiplantae; phylum Streptophyta; class Magnoliopsida; order Malpighiales; family Erythroxylaceae; genus Erythroxylum; species Erythroxylum echinodendron. Next base: position 20,301,328 of record JANZXR010000005.1, read on the forward strand.
CCTAGAATATACATTTTTGTTGTTCATCTAAACTAGCTTGAGGTGCATATGTACACACTAAATTGAGAACACCATTGCTAATAATAATCTTAGCCACCATAATCTTATCATTTATCCTTGTGATCTCCACCATTTGATTTATAAGTTCCTTGACCATTAGGATACCTACCCCATTCTGCCTCCGCAGACCCCCCCGAGTACCATAATTTGAATCCCCCTATCTTCTTTACTTTAGATCCCGACCACTTGGTCTCCTGAATATAGGCTATTTGTATCTTATACTTGTCTAAAATCTCTACTAATTCTAAAGACTTCCCCGTCAAGGTCCCAATGTTCTAAGAGCCTATTTTTACTTTGTCATCACTTTTTTTTATTCTTGCACGCAGAACGCATCGAAAAGGTTGCTCGTGTCCCATCTGCAAGATTCAAAGCCATCCCTACTAACTTATGGCCTCTATATTTTCCCGCAGATTCTTCCCAAAAATCCCTTGAGATTTCCAAAGTAAACACCATCTTGAGAACAAAAAAGGAGAAGAGTTAATTGGCTCAAAAAGAGACCACAAAAGAGAGAAAGTAGTATAACTACAAACCTATAAGAGGTAAACACTAAAAGAAAAGGCACTCTAAATCGAGCGTACTAAAGAGAAGCAAAAGGACTACAAAAAGACAAAACTAAGAAAAAGGAAAGATGATGATGATGATGATGATAATAATAATACTAGTACTGTTACTACTACATAAAGGGTGATAAAAAAAAACCCGACTAGTTTATTTGTAGAAGTCTAGTATCTTAAAAATCAAAATCAAATAAGCATAAGAACTAACTACGAGAAATTAAATTGCCAAATAAAGAAGGAAGCTGGAGTGAACAAATAATTCCAAGCATGAAAACAGTAGCATAAGGGTGATGGAGTCGTGATTTAAAAGGAGCAAACAATAATAATAATTGGGGAAGCATGCAAAGAAAGAACCGTGGTTCAAAAGAGGGCAGTATTATAGTTTTACCACGCTTGACAAAGCCTAAGTGTCCAGATGGTTTTTTACTTTGGAGGCACGCAAGTGATAGAGAACGATGAGCTTGGATAGGAATACGTCTAAAGAAAAAGGCTTTAAAGAAAAATATATGTGAAGAATTTAGTTAGGAATGAATCTAAAGGGAACGCCATGTATTGGAAAAAGTTGCAAGTTAAAAAGTGGATTACCAACGGCCCCTATAAGGAAAAGAAAGATGTCCTTTATGTGATAGTAGTATCATCACAGTTGCAACAGCAGACTTGTCAGAAATCTCGAGCAAGCTAATAGAAAAGGCGCATGATGTGCCAAAACTCTACAAAAGTTTACATACGTTCCTCGAATGAAGTGCAGGTACCCAAGCTTCACCGTCCCTTACCAATAGGCCTAGTCGGTCAAAACAGAAGTTATGTACAAAGCAAAGACGAAGCTCCTAGGCTAGTGTACACAACAACCATCTCAACCGCTAGCTCCATTGGTGAAAGCAACATAGAAAAAGTGTAATTTAATCTACTAAAGGTAAAACTAGAAAACCCAAACAAAACAACGGGAGTTCCTTAAGGGCAATGGACTCATAACAATAGGTAAAAGCTAGAGAAGAATGTTCCTATATGGTAACCTGGGTTTTAGTGGTGGTGTGTAGACAAGATGAAACATCAGAAATCCGGAATTTGGAATTCCTAAGAAGCTATGCCTTCTCTAAATGGAAATTATCATTGTGATTCATCATTGTGAGAATACTTTAAAACAATTTCACTTTCAATCCAAAAAAGAATTAGTATTGTCAATGATTCAATTTGAACTAACCAATAGTTGAAGGACTGATCTTTAAAACTTGATTTATTCTCCATTTTGACTTTGATAAGGATTTATGACACACTTCGATCTTATCTTAGCCAAAAGTTGACTAACCAAACATATGAAGAGGAACAGTGACATAAAGAAAAGCATCTTCGACGCACTATCAAAATCTCCAACTATGGACTCCCAAGCCAAGCTTGTGATGCTTAGAGCTGTAATAAAAAGAAAGAATGCCTCAGGATAGCTAGAAGCCGATCACTACATGAAGAACGTTGATATAAAGTCACTAAAAGAACCAAATAGTGAATCATTCCAAGAGAGAACAAGCAAATGACACTTTCCTTCCACCCTATGTTAGCCGCCGCTTGTGCGCCGACCGAGTTTTCCGATCATCGACAACTGGGTTGATGATAATATTAGTTCTTTTAAAAGAATAACATTTGATGTACATAAAAGGAATGGAAATTATTTGCATCAATAAGTAAAAAAGAATAAAAAACAAAGAGGATAATAATGCATCTTTTAGAGATGATAAAGCACAAAAATTATTAGATAAAAAAAGCTATTTTGACATATATTCTTATTTTCCTCTAATAACTACTAATGGTTTTTCAACCTAATTTAGAAAACTTTTTGGTTAATAAGGATGTAGTTTTGCAATGTAAACGAGCATGAGTTAGATAGTTTTATAGTTTATATATTCCTTTAAATGCTTTAAATTCCCTATTTTAAAAAAAAATGTCATAACAATGGTAGGTACAGGATTTAAGGCACCTTCTTATTATGAGATCTATATGACTTTGCCTTAAGATTTGAAAAAAGAATATCAATTGATTGTTGATACATATAAGTCTAGTTAGGAAACAACATAATGCACTATTATAGCAAATAAATGGACTAATAAAAAACAAAAAATCTTGATTAATTTCTTAGTTTATTGTAATATTGGAATAACTTTTATCAAGTTTGTTGATCCTTATGATATAGTAAAAAGTGCCCATGCTTTATCTGAATTGTTTTCTAAAATTATCGAGTGGGGTTGACAAAAAATTGTTGTGTATTTCGTTACAGATAATGCAACTAATTAAGTATCATTTGGAGTACTTTTTACAATCAAAAAATGAACATACTTATTGGTCTCTATGTGTTGTTCATTGTATAAATCTCATTTTAAAAGATATTAGCATGAACTATACTTCTAATCTTTTTTTGTGTGCATATGAGATCATAATTTTTATAATTTTACTACATTTTTTTGTTAAGAAAGCAAGAAAATATGCTTGAGATTGTGCATTTTGTTACCACTAAGTTTGCAGCTATATTTATTACTTTGAAAAATATTTGTAATCGTGAATAAGTAATTCAAAAGTTAGTGCGAAATAATTTTTTTTAAAGTTATCAATAACTGTGAAAGGCAAAAAAGTTTGTTATTATTTTAAATAACAAATTTTAGGATGCTTGCTTGATTATTGTGAAGATTGTGGCTCCACTTATAAAGTTGTTAATGATTGTTGGCTTACATGAGAAGTTATCTTTAGGGTATATATGTGATGCTATATATAAATTTCACAAAAGAGTTATGAATCACTTTAAAGATAATGACAAATTGTACAAGCCTTATACACATATATTCTTGACCAATAATGAAATAAGCATCTTACTCGATAGATATACTTAGAAGCTTATTCTTTCAATCCTTATTATTTATTTAGTGTGATTGAATGCAAAAATCGTTTCTTAATTAAAAGACAATCAAAGATAATAAATGAAATGAAATTATATTGAAAAGGTTTAAGGAGTTACACTAGATCATTTGTGGAAAGAACTTCCGATGAAAAATGAAATTAGTAAGTTTTTATAAATTTAGATTATTATTTACTTATTTATAATATATTTTTTATTTCTTATAATTATTAAAATATAGATAAGTAACGTAGATTATTCAGTGAAAGTGTTCCAACATTAAAAAAACTTTCTATTAAATTACCCAATCAAAATTTTTTCCAGCAGGATGTGAAAATTATTTAAGCCTTTTTGGATGTATTCATGCAAAAAAACAAAATCGTTTGGAACATTAAATACTAACGCAATTATATACGTTACTTATAATATAGGAATGAAGATCATATATTTTATTAATTTTTTATTAATTTAACTTAAGGTGAAGAATATGAATTATATTGATTAATTTAATTTTTATTAATTTACTTTCATTATTGATTTCATAATTTTTATTTAAGAATTTAAAGTGCATAGTAAGAAGATAACGTATAATCTAATTGATATTAATTGTATTAACTATATTGATATTTGGAATGAAAAGAATCATCAAATTTTAAAAAGTAGTTTATGAAGAAAATGTATTTATCATAATATATAAGTTAAGAACATTTACTAATAGTTAGTTATTTTCTTATTTTGAATATATTTATATATTGTAATAAAAATAATCGCATGCATCAGTAATATATAATTTAGTAAAAAAAAAATATTACTAAAGATATTTTAGATGATTCCGCATACTCACCTTCCCCAATTCATTTTCATTCTTAGGAGAGGGGGACAATAATCTTAATTTATATTTTTCTTTCTTATCAGCTTGGCGTCTGATGTATTATATATGTATTACGTGTTTTCGTATATCCCTATTATATAAAAGTAAAAAGAAAGAAGGAAATGAAAAAGAAAGATGTTAAACATTGGGATGCGGGATGTCATGTAATAACTCGTTCCACGTTTCCTGGTTCTCCTAATTCCTAAAACTACCTCTTCTCCTTTTTCTTATTCGTTGTCCCAAAGGCCCAGGGCATATAAAAAAGAAATTGACAAATGACAATTAATACACGGAAAAGTAAATACGAGAGCCAAACGCATCGAGGTGGATGACGGCGACGAGACGAGGATCACGGGGTGATGATGAGAAAGAGTTTCTTAATTCCTTACAATTCCATGGTTGCCTCTCTGATTGTTGATACATAAAGCACCAAACTCTTTTTCTTTTTTACATTCTTGTTTCTTGTTTGGTTTCAAATTACAGATGAGAGTATATTGTTTGATTTTATGATAATTGTATTACTGAAAAAAAGAGAGAAGATGTGCCTCGGTTGGGTTGGGTTGGTCTGGTTTGGTGGTTGAGGGCGTCATTTGCAGCAATAGGCGGATCTTTCTAACCCTAGTAGTAATAAAATCTCATCTCACTCACTTTTTTCTTAATTAATTTCTACGAAACAAAGACCGAGTCACAGGACTCACTTCCGAAGTGGAAACAAAAGTTCGCAGCTTCGGCCACAACCTCAGCTAAACACGCAAAAGGTTAGATATTTGACGCCCCAGTATCATTTCCCCTCTGATCTCTCTCTTTCTCTCTCTCTCAATTTGTTATATGTATTATATATATTTTTTCACACTATACTATTGAATTACTGTGTTCTGTATGCTTGTTTTATCATCTGATTGCCACGTGCTTTGATCCTTGAGGCCTGACTATAGATGCCTTGGGTACTCAACTCCTTTGTTTGTTGTTTTTGGTTATTCCCTTTTGAAAGTTTTGTCATTAGTGTGCTTCATCTTCTTGATGTGCAGCTTTGCTTAGCTAATTGATTCTTAGGTGTGTACAATTTCATCTCTTGCTGCTGCTGCTGTTTGATGTTAGATTTCCCTTTTGGACTCTTTTCCTAATTATAACTCGGGGGATAGATATTAATTAGCAACAGTCTTTCAAATAGGCAAAGGAGGATGCATGCCAGGCATCGAAGTCCAGGAAATGGATACCGCTCTACTTCCATGGGGATGGGATGGGGAGCCTCTAGGACGTCCCCTGATACTTCTACTAGAGGCCATGGCTTTTACAGTTCTGAAAACAGAAGCTTCAATAATCGTAGCTTTGGCCGTGGTCAGGGCCAACCCAAATATTTTCAGCAACCCCCTCAACCACCAGTTCACAGGGGTGACATTTTGATAGAAGCTGGTAGGCTTGCAGCTGAGTATTTAGTTTCAAAGGGATTACTACCTCCTAGTGCAATTTCTGGTAAATGGCAAAATGGTAGTTTCAAAAAGCATGTTGGTGATTATCAGGACTTTAGGCAACAAGAAGATCTAACGCAGGGAGTGCGAACTTCTGCTCATGCCCGTCTGGGGACCACTGCATCTGAAGTGGGGTCTGCTAAGAGAAGATATTCCGATGACTTAAATTCAAGGAATCACATCAAGGGAAGGAGGAGAGGAGATTACTATAGGAGTTATAGCTCAGAGTGGGGCAGAGAGTATGGAAAGAGTGGATCATGGTCTGATAGAAGTAGGGTGTCTCCTGATATGGATGGGGAAGATATTGTTTCTGGACATTATGAAGAACAGCAAGTTGGGAAAGCTTCAGCTGATGCAGTGAAAAAGTCTGGTCAGAACAGGGCACCTGAAGCTGAAGAACCAGCTAAGAGAGGGTTAGGGCTGGAGAAGTACAACTACCCAGTTGAACTGGATTCCCATGCAACTTCTTCTGGAAAGAGTAAAGATGAGATGGATGCTGAATCTTCCAAGGCATCTGAGGATTTGGAAAACATGAATTTAGAGAATGGGGAGGTGAATGGTAACGAATACAGTTACGAAAATGAGAGACAAAATCTGCCAGACTTGCCTATCCAGCATTCTAGTGTGGATATTAATCCCTCTGTCAAGAATGATCTTGATTTACTGGCACTCTGTAAATTTATCAATGTACCAACAAAAACACGATCTGCATTGACATTTAGAGTCTCAAAGATTGACCAGATTCCAAATAAAGAGGATGGAGATGCTTCTGATTTTCAGAATAGTAATGGATCTGATGTTTTAATCCAAGATAGTAGTCTTGATGACTCCAAGGATGACGTTCTGAAAAATTCAGCTGATGATTCAAAATCTCCACACTCCAATGTGGTGCCTGTCCACTCTGCTGGGGTTGTTGGAGAACTACACGCTACTTATGGTGTAACACAAGGGAAAGGTTTCAGGAACGAATCTTTTTCAGATAGAGCTTTTATGCAGGAATATGAACAAGTATCAAGCTTTGGAATGTCTAATTCAGTTGGAGAGAGAGGTGAGAAACGGGCTGCAGAAGATAGTGATTGTAAGGAGCCAATCAAAAAGCCAAGGGAATGGTTTCCACCCATGGTCACTGAGACTGAAGGGCACTTACTTCTTTCTGATTCAAGTGAGAATAGGGTAAGTTCAACAAAAGCAGGGACTTCACAAGATCATCCAGTGAGTACGGCTGTTACTCAAGAAGGATTGGTTAATAGTTGTCAATTTTCCAGGGCTGATAGTGAACCATGTGTCCAGTTTGCTCAAGAGAAGCAGCTTTTTCCAGGTTCATTTAAAATTTGTGACCTTAACCTTATGGAATCTACTGATGGAAATGATACCCACTGTAGTGATTCAATTCCTTTGTATCCGTCTCTTTCAACAACCAATCATGCAGCAACTCCAGTTGATGTTGGCTTATTAATAAGTAACTCCAACATTGCTGGTGAATATTCTAGGCGTGTGGGTGATGTTGCGGAGATTGAAGTAATTGATTTAGAGAATGATTCCACCATAGAGAACAAGGACTTCGAAAGTACGCAGAGAAAGTATGTTTCTTCCATCATTTTGCCTTTCTGTTTATGTTCAATGTTTCTATTGTTTATCAAACAAAAATAATAAAATTACATTATTATTCTCACATATTGATGGTTACCACTATATTATGCTGTTTATTTAATACTTCTGGTATACATAAATAACTTTAGCATAATCTTCACTAATTTTTACATTTTATTGTTTCTTTTTTCTACTTCTGCTGTAAAGACACTGTGTTACTAGCTTATGCTAGGCTCTATATTGTTGGATGTTTCTTCTTTATCTCGCACTTTTCTTATTGACCTCTTTTTCTCAATGTTCAGGATGGATACTACCTTTGCCAGCACAGATGGGTTTACTGGCCATCCACAGAATGCTGGTGGCATTACTGATGTTCCAGACAACTACGATGGTCTTATGATCTCAGAGTTCCTAACCAGTTTCTCAAATTGTAGTTCAGTACCAGAGGACATTCCTCCATTGCAGAATGAGATGAGCCTTCATAATGCTGAGGTACCATTATCATTTTGACATTATTTTTTCTGGAGTTTGGCGGGCACTAACATTATTAAATTTTCATCCATATCCTGCTGTCTTTGAATGCCTAATCCTATGGCAATATAGTTGATATTCGTCTTCTTATGCTTATATATTGTTTTGTCACTTGTAGATGGCCACGCAGATGCAATTTTCCTTGTGTGGTTCATGAATAACTCGCTTTCTTTTGGTATTTTTTTCAGGGGAATTTTGGTGATGATGACTCAATATATATGTCCCTGGGAGAGATACCATTAAGTATGCAAGATCTTAACTCCTTGTTTGTCTTTCATTAGCTTTAGAGTTTGTGGTTCGCCTTCCATCTCTTTATGTCAAGACATGTTTTGTTTAACTCGTATTTGCATGCAATGACTATCAATTATGACTATCATTTGATCTGAGTTTCTATATAAAGGTTGTGGCATTATCAATTGATAAGTAAATAAAATGGCCAGCCATAGTTCCTTTTGGATCTCAAGTTTACAAACGTCACCACTATTTGTTTCTCATACACTTCATTAATCTTCATTTTCCTTTTCTTGATCTTCCCATATCTATGAATTCCCAAGGGTGGTGGAATATGGGCATTCTCTACAATTGAATACTGGTCTGTGTTTTAAGATGGGGACTGCCAATGCATGGTTTTTAACGTTCTATGACTGTGACAGAAGAAGAAAATTACAGAACATGATTTGAAAGAATTTGGTAATGGGTATTTCTACTTGTTAGCCACTACAGTTTTCGTTGGAAGGGAGGATACATATCTACAGAGTCGACATTCTATGACTTTTGGATAATGATGTAATCGTTTTGGGAAAGCCATGAATTGAATAGCGTGCTATTGATTAATGTCTGTCCTCGCATGTTTTTTGGATCAGTCATCACTCTTATTCTCTCACTCTTATCATCTTCTTTCAGGCTTCATACCAGCCTGGGAGCAGCCAACACCAAAGGAATATGAAAAGCCCTTTTGACGTTGCAATCATTAGCCTGCAAGGGCTTGGTATGCTTACTATTGATCATAGGCATTCGTTGTTGCAAAGACTAGCCCTATGCACATGCAGCCCTTATTTAGTTTTTATTTTGATTTTTGGTGTTGGACGGAAGGAAATGGCTTGTGTAAAACTTCACTAGATACGCAAAATGCTTTCTTTTGTTGGCTATTAGACATGTCTTTGTGTGGGCTAACTTTTGATGTACGTAGGAGTGAGTTTCACTCATTATTTTGTGTAGTTAGTGAGCCATCTCATGGCACAGATAAGGTCTACGCCCTCTTATCAGGTTTGGGTGCATCTCTTGTATGATATCTTCCTATTGGCCAGGACACAATGAGCCATGTTTGGTGGAAACTTTCAAACAACAATTAGATGATAAAAGTCACCTACATTTCTTTATTTATGATGTAGTTGAATAGAGATAAAAGGAATACAGTTTGTGGAATTTGGGAATTTGTTGTTTAAGGCGCTGTGTTTAAGTAGTCTGGTGCTTCTGGTATTGGTGAAGTTTAGTTGGTTACAGGGGAGCATTCTTTATAGAGTTGACGTTGAGAAATATTAGGCTATCTCATCTACTCGTTAGGAGAGGTAATGACTACTGTAATTTTGAGTAAGGGAGGCGTCATTTAAAAGGTAATTTTTCGAGAGAATTTAAGCAAATCCAAATGTACGAAACCCAAGCCTTGCAATAGCGATATTGCCCCCTTTCCTTCGATAACTATTGTTGCGCGGAAGCATTAATTGTGCGGATCTCGGGTAAATGTAACAAAGTAGGCTGTCACTAGTTAATATATTACGGCTCGCAGACATATAGCAATCATTTGTTTCATATGATACTACTCCTTAGATTACATAAAAATGGTGACTTACTTGAAGACACCAGTAAGGTAACTTATAATTGGAGACTAGATCATCTTAAACAAAGAAAGCAACCTCCAGGGAGGAAATTCACAACAGGAAAGTAATAAGAAATCATGGCTCTACAGTCAAAGAAGATTATTGATAATGAGAACGGAAATAATAATGAGTCGGAGAAAATGTGTCCAATTACAAAAGAGCTCACTCATAATAATACTCAATAGTGCAAGTAATAGGCCAGGAGGTAGTTCTACAATCTCCGTTTTCAAGTAAAACTATTATGGCCATGTTCTCTGATAAAGGAGAAGTTAATGGCTATTATCCCATAGATAGCTGAACCAAATACAAGTGAAGTCTTTAAACTGTCAAATCTTTAGAATGGGAGCTCTATCCCTAAGGCTGAATGCCAAGCTAAACAGTTCGAAGGTGAGCATATAATAGCTTGCATAACCTCTGATAGGGATCCTATTGGAATAGAATCATGTAAAGACTTCCAGTCTGTCAGTAGAAGAAAATCAAATATAAAGAAGAATGGCTTTAAAGTAGCTCTTAATCTATAACCATACTTTCATCTAATGTTAAAGGGCTCAATTTCCCTAAAAACTAGTGAGCTTTGAAAGATTTTTTAGGAACCATTAAAAGTTCTTTACTGGGGCTTCTGGAAACTAATATATAAGAAGATTGATTTAAGAAGCTGAATTTATTGATAAAGCATTGGCATATGATATCTAATCGCCTAAGACCTTGTAATGGCAGGATACTAATAGCTATAATCCTTAAAAAATGGAATTTTTACACTTAAATTATTGAGGATCAACTGATGTACCTAGATTTGAGATACATTTGTTTACACCTTTAATCATGTGTTTCCGAGAGCACTCTTAAGGAACATTTTAAGGGACTTGGCATCTTTAATTTATCCTCCTTGGATTTAATTAGGTGATTTCAAAAGTATGCTTATCAATTTGAAGTTGAGGGTAAATCTTTCCTTGGGAACTTCTCAAGGGATTTTAGGGATTGTACAACCAACATTCAAGTAACTTACCTTAAAATGGAAGGCCGCTTTTACCCCTAGAGAAACAAGCGGAAAGGAAACTAGTTCCTTAAGGAAAAAAAACTAATAAAGTTAATTGACATTAGATCTTTACATTTCTAAATAGCAAGGTAACTTTTGAAAACCCCTTATTTTCATATCATACTCCTATCTTACTATAGAACCTCTCCATCATTAGATGTTTTTTTATAATCCTTTTAGGCTTAATAATATGTTAGTTGAAGTGGATGAATTTTAGAAGGCCATAATGAAGGATATCATTAATGATATACAAGGACACAAGCTTTATATATGCATGAGGAAGCTTAAGAATAAGGAGTTAAAGATCCTTAACAAAAGGATAGTTTCAAAACTAAGCTTAAAATTAATTAAGAAGAAGAAAGATTAAACATAGCTCAATCCAATCTTATGCATTCTCTTATTATATAGGATTCACAAGTAGATGAGAGGATTACTTTATTGTACTATATTCAATAAGTTAGTTTCAACCATTCTATCTGGAAGTAGAGATCTGAAATAAATTGTCTTAATGATGGTGATAAGAATACCTCTTACTTTCGTAATTTAGTATTTGGCAAGAGGAATAACATCATAATATTATCACTTATAATTGAGCAAGGGAACCAAACTGAAACTCATAAGCTCCTTGAAGAGGCTTTGAAATTCTTCTATAATTTTATAGGTTGTTGAACCGATAATCACGCTTCTTTTTAATTCTTGAAATCCATAATAGCTAGAACATTTAGGGCTAGAGATGTGGAGGAAGCCTTATTCTCTCTTTAATAAGGCTTTTGGCCTTGATGGAAAGCATAACTTCTTTTTCCAAAAAGCCTGGAACCACATTAAAACAATGGTTATAGATGTTAGTCTTGGAATTCCTCAATTAGGGCAAAATATTGAAGGAGGTCAATAAAAACTTCATTTTCCTTATCCATAAGGTTCCTTCTCCTAGTTATTTGAAAGATTTCAGGCCTATTTCATATTGTAATGCAATTTACAAACTCATTTTTAAGCTTATAGTAGATATTCTTTCTTGATACATTGATTACTCTTAAAGAGCTTCATTAAGTAGAGACTGATAGGGAACAACATTTCATTATCTTAAGAGCTGTCCATAGGGTATAATAGAAAGCACTCTGTAAGGAACTATGCCTTAAAAATAGATTTTCACAAGGATTTTGATTCCATAAATTGAAACCATCATAAACACCCTTAAAGTTTTCAGATTCCCTAATATGATTGCAGCTCGGATTGAGTAACGTATATCTTCAGTTTTTCTATTGTGTTTTAATCAATGGAACCGTTCGAGCACATATACCAGTCACTCACATCGCACTTGCACTGTAGCCCACACGCACCTGTTCTCTTTCCGTTTCTTGTGTTGTCTTTTTCTTTAATTTTTTCCGTCTGTTTGTTACTAATTGTTGGTAAGTGGTAAAAAAAAGATTTGATAATCCGCTGGTGTGAAGTTTTTGGGGTTTAGGGATGGGGTTTCTGCGCTACTTTTTTTTTTGGTAGCTCAACTCTTCTAGGCTTGTATATATTGATTTTATTCATATCAGTATTGTTCACTATTGCCTGTTTTTAAACCCAAAGTTGCCGAGGGGTCTTGCTTTTGGTAGTGCGGAGTTGTCGGGTTGTCTCGCTTCCATTTTTTATTAGTACTTTTTTGCATGTTTAGGTAGTATTTGTGCTATTGCATAATAGACCCGTGTAGTAGTAATGATAACCAGAGATTGTATCCAGTGATTAGGGGGCGAAGGCAGGCGAGAGTGCAGGATGTAGGTTTACGTGTTGTACTTGGAATGTGGGGACCTTGAACGAGAAATCGTTCGAACTTGTCGATGTATTCAGGAAAAGATGAGTCGATGTCATCTGCCTTCAAGAAACAAAATGTAAAGGGCAGAAAGCAAAAGAAATTAGAGGGTACAAATTGTGGTATTCAGGGATTGAAAGTAGGAGAAATGGAGTAGGTATTATGGTGTCAGAGCAATACAAAGACAGTGTAGTGGCGGTGAAGAGATTTGGGGGTAGACTCATGACGATAACCTTAGTTGTAGGACTCGAGTCGGTGAATATAGTTTGTGATTATGCACCCCATGTAAGGTTGAAGGATAGTGAGAAAACGGAATTTTGGGATAAGTTAGACAATATAGTAACTACCATTCCTAGAGACCCAAAAAACTTCATCGGTGGCGATTTCAATGGCCACATCAGCATAGGGGTCGACGGATACCACAGGGTACACGGTGGTTTTGACTTTGGTGTAAGGAATGAAGGCGGTAGGGAGCTGCTAGACTTTGCATCAGCACATGACCTGATGGTGGTTAATACTTTCTTTAAGAAGAAAGATAACCACTTAATCACTTTCCAGAGTGGAGGAAGAAATACACAAATTGATTACGTTCTTGTACGTCAAGGGGACAGAAGCAGTTGTAGAAACTGTAGGGTGCTCCCAACAGAAAAAGTGGCGTCGCAACATCTATTATTAATTACAGGTGTTGCATGGAGAAATAAGACTAGAGAACCTGTTCGAGCACAGCGAGAATGGATACTTTGGAAAAATCTCAAGGGAGATACGATGTTAAACTTTCGAAATGCCATTGCCCCAGTTTGTGGGGTAGAACGCGCACAGGAGGCAGATCGGTTATTGAAGGTCATGTCTATCGAGAACAGGCTAAGGAGTTATTGGGAGTTACCTCTTGAAAAAGGAGAATAGATAGGGAATCGTGGTGGTGGAACGATGAAGTACAGATAAAGTTAAAGCAAAGCAGGAAAATCTCAAAAGATTGATGGCAACTACTGATGAGCAAGAGAGAGTCCAAAGAAGGGAAGACTACCGACATGCAAAATTAGAAGCGAAAAAAGCAGTCTCAGCGACAAAAACAAAGGCCCATGAAGAGATGTATCGAAGATTGGATACTAAAGAAGGTGAACACGATTTATATAAGTTCGCTAAGGCACGTGCCAGAAAGAGTAAATATATCGACACCGTTAGGCATATAAAAGGAGAAGACGGGAGAACATTTTTGGGAGATCAAGACATTAAAGACAGGTGGCAAGCTTACTTCACCAGCCTGTTTAACAAGGTGCGACATGAAGGCATTGGTATAGAGAGTTGAGAAGAAGAGAGAACCCAGGATACGCAGTGTGATGATGTTAGACCAATCTCTAAAGAGGAGGTGAAAGAAGCCCTTAGCAAGATGGGAAGAGAGAAAGCAGTAGGCACTGACTAGATACTTATTGAGGTGTGGAAGTGTCTAGGAGAGGTGGGGATACAATGGCTTACCACTTTTTTCAATGCCATCTTACACACGGGGAGAATGCCGGAGGAGTGGAGAAGTAGCATAGTAGTATCGATCTATAAGAATAAGGGAGACGCACAAGAATTTGGGAACCATAGAGGCATCAAACTCCTGAGCCATACTATGAAACTATGGGAATGAGTTATTGAACAATGATTGCATAAAATAGTACAAATGAAAGAGAATCAATTTGGATTCATGCCTGGGAGATTAACTATTGAAGCAATCCATCTATTATGACGGCTGGTGGAGAATTATAGAGAGCATAGGCAGAGCTTACATAATGTCTTTATTGACTTAGAGAAGGCATATGATAGTGTGCCAAGAGAAGTCCTTTGGAAATGCTTAGAAGCAAAGAACGTTACTGGTACCAATGTCAGGACTATAAAGGATATGTACGAGGCCGCTAGAACATGTGTGTGCATGCCAGTAGGAGATATAATGTATTTTTCGGTGGATATAGGGTTGCATCAAGGTTCAGCTTTAAGCCCATTTCTTTTTGCGCTTATAATAGATGTCATCATACAAGACATACAAGATGCGGTGCCATGGTATATGTTGTTCGCAATGACATTGTATTGGTTGGCGAAATGAAAGAAGACGTTAATAGGAAGCTAGAGATGTGGAGATAGAATTTGGAGTCAAACGGTCTATAGTTAAGTAGATCGAAGACCGAGTATATGGCATGCAATTTTGCACAGAGTTCAGAGGATGACGGACAAGAAGTTTGGATTGGAACTCACGCACTAACCCAAATGGATAGTTTCAAATATCTAGGTTCGATCATACGAGTGAATGGAGATGATGAGAGCGATGTAATTCATCGCCTCCAAGCTGGATGGGTGAAATGGAGAGGGACAACTGGAGTCCTATGCGATCGGAAATTCCAACTAAGGCTGAAAGGAAAATTCTATAGGATGGCAATACGACCGACTATGCTTTATGGCTCTGAATGTTGGCTTATGAGGGTGGCGCAAGTGTGAAAGTTTGAAGTAGCGGAGATGCGAATGTTGAGATGGATGTGTGGTGGTACGATGTTAGCTAGAATACCAAATACGGTGTACAGAGAGAAGTTAGGCATTGCGACTATCGGAGACAAGCTGAGAGAGTGGAGATTACGATGGTTTGGACACATACGCAGAAGACTTGTGACGGAACCAGTAAGGCGAGTTGAAGGGATCCATGTAGAAGGAAAGCGAGGTCGAGGGAGGCTAAGGAGGACATAAGAGGAGCATATCAGACTGGACCTACAGGCATTAAATCTATCTGAGGATATGACATCTGATAGAAATAGTTGGCGCCATAAAATTTTGATTTTAGACGTATAGGGGGCGCAGGGGGGATAACGCAGGCTTTAGACTGTTATGCACATGACATGTGATCTAAAATGTGAGAGACAACGATATACAGGTAGACACTTAGAGTGGTCTATAGTAGTAAAGGTCATTCTGCCGGTCGACCGTACCTCTGCATGACCGCTTGCCCTCCTCTTGAAGCCCCATGAGGATATGACCTCTACCTAGGATAAGTAGAAAACATTTAGGGTGGAATTCGAGTCTTATATAAACGATGATTAGGTTCTACCTCTGCGATAATAGATCGCAGACATTAGATCAGGAATAAGCCATATAGAAGGGTATGTGTATATAAATATGTATGTACGTATATATATTATGTACCTAGTGCATTTTTATTTTATTGGTCTTATTTTATTTTATTGGTTTTTTATTACATTAATTTCTTCATTTCAATTTTTATTTATCTCTGCTTATGCCTGCTCACATATTTACATCTTTATGTATGTCTATATTTTCAGTTTCATGTGCAATCTATAGGTTATAGTCCCCATACATATACATATACATATATTGTTATATTTATACAGCGATGTACTTGCATTGTTTTTTGTTTGTTGAGTTTGTTCTTGTGTTTGTTTTTTGGTTGCTTGTGTGTGTTTATTTGTGTTTGTGTGTTGGTTTGTTTTTTGTTTTTTGTTTTTGCTCTTACCTTAGCTGGGGGTCTATCAGGAACTGTATCTCCATCGGAGATCCGGGTATGATTGCATACATCTTACCCTCCCCATACCCTACTTCGGTGGGAATTTGGGTATGTTTGGTTTGGTTTGGTTCATTAAGTATGAGAAACACTTCAGGTGACATACTAAGTGTAAGAAGTTGAATTTGAGTAGTTTGCAATTACAAATGATCTTATTCTTTTCTCAATAGTAGATGCCAACAATTTAACGCTCTAATGAATGGAATGAATACATGAGTCTCTACTAATAAGGGAAAAACTAATTATTTCTCCTTTGAGTGCTCAATATTATGCTAATTGGTTCTCTAACTTAATAGGCTTAAAATTAAGGAAGCCTCATTTTACCTATCTAAGGTCCTTTTCATTAGGAAGAATCCATCATACAATGAATGTCTTTCACTGATTAAAAAAAATTGAGAAGATGATATCAAGTTAGTGTAATAAGAATCGATCCCTAATACGAGGGATTTGATTTAACTTATTAACTCTATTTTAAATATCCACCATATGAACTGGCCTTCTCAACTTATGTTGCCTATAGCTATTTGCTAAAATAATTGAGATGATGTTAAGAGGATTTCTATGGTCTAAGGATTACATTGAGCATTTAATGGGTAAGGTAAAACATAGTGGATTCAGTATGCCTAAGGATGAGAATGAATTAGGAGTTACCACCATCATAGTTACTAACAAAGTGTTGATGATTAAAAGATCATGGAGGATTCTAGATGATAGACATGCTCTTCGAGTTAAATAGGTTCATACTTAGTACCTAAAAGGATCAAGTTTTTGGACCATTCAACCAAGAAACAACTCTAACATGGTTAAAATATTAAATTTAAGAGATATTTTTAGGCGAGAAATCAATCAAAAAGTTGGGAATGGAGCTAATACAAGTTTTTGGTATGATAACATGACCACTTTAGGTCCATTGAGAGATGCCACTAAACTCATAAACTTGCATTAAACTATTCCATAGTATGCCTCAATTAGAAAGGATCTCAATAATAGACCTTAGAGCTTTAAAATGCTTCCTAGGACTTCACTCACTCATCTCCTTACAAACTTTTTTTATCATACTGGAAAAATAGGATCTTATAAGATGAAACATAAGGACATTTGGTTATTTATCTAATTTTTCATATATAAAGCTAATAAGAACTTAAGCTCCAAGACTTAAAATCCTTTGAATTACTTTTGTTCAATGAAGTCAATATAAGAGCTTCAGTTATTCTATGGCTAGCAATTAAAGGAAAATTGATCAAAACTGATATAATTAAGGGATTCATGAACATTCTAACCGTATGCTCTCTTTATAAATAAGAGGAAGAGTCTATAGAGCATCTTTTCTTCAAATGTGATTTCTCCTTATAAATTTGGAGAGTAATATTGCAGGTAAGTAGCTTTCCTTCTCATCCTATAAATTAGAATGATATTATGCAATGGATACCTTTTAGTTTATGGAATTAGTTTAGGAAACACTATATATCCTCTTTGGCATGAAATAAATATGATAAAACAATATAAGAGAATAGATACCCTTCTTCAAGATTTCATTGGCTTCATAAGAGAACACTTAATAACATAGCAAGTTCACCTTATAGTACAAACACATCTTATTCTTGGAATATAATCCTTAATTAAGGTTCAACACACTTTAAATGTCTCATTTGATAAAACTTAGATGATTAATAACCAATTGAAGGAATAACTTTCCATTCACAAGGTCCAGCCCCATTAAATTGGGGTTTGACTTCATATACATACATATTACTATAGAAAGTTCAAGAAGGATTAAGATATATTATGAAATTTTATCTTGTTTTGGTTTTATGATATTTATAAAGTTAAGTTATTCTTAACAACTTAGTTTCCAATTATATCTAACTTCTTTTTCAAGTAAATGCATTCTTAATTTCTCAATAAAAAAAGCTTTAAACCAAAAGTAAACACATCATTTATATTGTTTTAAATGTTGAAATTGAAAGATTCTATATCTTAGCAAATAAACTGCATCATAGGGAGTTGATATATAACTTCATTTTAGTTTTTACAACTAGCATAGTTGAGAGCCTTTATACAAACTTCATGGTTTCTACATCTTTAGGTATATACTCCCAAATAATGTTAAGGTTTGTATAGTGATATAAGGAGAAAATTGAGGTTAAAATTTCATATGCTTCCTCCATAATGAATGAAACACATGCTTATAACCCCAATCTAACAAAATAATATCCAATGGTATAGGCAATTTATAACTCTAGCTTATTTACTAATAGAATATGCTTAACCATATTTAGAATCACCTATCTAAAGATTTCTTAGAAAAATTTGGTTTAGCACAACATTTGTAATTTAAAATCTTTATTTGTATTATGGTTGGAAAACAAATAGAGATTAAATATTTAAGATAGACTAAAAGGAACTACAACTATTAGCTAATACAATCCTCTACAACCAAGAACCAAAATTTGTAAAGCATTTATTCTAAAAATGTTGCTACATTTTTGTTATATGGAAGCAAGCTTAAAACCTATATAATAGACAATGCATGGAAGATGATTGGGATAAAATACTTGACTAGGGAAGCAAAGTTAGCTACAACTCGAAAAGGGATAAAAGGTTGTTTAAGTTTGCTTTTAGATAATGTGCTTATGCAATGTAAAAGAAAAGGAACATAAGAATATTTCAACATACCCAATAAAACATACACATTTGTAAATCACTATTGGAAACTAGATTAGTGAAATAATATTAGCTAAAGTTTAACAATCAACTTAGTATATAGATGGCATTAAAATGGAATGTTAGGTAACTAGTTATAGCTAGAATTAAATTACATTCACCTACTTTTCAAGCTATTTAAGAGGGTAGGAGATGAATTCTTTATAGTCTGTCTTATTTCTAAACTTTAATTTTGTAAAATAGGCTTCAAAGCCTTAATTTGCTATCTTTGTACATTCCACAATTTTTTGGGTAATTTATTTATTTAAAAAATAAAGATAATTTTTATTCATAATGTCTCATTTTTATTTTAAAAATTATAAAAATATATAAAAATGAGAGAAGATGAAATTAAGTGTCTATACTAAGCATTGATAATCTATCTCTTTTGAGTGGAAGATATTCTAACCTAGAGATAATCTTTAGCATCTGGTGCCCACATCTCTTCCTCTATGAATAAGTTTAAAATGTAAGAGCTAGGATCATCAACTCAAATTCAATGACCATTTCTTCCCATTCAACATCTAATTTGACTTTACTATGTGTACCAAGAATTACCAAGAACCATGTCATGGTTATGACATAGTTGAAGAAAGATTATATATAAGTTGAGTAAAAATGAGAGATATAAAAGTCTCAAGGATCATTCCTGTGAGTAATTTTGTTCTTTTTTAACCTCCTTCGAAAGCACTTCTTATTCTTTGACATTTATTCGTGATAGACGTTATAAGGGCACGATTACTCATATTTCTTAACTTTGTTTGAAATACATAGTAAAAAGTAGTACTTTTTTTATCATGTACTAATGCACACCCTAATAAAATGGATCAGCCATGATGAAATCCTATAAATAGTATGAATGGCATGCTATATTTATAACAAGATAAGTAGTATCAAAGCGCACTACGTCTCCAAATTCATATGTTGCCTTTCTTTGAGCATTAAACCATGATACATTTCTTAATCTTCCTTTATCATTAGACTTTAGAAAAATTCTTGATTGTGTTCCTAATTCCGTATAAAAATGTTATAGGTAGCATTAGCATCTCTATTAACAAGTCATAACTTCCTTACTTATACTGTATGATTTTTACAATATTTTGGAAAACAATTCATATTCTCCAACTTGCACTATCAATGAATGAATATTCTTGTTTGGTCAAATACCAATAATAACGTTGCCCTTTAACTTATTTTTTAAGTAAGATGATATTTTTCTTAATCATAGAAGAAATCTTGAATCAATTTGATCTAATTCATGATTGTGTCCTTAATTAATCTTATTGACTTTCCATCAATGATCCTCTCTCACTGAAGTACTCAATCTTGCCTTACATTCAATTCTTTTAATTATTCTCTTTTTCATGGTAGGATTATCATGAACTTTTCCTTTCCTCCCACGATGACAAGTAAACATTACATATTCTTTTTTCACCATTCTTATCCTTTAAAGAAGAAGATTTTATTATACTAAAACCTTAAGTCCTATCATAAGTTTGTACACTTGAATTTATTCTTCCAAACTATTGAAATGCATGCAAACTTGAGGTACTAAAAAAAATGTAACTATTATATTAGATAAATTAAATAAACATAAATAATAAAATTAAGCATAAAATAATATTAAAACTAATAAATATATCTTACATAAAATAAAAACTATGTTTTTATTTATGTGAATATTTTTTTATAAAGGTAATTTTAAAATTTTATGATATTAGAATATATTTTAGTCTTATGTATTATATTTTCGTTTAAGTTAAAGGCAATCACGAAATTCCAAAGTATGAGAATGATTTTAGAATAAAAATATAAAAAATATAAAATTATCATTTTCTTAACTAAATATATCTTAATTATTATTTAATGTAATAACTATAAGTACTGTGGAGGTAATATTGATCATTAATATTTTCTTAATTGATTATATCTTTTTCTAAAAAGTTAAAGAATAGTTGTACTAAAACTTGTCAAAAGTGGAATAAGGAAGGTAACTTGCAAATAAAAATAAGACTATTCTTGACTTTTCTACACCAATCACACTAGTTAAAACATGGTAAGATAGGACATCGTCAACGCTAATGACTAGTTGACTAGCAACACTATAGATCTTCCATGCCTAAGCTAGATCTTCTCTACAAAACTAATTATCTCACATTACAACAAACAGACTATTAGCTATATTTTTTGGCAACGAATTGTAAATCTTCTCCAAATGTAGATGATTAGCTTCCTAGTCCAACTAATTACCTCAAATTACAACATAACAGACCATTATCTATGTTTTTTTGGCGATGATATCGCATTTCATCACCAAAAGTCTCGATTTTGATGATGTTATAGTAAATTGTCGGCAAATGAGATTATTTGGCGATTCTTTCCAGGAGTTGTCGCTAAAAATGGCCAACTTGCAATGGAGTTGTTGCTAAAAGTTGCTAATTCTGCAATAGTTTACTTATGTTTTATCCAAAGATCGAGCTTTTGGCGATGATAATGTAAAACATCAGTAAATCTTGAAATGTAAACTTTTGGTGACTAAATCTTGAAATCATTGCAAAAAGTGTAGATTAAAGAATAATGTATTAATTATGTTAATTTGTTAATTTTTTGATGGTAAATGTACTTAATAATCCTAAGGTTAATTATAATTGATGTTTATATATGATTTTTCATTTTTTTGACTTATATTTTGTTTTAAATTTTTTTTAAATATATAGTTAATGCATAAAAACTCCATAAATTATCTTTTTGGATATAAAAAGCTAAACATACTTAAAATTTTACATATTAATAAGAATAAAATTTAATAAATTTAAGTTGACTGCTATTCCTATTCATTAATATTTATTAACAATAAAATAATAATACATAAAAATTAAAAATTGTAAGCAATATAATATAATGATATGTGCAGGTAAGTAGTACAAGATTGTAATTAGAAGTTTAACAATTCTTACAGACATAGAACAACAACAACCACAACAACAACAATATCAAAACCCAGTATTAATCCCATTGATATGTGGGGCCTAGAGAGGTCCAATAGTATACAACCTTACCCTTAACTAGTAGACAGATTGTTTTCAAAATTCTTATAGACATAATAATAAATAAATTTTCATGCTGATTCCATCAAAAAAGAAATGAAATGATTATTTTTTGGATTCTAAGTGATATAAGAGTTGGTAAAGATAAATGAGTTTACTATGTCTGGAATCTTAAGAGGGTCATTACACGTTTAAAGGCATTAATTGAAAACGTCATAGATCTTCCCTTAAGTGTTGGGTTATTGACACCTTCTTCCAACAACTTCTTGGCTATGACTAAAATTACAGAGGATACAGTGAAAGAATCCCAAGATCTAGTATGGATCACTAAATTAGATGAACTACTAGTGTGATGCGGTTCACCTAAGGCATAATTAGTATGGAATTTAAATAGCTAGTTAAGTCAAACTATATTATGAAGCCATGATTATTGATAAAAAACAACCGATTTCCTAATCTTGTACCAGACATCAGGATATTTCCACCATTTCTATTTTCATTTATATTCTCTAGTAGATCGAAGTAAGCTTTACACAAGATATAGTATATAAAATCAAACATTCATCTAATGGCTTACTATGATGCAAATAAGATACAAATAATTAAGGAACCGAGGTAATTTAGATGATACTAAAAACTTTGAAGAAGAAGAAGATCAGTCATGGAAGGCAAGTAATGATTAGTGTATGATGATGAAAATTTTGCGTCGATTTTTACACTAGGTAGAATTTTCCTACATTCCTCCCAACAGAGCTCATTTTTGCCATTGGAAACCAGTTGTCACATTTACATTCCTCGGTGAATTGATGTTAATAGTTTAATTTTGAAAATTCAATTTATCATAAAATTACTATGTTTAATAAAATTCATTTGGTAATTAAATCCCACAAATGAATTGTTGTCGGAATCAACTAATACAAAAGAAACTCTTTGCAT
The DNA here is from genome assembly GCA_027575705.1 of Erythroxylum echinodendron. Taxonomy (NCBI): domain Eukaryota; kingdom Viridiplantae; phylum Streptophyta; class Magnoliopsida; order Malpighiales; family Erythroxylaceae; genus Erythroxylum; species Erythroxylum echinodendron. The sequence continues at coordinate 20,324,222 of JANZXR010000005.1, forward strand.
TCCATGTCAATTGATCTGTTATGCTAGTTTGTCGATGATAAGTCAAAGTACTACATTTAGTAGTGGTATAGATTTGGCATAAATGGAATCAATGGTAAATGTTTTACATAAATATCTATTGCAAATTATACCTTGAATCTTTAACAGACCTTCCATCAAATAGTTAGGAGGGTTTCCGCAAACAATAACCAGAGGTTAGGAAAAAACATCTACCCATCGTCATCCAATATGGAAACATAATTCATCATCTTCCAAACACAACAGAAAGGGAAACTCATACATCATTTATAGAACACAAGCCCACATTAACTTTGGCATAGAGTAGAAAAATATAGCATAATAAGGAGGGTTCTTGATAACAAAAAATAAGAAAAATATGTACCAATACAACACACGATGCTTCATCAACGATGAGGACCACAAGATAGAAGACGACCACAAATGAGGAGATGACACTTCTTCAACTGATTATAAACAGGAAATACGATAGCTAACATGAAAACAAAGACATCTTTGTTTTCGTGTTAATAACCTGACTTTGTTTTTGTGTTAATGACCTAGTAAAAAATGACATCGCATGTTGTTAAGGTAAATGATGTTGATTTCGATTAAGTTGGAAGAAATAAACCATTTGGTGAGGATTCAAAAACCTGTCGCCAAACGGTTTGCCATTACTATTTGGGTTCACCATTGGCTAACATAATTATATATAATATATCAATTATATGCTACAGTACCAAAATTTTATATAATAAATAGATAATTATTATTAATAGAGTAATATATATTACATAAGTAATATATGAGAAAATTTATAAATTATGTAATAATTTATAAATTATTATACTAGTTACAATTATTATTTATACATTCATATAACATTATATTAATTACCATATATGATAATAATAGTAGCAATTTAATTAAAAATAATAGATGGGACTTTTGGCTACATTTTCATTGATGATGAATCACAACTTTAATGTTAATAAGATCAAAATATCATAAATTTAAGTTAACTACTTTTCTTAATCATTAATATTTGTTATTGGGGAGCTATGGGTCCATGCATCTCGTGCATGGCTATGTAACTAAAGCATTGGAATCAAAATTACAGTCCCACAACATCCCTAGAAAATCTAGAATCATATGTATGTAATAGATAGAATTGAAAGAACACGTAATTAAAATTATGTACCTTAAGGACAACTCCTCCTCTCTTACTTCTTCTCCTTGTTTGGGTTGTTACAAACACCAAACACCTTCTTTGTCCTCTTAAGGGCATGAAAAAGATGAAGAATAACAGTGTGTAAGGGTTGTTAGAGCACCAAACAAGATGAATTCAAGTAGATGCTTAATTGAGAGTTAGATTATAATCAAGTCATATGCAATTAAACTCATGCAACAATTGCATAAAATTGCATAAAAAACTTCAAGATCACTCCTCTCAACCTCCAGAACTTTTATAGACCTTTAACATCTCAATGGAGTGTGTTTTTGGCTGAATTTTGTTGTTTGTACATAAGTAAAGAACTCACTTGTATACCACTTGTCATAAAGTGGGTCACACCTCTCAATGGAGTGTGTTTTTGGCTAAATTTTGTTTTTTGTATATAAGTGAAGAATTCCCTTATGTACGACTTGTCATGAAATGGGTCACTATAGTGATCATGACCTTTAAGTCATGATCATATAAAATGACAGCCATGCACAATTTGTTTCATCTGATCTTCTATGCATGTGACCCTTAGATTCCCAGTTATTTTGGGCATTTGTATTAATTCTTAATCTGAGCATATCATGAATGGTTTCATACTACTTGAATTAACCCTTAATCTAAGCAAATCATGAAGGGATTCATGCTGCCAATTTACTAGAATGTAAATGAATTAACACACGAACTCTTCGATAGTTAATTATCCGACTTACGAACCTTTTCATAGATAATTACCATTCAATTCGTCTCTTCACCATCCCATACCCAATACCCCACTTGGTTCAGAGTATGAGCTATGTGTCAACTCCCACTAGACTGATTACATCACATTTAGTTCAAGTGATGTTAGTTCTTGTCTTGGGGTTCTCATTACTATATGTGTCATTGAAGACTCTCTTTATAACACATAACTGCTTTATCCAGAGACTCTTGAGTAGTGTCCTTGATAAGAGACTATGGGTATCATCTCCTTCTATCAAGAGTGGTGAATCATTTTTTAGCTACCTAATTATCTTCGAATACTAATAGTTGTACGTAATCACCACCCTACGAGGGACCTCGTCTTGAGGCAATAAGGAATAGTGTCAAAACACAGGATCAGTGTCTAAGATATCTTTGAGTATCTCAATTCTAAGAATATTTGCACCATTGTTATAATGAGATTAATTACTAAAATTTGATAGATCATCCATATGATAATCTTATAGTGGGTCATTCAATGTACTTGTTACTTTTAGTAAGCATCCACATGTTAACTCTAAACATCTCATGCTTACAGCTTATAAGATCGACTACTTGATCAAATCAAGGAGTATAACATATGATAATCTATCCAGATTAACAATAGCTTGCCTCATTAATCCTATAACTAGGGATAATTTAGATACTAATATAATTGCACATGAAAGGAATCTCATTATCACGATCTCTTTATGATTTTCTTCATGCTATGTTTTGTATCATGGACTTCATTAATTTGATTTAATATCGACATCAATTCATAAGTAAATGAACATCAAATTATAAAAAATTACCTTCCGCTTTATAAATCAAAATAAAGTTTGTACAAAAGTGCTAAAGGCAATTTCTTTTAGAGCACTACTATAACAATCATCCATTTGCACTGAAACCAATCGCTTTTGTATCTATTACCATAGGCTAGTACAATAGAGTCAAATCTCATTTGAGGAAGTTGCTTAGTCACAGGATCAATGATGTTTTAATCTATGGACACTCTTTCTATCTTCACATCACCTCTATTAATGATCTCCCTGATCAGGTGATACTCCTGAGTATGTTCTTGAAACTCTAATGAGACCTTGGTTCCTTGGCTTAGGCAATAGCCCATTGTTTTGACAATACAATAGTATCAATTCTACAATGCTCAGAACCACTCCAAGTTCCATAACAAACTTTTTAATCTAAACAACTTCTTTTGCTTCTTCTTCAGTTGCAATGTACTTTGATTTGGTCATTAAATCTGCAGTCATCTTTTTTTTGGAACTTTTTCAACAAACTGCTCCACCATTTAGTTTGAAAACACAACCTGACTGGGAATTGGAGTCATTCTGGTTAGAATGAAAATTGGTAACTATATGCCTGTTCACTATGAGATCTTCATCTGCATATATTAAGAATACATCCTTAGTCCTTCTCAGGTACTCTAGGATATTCTTGATAGCCACCCAGTGACATTCACCAGGATCTGATTAACATGTGCTCGTAATACTTAGATAATACGATATATCGGGTCTTGTATATAACATAACATACATAATTGACCCTATTGCCGAATCATATGGGATTAAACTTATACGAATCCTCTCATCTTATGTCTTGGGATGCATAGATTTTGAGAGTTTTGTCCCACGAGTCATAGGAAAAAAACCCTCTCTTGGACTGCTCCATGCTAAACCTATTTAGCACTTCATCTATGTATGTAGACTGTAAAAGACCTAACAACCTCCTTGATCTATCTCTATAGATCTTTATTCCAATATATAAGTTGCTTCTCTAAGGTCTTTCATGAAGAAATTCCGAGACAACCAAAATTTGACATATTGCAAACTTTTGACATAATTTCCTATTAGAAATATGTCATCCATATATAACACAAGGAATATGATAGCATTCCCACTAACCTTTTTGTACACACAAGGTTCATCCAATTTTATGAGAAACAAAACTCTTTGATTGTCGCATCAAATTGGATGTTTTAAATCTGAGATGATTGCTTCAATCTATAAATGTATTTTTGAAGCTTTCATACCTTTTATCATCTTTGGATATGAAGCCCTCAGGTTATATCATATACACATCCTCAGCTAGGTTTCCATTCAGGAAAGCCATCTTCACATTCATTTTCCATATCTTATAATCATAATAAGTAGCAATGGCTAGGAGCATTCTAATGGATTTAAGCATGGCTACAGGGCTAAATGTCTTGTCATAGCCAACTCCTTATCTTTAATGATAACCATTAGCAACTAGCCTCACTTTATAGGTAATCATATTACCATCCATATCGATTTTCTTCTTGAAAATATGGGTTTTAACCCTTTGGGTGGGTTAATATGGAATCCATTTTGGACTTCATAAATTGAAGCCATTTGTCAGATTCTGAGCTCTTTAGAGCCTTTTCATAGGTTATAGGCTCATCGTCCTCTATAAGTAATACATCATTATGTTCACTTACAAGAAATCTATATCTCTCTAGAACATTATATATCCTGTTTGACCTACGAACATTTTGTGTGTCAGAAGGTTCAACTATTGTCTCATCTCTAGGTTCAGGCAGTTAATCTGTGTTTATTTAAGTATTATAAACTTTATTAAGTTTAACTTTGCTCCCACTGTCTTCTCTTATAAAAAACTCTCTCTAAAAAGACAACTTGCTTTAAGACAAACAACTTTTTCTCTAAAGCATTGTAGATCTGATATCCAATTATTTCCTTAGGATAGTCTATAAATAGACATTTATCATATTTCACTTCAAGCTTGTCTGATTGATTCCACTTCATGTAAGTTGAATAACCCCAAACTTTTATATGAGAAACATAGGGTTTCTTGATAGTCCATATCTTATAGTAATATCAACTATTTTTTAAAGGACTCTGCTTATCACATAAATAGCAATCTCAAGTGCATAACCCAAAAAGGATTTTAGTAGATCTGTTAAGTCCATCATTAACCTTACCATATTCAACAAGGTTCAGTTTCTTCTTTTTGTCACACCATTATGTTGTGGTATGTAAGGTCGAGTCCACTGGGATACAATCCTATTATCCCTGAGATAACTTAGAAACTCCTCCTCGTTCAAGTATTCACCACCTCGATCTGATCAAAGTGTCTTGACACTCTTACTGAGCTATTTCTCTACTTTATGTTTGAATTATTTGAACATTTCAAAATTTTCAGACTTATATCTCATTAGATACACACACATATATATCCTGAATAATCATCGATAAAAGTAATGAAGTACATAAAACCACCTCTAGTATGAATAGACATCAGACCATATACATCAGAATGTATTAGGTCTAATAACCCATATGCTCATTCACCCTTTCCTTTAAAAGGTAATTTAATCATCTTACCTAACAAGCAAGGTTCACATGTGTCATATGATTCATAATTAAATGACCCTAAGCTACCACTCTTATGTAACTTAGATATGTGTCTCTCACTTATATGGCTAAGTTGACTATGTCATAAGTAAGATAATTTTATCACGTTTTTATCTTTTATTTTCATTGATATTTAAAATTGGATTTCACATATCAAATATGCAAATACCATTGCACAATGTAGCAGTACCATACAACATTTGATTCAACATAATTGAACAACCATGCTTGAAAAAGTTAAATGAAATCCCATTTTATTAAGACATGAAATAGATACAATGTTCTTTGTCACAATGGGTACATAATAGCAATTGTCAAAAATTAATTCTAGCCGACTAGGAAGATAGGTTCCTACAAATAATACAATAACTCTTGCTCTATTTCCCACACGTAGGTCCATCTCTCCCTTCTTGAATAGTCTACTATCCTTGAGGCCCTGCTTGTTAACACATATGTGTGAGTCACATTCGGTATCTAATACCTAAATATTATAATCAGAAATAGTATTAACCTTAATAAAAATAATATACCTGAAGTAAATGGTGGAGCATCTAATGCCTTCCTCTACTTTAGCGACTCCAGATAAGTTTTATAGTTCATCTTCTAATGCCCATCCTTATTACAATAGAAGCATATTCCCTCTAGTGTATTCTCCTTTGCCTTCTTCTTGGCTACACCTCCCACTGGCTTCTAGGACTTCTTCTTCTTTTTTCAATCCCTCTTACGAGAACCAAAATTAGAGTCCACCAGCATCATAACCTTATTGTCCTTCCTGACAGTTTGCTCAACTGTTTTGAGTAAATTAATCAACTTAGGTATCGAGGTGGATACTTAGTTCATTCGATAGTTAAGTACAAATTGTGAATAACTATCAGTCAAACCATTCAGAATTAATTCTATACTTAATTCATTATCCATTATGAAACCCAAACTAACTAACCTCTCAATGTATCCATTCATCTTCAGCGCATACTACATTGGAGACGATCCCTCAACCATTTTAGACCATAAGAGCAATCTCAAGGTCTTGGACCTTTCAGACTGTGCTTGTTCATCAAACAATTCCCTTAGATGGAGACTATGGTATGAGCATCTATAGCTTCGTGCTGCTTTTGTAACTCTGGTGAAATATAGGCCAGCATAATACAACTAGCCAACTTACTATCATCCAACAACTTATTGTAAGCTTTTTGATCCTCATTAGAGGCATTGACACCAGGGGGATTGGGAAGTGGCTCATCTAGGGCATATCTTAGTTTCTCAAATTTAAGAACAATTTTGAAATTCTGTAGCCAATCTAAGAAGTTTGGTCCCATAAGTTTGTTGGAGTCTAGTAGAGACAATTAAGTTCACACTAAACAAAGACATCATGGCAATTCAATAACCTAGAAGAATGAGAAAGAGCGTTAAAATGTACATAAATGCCTATCAATAAAGACTTTAATCACATGCTTTATAGGTCCCATTATTTTATCCAAATCTATAGCCCTCACTATGAATCCAAGAAAACTTATAGTTTTCCTATTGGGTCGATGTCCAACACCACTAAGAATGACCTTGGGTTTACCCAATAAGCCACTTTAGGTCAATCGATAGGTATCATTCATACCAATTGCATTCAATATGCAACTATCGACTCATGCCATCAACTATTGATTTAGCACGCTTATTAGGTTATCAACTCTTTATGCATATACATCTCATCTATACTACCCAACGTAGCCTTTATATACGTTGACCTTGAGTTTGTCCGATAATTCAATGCTTCTAGTTAGGACCAATCCATTAATCTAAAAATCTAATTTCTATGGTTTAAACATATTCATATAGAGAGGGCTTGGGTTTTCCCAACAACCTAACTCTAAAAGAACTTTGATTCTTCCTATATTAATGGAAAGCGTGAGCACTAATATTTTGGTTAAGAGATTTGTTCTTAAGTCTCATTAATACTTAGATAGACTTATATGTATCCGCATATATATTTAGATAGTTACGATAACTATATGGCATAATTATGGATGCCTCAATTAAATTGAGCCTATGTCCATAACCATTATATCATGCCTTTTTAACCAACCTTAAAATGCATCTAATGTATGTAACACACAAAGGATGTTTAATTTATGTTATGACTTAACTATGCATCAAAAGTTTGTGATTCGATTTAACTCTTGAACTGAATCGGGTTCTATTATTAGTCTCGGCTAATTCAAATTATGAATATGATTCAATTAGGAACCCTAAAATTCAATTATTTTGATGTCCAAATTAAACACTTTAGTTCTAATACATATGCCTTTTCTAGTCACACCAGAAATGCAATGATCTACTTAGATTAATTCTAAATTAATCCCTAAGGTTTCTAAAATTTTTGAAAATCAATTAGTCATCTAAAACATCCCTAGGTCATCTAAATTTATCAAGACAATTTTGACACAAGCCAAAAATATCTTGACTGAAAAAATTATCAAGATAAATAAGTTAACCTATTAAACACTAAAGAGACCGATTTGATGTCTAGAAACTTTCCAAAACCCTAATTTCAATCATATGCACTTAACATACTACTAGCATAAAAATATAAATTTCTTATCTCATAAAATTGTTTTAAGGTCTTATAACCGAAACACATACACATAAGTCATCAATCAAGTCAGCCCCATCAGCTTTCCAAAAGCTAACCAATATTGACTTTGTCTTGATCTATTAATTGAATCAAGTTCAATTAATTATGGAAAAATTACAGAGTCTTATACACATTCTAAATATGCCTAATAAAAATTACATAATCTAATTCCTAGGAATTCTTTGTGAACTAAGTGGAATTAGCCAACACATAATATGTCTACTAACACTTGTTATACACCACCAGCATGCATGTAAAATCGAGAATAATAATTAATCACTTCAAAAATAGGTTTCATACATCTTATACACATGGCAACATCATATGTGCACACTAATGAACAAAATTCATTAAAAAATTGTTTATAAAATTATTCTGGAATTTACAAGCATGCATGTTCATCAAATTTCCATAATTTCCCAAAACTTCATACATACATTAGGCTGAAATTAAAATCGTAATAAAATAGAAAATGACATTCAATTGCAATTTCCTTTGAGAAAAATATAATGTACGAAAGAAAATTATAATTTTCTTTCAAGAAGTATTAAGAAAATTTCAAAATTAGCACATGCATTCTATTTTTCAGAAATTCCCAGAAACCATCATATGAACACACTGAAAATTAATTCTCAATAAAATAGCGAATGACATTCAATTGCAATTTCCTTTGAATTAAACATAATATAATGTCTTATAAACATTTTTGTGAAATAAAAATATAAAAAATATTCTATAAAATTTATACAAAATTTTCCAAATCAACATGCATGTCAGTCATAACCTAGCAAATAGTTTGCACATGTTCAATAAATCATCTAATACATGCATATGTTGCTCTGATACCACTATAGGGAAGCCATGGGTCCATGCATCTCGTGTATAGCTATGCAGTGGAAGCATTGGAATCAAAATTCCAACCCCTCGATGTTAATGGTAAAACCTATCTACTTGTTTTATGCTAAAAAACTACAAGTGTATGGGGTCATGACTTGTAGTTAAAAAGAGCAGATATCGATCCCACAGGGATTGATTCCCAAAAACTACTTAATTTACATAAAAATTTGTTTAAGAAATGAAATTGTTTGATACAAATAATCTGGAAAATTAAATTAAAATTAAAAGACTAAAAACAAAGCAATAAATAATACGAAAGTGCAGAAAAAAATCAGAATTCAAGAATATAAAGACTAGAGACTACTTTTTTTCCCTATTTGGTCTCCCTCCTATTTTATTAATCGAATTGTGTCTCACCCTATATTTTTGGATGTATTAATTACCCTCTCTCAAGGTGTGATTAATTTTCCCTAATTGAATTAATGGGAATTAGTTGGACGATCTCTCAACCTACCAATGACTCTACTGATTCAACTAGTTATTAAACTATCCTATGGGTGATCAATTGAATTCGTCTAGATCGCTCTTCTAACTAATCCATTAACATCATCATTTATGTATGTCAAGCTTACATTTAGGTTCATAGATCAAAGAACTTGGTTAATTTAATATCATCAATCATATGTATATTATATACATGCTTTCCAATTCTTTCTCTAAGATTATAAGATCACAAAGTATTTGATTCTCATTCACCTTTACTTAATACACATTACTCTCACTTGAATCACATTATCCGTATAAGATCATTTTCATTTCTATAACATCTCTAAATTTCTAGAATTTGTCTCACTGATATCAACTATCCATACTTAAGTTATAACTTCCATTATCACTTCTAACATATCACTCATTTAATCGCTTTTTCCATCATCCACTAAGTTCAATTCAAGCTTCATTCAACCTAAGTGCATCATAGGAAAGAACCTAACCATTTGTTGTGTCAAACAACACATAAAAGAAGCATATTTCACTTAATAACCATTCCCATTTTCCAGCTTTTCCAACTCTATTTTTAGGTCAATTTTGTGTGACCATTTTGATCTAGAAGATAAGGTATTTAGGCAAAAAACTTTCTAAAAACATGTTCTTCTTTGTCTTAAGTTTCTAAAAAAATCATGTTAGAGCAGTTTGGCTCAGTTTTCTGCAAGTTATGACCAAAATACTAAAAAATGTTTTCAAACAATGACAACACCCAGTACTCAATTTCAAGCTCAATTTAGAAACCCATAAAGACATAATTCAACACAAAAAATGTAGCCGTATGTCTCTAATTTATTTTAAATTAAAAATAATCCCATTTAGATATCTACAGATTAAGATATGGCTAAAATACAGATGCCTATTCAGTGGAAATACTCCATCTAACATATTCCAGCATAGGGGTCTATCACAGGCAGTATTGGGGAAACAGACATAACTTGAGCTCTAGTCACTATTTTTTCAAGAAACGTTCACAGAGATCAATTTGAGACCTATATCTACAACTTTAATTCTTTGAGTTTCTTCAAATTCGTTCTCTAAGGATATGAAAGACAGATCGAAAAAGAAAGATGAAATTGAAACTAGAATTTCAACTTACCTTGATAACCTCTTTCCTTCTCCTCTTCTCTCCCCCTTCTTCTCTCCTTCTCTTCTTATTTTCATTTTTCACCCTCTTCTAACATTATGACCGTCCTTCACTCTCACTTCTATTGCCCTTTTCATTTATTTTCTCTAGAAAATTCAAAGAAAGTCAAACCAATTCGTGTCACCATTTCATTGGCCCATATGTCACCATTCTATTGGTACATATATTGTCCTTCTATTGATCCATATGTTACTATTCTATTAGTCCATGTGTCACTTACTTTAGGCTCCCTATGTAACTCATTTAAGCCTCCATATGTCACTACCTATAAGGCTACACATGTCACCAATTGTAAGGCTACATATGTCACCAATTATAAAGCTACACATGTCACCAATTGTAAAGCTACACATGTCACCATTCTATTGCTCCACATGCCACAAGTATAAGGTGCCATTTATCACAAATTTAAAGGGCCAATTGTCACTCATGTAATCATTCCATTTTTCATCCAATTAGCTAAGCCACGTGTCCCTCATTCCCAATGCCACATGTCACTATTTTGTATGCCTAATATACCAGAATGTCCATGTATCATTTTTGTCTTGCTCCTTAACTTTTTTCCTAAATTTAGGTGCACACATCACTTTATCAATTACTCAATTATATCAATATATTCCCAATTCACTAATTATAATCTGTCAAATAAGATTCAAGACATAACTAACACACAATTGCATCATAATCATTTAAAATCTTTTATACCCTAGATATGTCAATTGAGTGCATATACTATCTTTACAATGTTTCTAAATCATGATTCATGCGTGTATGCAAATATAATGTAAGCCAATGGAATGCTCTTCATATATTCTCACATGATATGGCTCAACCTAGCAATTACGCCTTAAGTGTAGGAACAAGTTAATAAGGTTCTCATTTAACATGAAATTTTAAGTTCCTATCATTTTATCAATGTAGTTACCATTTCTCAAATTTTTTTAAATTTCCAAAATAAATATTTTTTTTACCTTGTTAGTTACATTCGAGGTTACACTAGCATTTTTCAATGATATATTATTCTTCTTTAGGAAACCATGTTTTGAGATAATATATTCTTCATCCCTTTATTAATAATAATGTAGTTTCTTTTTAAATGCTATAAAATTTCAAACCCACTGTTAAACTCCTCATACAACATTAACTCTCAACTTTTTTTAATAAGGAATTGTTGTTATGGTAATGCCTTAAAGACAAATGTTAATCAAACATAAATCAATTTTGATTTGGTAAATTTAAGAAGACAAGATGGCATAGAGAAGAGAAGGCAAGATAGGGTAAATTGTGCCCTTATAGATGTTAGTGGAAATAATCTAATTCAAAGGCTTGGGTAACCTACAAAAAGGTTGAGGACACAAAGGGATGTTAGTGATGCTTTTGAAATAGTTACAAAATCCTATAAAAAGGAACAAGAGAATAAGAAATAGTGTGCAATATTACTTAGGACAGTCACAAACACTGTTGAATCAGAATCCATGCCTTATGATAGACGTTTCAATGAACTTATTAGTTAAAAAGAAGTTAATGATAATTGACATCAACAACCTTCTTGTTGATATTATACCATATCATTTTATCTATATACAAGGTGATTTACAAATTTTTTATTCTTGAACTAATTATTTTAGTGGATTATCTATTTTATACTTCAGTTTTTAAGAGGCCCTACTATGGTGATTTATTTAACATTTTCTTCGAAAAATTTAATGTTGGTATCTGGTCATCAAGAATAAAGTTAAGCACTAGTCATGATCTTCTCATATATGTGATTTTAACTTGTTTACATTTAGCTTACAAAGAAGAATTATAAGAGTTATGCAACACTATTTAACATTAAATATCCATTACCCTTAAGAATTTTTTCACTAGTTATGGGAGAAACTTAAACATACTGATTGAGTTCCTATTTAGGAACTGAAGATAAAAAATTATATTTTTAGATAATTTTAATATATTAGGTAAGAGCAAAGGAAATTTTTCATTCATTTAAGTAATTAAAAATGTAAACATATATTCAATCAATGAATTAGTAGGGATTGATGAATTGTTTAATCAATATAGGATCAATCTCACAGTACTGATACGGGCCACACCGTGATTGAGAATAGGAGGAAGACATTTTTTAAAAGGAACTAAAAATTTTATAGATAAAACATGACCCTTTTACTCCATATAATTATTGAGATTACAATGAATCAAATACAATGTTATTGGATGGTACATTGTACAAGGAGTTACTCAATTCAATAAGCTTACTTTACCGTATATCTAATGTATCCAATTTTGGATTGTAATTGATTTCCTTGTTCTGAACTTATCAAAGCTAAATATGATTATATCAACATTTCTTTTCAGCCATATACTGGAGTTTTTCCACAGCCATACATATAGTAGGAGATGAAAGATTGTAGTATAGTTGATACGTGTTTTATCATAGTATTTTCTCTAAGTTAAAGAGTTTATCCTTATCTTATTTTTCTTTGATATTATATTTAGGACTTTTAACATGACTAACTAGTGAGATTTAAAGGCATCTAGATTAATTAATTTTGGATCACAATGTCCCTAAATTTTGTTGCTCATAATCTTTATGGTTAACAGTTAATAATAGAAGCAGATACTCGATAGAGTTTTTATTATAGGATTTATCACTAATTAATGTTGTCATTATATGATGTAATTTTATTACTGAAGAAATGATCACACATTCATGTGATTAACGCAAATTAACGTTTTATTCTATTAATATAAATGTAATCATTATTCATCTAAGTTAATTTCTATAAATACCAAACTATGTGAAATCAACTGCATCAAACAAATCATATAATTTTACTGTTGATTGATATGATTAAACTATAGTATGTTTTCTAAGTGTTAGAGTGTGTTTTGTAGTGTTTTATTAAATGATAATCATATGTTTAGGACTTAGATTTATGTTCTTATAAATGTTATGTGTGTTTTGTTTGATTAATTATTGTTTAAGGAAATAAACAGGAATTTACGTCTTTATTTAATTCTTGGTAGGTTTTTTGTGTTTTTTATTTGATTAATATTGTTTAAGGCAACAAATAATAGTTTATTGCTTAGTTATTAATTCTTTATTTTTAGTTTAGTTCTTAATTATTCATCTTATAGTTTACTTTAAACAAAGTTTACAAAAATCGTTGGGTGATTATTACAATCCTCGTGGGACAATATATTTTATACTATAAGTTATTGTCTATATACTTGTAGTTATGAAAATTTTCAATTAAAAATTCAGTAAGTTTTTAGCGCCATTGTCGAGGATATAGCATCTGTTACAGTCTATTTACCTTACTTTAAGGAATTAACACTTTTCTTGTTTGATTACAAGTGTATGAACATAAGATCAACAAGAAGTTTGAGTAAATTAAAGGATAAAAAAGTTTATAATATCACCAAGTAAGAGAGGGAGACTCAAAAAGTGAGACGTAAAGAAGCAATAAAAGGATCAATGGCAGAGGAATGGAATCAAGGAGAGCAGCAAATAACTCTTATGGAATTCATAAGGTTAGGTTTCAATACAAATCAGTAAGGAGTAATGAGACCACTAGTGTAGACCAATACATTTGAAATCAAACCAATATTGTTGAATATGTTGCAAACCAACATTCAGTTTTATAGACCAACTTCCTGGAGATACATGACACTTAAAGATCGAGCCAAAGCATGGTTAAACTCTCTCAACCCAGGGAACATCACAATATAGGACTATTTTATGTAAGCCTTTTTAGCTAAATACTTCCCCTTAACGAAGATCACTGGACTCATAAAGGAAATCACAAATTTCCAGTAAAACAAAGGGGAGTCATTATATAAGGAATAGGAGCAATTCAAAGAGTTAAAAAGGAGCTACCCACATAATCACTTGCTGAAGGAGTTCCTTCTGTAAATATTCTACACTGATGTGAATCTACCCATGTGAAGCACTATAGATACAATAGTTGGTGGCTATTTAATGAGGAAAATAGTTGAAGTATCATATAAATTGTCAGAAAAGATGGAAACAAACACTATCTATAGATTTCTGAAAGAAGTAAACAGAAGCAAACCTTTAGAGATGAAAATAAAGTGTTTGTTATGGATTCAATGATAGTATTACAAGTTGAGTAACAAATTTATCCAAACAATTAAGAAGCCTAAAAGCAACTTCTTCCATCCCAACCAAGGTAAATTTAGTATGGATGCAAACTATGTGGATAAGAAAATCATGTCTTAGCAGATTGCTTCCTACTGCAAAAAATAACATGGAGTAGCTCAACCTCATGAGAGCACAAGATGGTCAAAGATGTAATAACCCCTATTTCAATACCTATAATCCTAGTTAGAAAAATCACCCAAAAATTTCTTGGTCTAATAATGGAGGAAATTTAATAAAGCTTAAGCTCCTCAAGATTTCAACAAGATAGGCAAAATTATTTAGAGTAAAAAATGGAAAAATTGATGTATGTTTTAAATTCCAAATTCATGGCCCAAGATGAGAACTAAAAGAGGATTGAAGCTAAATTCAACCAAATTATGAATAGTCATGCTTCTTCTGTCCATAGTTTGAAGATTCAGATGGGCCAGTTAACTAATGCATTGTGTACATAAAGTATAGGAAGTCTCTTAAACAACATGGAATCTAATCCAAGGGAGAAATTGAAGGCCATAACATTTATAACTGTAAGTGAGTTAGAAGAATCTCACAAAAGAAGAAGACTAGGAGAAAAGGGACAAGAAAGAAGAGAGAAAAGAGGAAACTCCACATCTTCCTCCCTCTCCATATGTGTTAATGATTCCTTTTCAACAGAGGTTACAAAAGAATCAAATGGATTTACAATTTGCAAAGATTGTGGAAAAGTTAAAGAAATTACAATTTAACTTGTCCTTTATGGAAGCTTTGGAGAGCATACCTAGGCGAAGTTTCTTAAAGAAATCTTATCAAATAAGCAAACTAGGGAGGACAATCAAATAGTCTCTTTGACTAAAAGTTGTAGCTCTATAATTAATAGCCATTTGCCTTTAAAATTGTAAAGACCTAGTGATTTTCACTATACCTAATGTTGTTGGTAATTTAGAATTTTCTAAATGTTTATATGAATTAAGTGCAAGTATTAATCCTATGCCTTTTTCAATTTTCGGTAAATTGGAGCTAAGAGATGTGAAACCAACATCTATGCTTATTCAATTAGTGGATCAATCTATAAACAAATTACTTAATGTGGTAAAGGATGTTAAGTCAAGAGGACTTTACGATGATTAATTTTGATGACAATCAAATAATAATAATTTTAGAAACAAATGAATGTTTTTAACAAGCATGTTCAGTGTGCAGACAAAGTGCAGACGCAGAAGCAAAGTCAATATAGACGCAGACACAGACGCAAAATCAATATAGACGCATACGTAGACACAAAATCAATATAGACGTAGACGTAGACACAAAGTCAATATAGACACAGACGTAAAGTCAATATAGGCGCAGACGCAGTCGCAGAAACAAAATCAATATAAATGCAAACGCGAACGCAGATGCAGACGCAGACGTAAAGGCAACACTAAAGCAAAGAAGACACAGACAATACCACGAAGATACATTAGTACGTTAAAGCAATTATTTAGTCAGAGTTAATTATAGAACTCAACTAATGACGGTTACCTATAAGTGGTTATCAAGAATCAAGAAGTCGTTATCAAGAGTCAAGAAGTAGTTAGAGACGAAGGCTATAAATATTAGTCGTAGTTGAAGATGCTACAATCTTAGAAAATTTGAGACAAGTTAGAAAGCTAGACAATCTGAGAGAAAATTCTTATAGTGCTTACTTAGAATAGAGCTAACATTACTGTAACAAAAGCTCATAATCTTTTTCTAGTGAGAGAAAGAAAAGACTGATGGCCTGGAAAGGCTAAAATAGTGAAAGAATACTTTGTAAGAAACCTACTTTGTAAGAAACCTGAAGAGGCTCTGGAAAGGAAGAAAGAATAATATCGTTTGGAGAATAGTAAAACACTCAGACAAACTCTGAGGACTAGATGTAGCCCATAGTTTAGGGTGAACTATTATATAAATTATAGTGTCTATTCTCTACTCTTTACTTCAGTTTATTTTTTTGTTAAAAATCATATAGAAGTAATTTGTAATTTAACTACGTAATAATTTGTGATATCTTTTTAACAAGAAAGGAAAGTTCTTTTCAAGATTTTATATTGAAAAAGGAGGATACACCATTCAACCCCCTTCTTATGTATTTAGTTTCTTGAACATAAAGTCTATACTAACGTGTGATTTACTTCAATTGGAATCAGAGCTCGGTTTCCTAGAACCAACTTTACAAACCAAGGACAAAGATCCATAGCAGAATCACACGTGTTCATAGCTGAAGGTGCCTCCGTCACAAGACCTCCTGCGTTCAATGGTGAAGATTATCATTA
>JANZXR010000005.1:20381541-20393156 GCA_027575705.1 Erythroxylum echinodendron
AATGTTTCATACTTCAAACTAACTTGATAAAAAAATCAAAACATATTTGATTAAAATTGATAACCTTTCTCATTAAAAAGTATTATTGAATATTTAAGGAGTCCAAACAAAAGGTCAATTTTATAGAAATATCCGTAATTGTGTCAAATTTGAAAATTCTTCAATTTTCATATTATACCTAAGTTGAAAGAATAAATTAAAGCACCAAAAACAAGTTTTGACAGGGTTAGAGGTTGGAATTATAACAAATAAAAACATAATTACAATATCTAAAAATCAATTTCATAAAAGAATGTATAACATATAAAGCCCCAAATTTTAAAAAAAGACTGATATCTTTGTAGTTTTTTGGTTGGTATTTGTCTTTGAATGTGCAACATCCTTGGTATACGTTTGGCAAAAATATTTGAGGGATCTATTCCTATTACTCATATTGGAAGCGAAAAGAACAATTGGAGGAAGATGACTCTATAAATAAAGCATTTGAGTCTTTATCGCATTCACACATCCAAAGAGTTGAGTTTTTTGGCTTGACTTGTAATAATTAACCTTTGGAATATTTAATATCTTTTTAAAAGGTTGAATATTTGGGCATAACTTGGCCTAAATGGCTTTAAAATACATTGCTTGACAAAGCTTATTTTAAAGTTCAAGATGCTTTTATATAATAATAGTTGCAGCTTTATTTTGTTCTAATATTTTTTTCCTCAAAAAAATAAATACATTACTAGTAATTATATCTTGTTACCATTAAAACATCAATTGAAACTTCCTTTGGTTCAACAATTTCCTATTTTTTTATGATGACAATGTAGCACCCCTACTGCTATAAGGTACATACCGGAACATCTATATGACATTCTAGTACATACATTATAACAATGGCATGTTATAGCCTCACTTTCACTTTATCACATGGTAATTTATTTCGTTTGATCATGGCATCTACTATCGTACAAGAAAGTCACCAAATTTTTAAAACAAATTTCCTCTTTTCATTTTATAAATACCGAATGTATGTACATTGTAGCTTTCCAAAAATCTGTACATGTACATCATCATATCCTAATACAAAATGTACTACATGAAAGAGGAAATACAAAGATCTAACTAAATCCTTCAATCCAGCTGACCGACCTTTGAGCCATATCTTCTTCACAAAAGTACAAGAATTAAGCTTCTTGAACGATCTCTCAGTAGCTAGAATCCTCTCTGTATCCTGAAATGTCAACGTGCAATTTTGGGTGAGTTTTGTGAACTTAGATGAGGTAACCATCATTGATGGTTAACTCAATTCATGCAACATATCATTTCACATAATAGATAATTCACATCATTGCATTTTTCATATAAGAGTAAGACAATTGCATTTCAATCAATCAAACATAATTAATATAATTTATATGGAATGCACATGTGACTCTTTTCAAATTATTACGTTGTTATAACTGAGTGCTTAAACTGTCCCGTATCTATTATAAATATCGGGCTCATTTATACTGTCCCTTATCCATTGAGGATACAGGGCTCATTTTTATATAGTGAGCCTTCGGCTCTTAATCACTGTCTAAGCTCGAGGCTCTTTTCACGCGTTGAGCTTTAAGCTCTGATCGATGGCTACTCTAGTCACAACTCTCATTATCTGATCATGTATTCATGTATGGAATGCATCTTACATTTTCAATCAATCATATCATAACACATTTAGTTCTTCACGTTAACATTTAAGTAGCACTTCAACATACATCCCACAATTCACAATTATCGAACCTTCTGTCCGAAATTCAACACAATTCAATTCACATTCATTTATCATTCATAACAACAATTAAACAAACAATAATTGAGAGAAACCATATAGGTTACTCATAGATCACTTCCGAAGCTATTATCTCAAAGTTCCGACAACGTCAGGATGTTGACGTTCCAATTGCTCCTCTATAACACAATTATAAATATTCATTTATGCACATGTATGTATGTGAAATGTATATAATGCATGTTCATGACAATCTCGGGTATCTTTCCATTATTCTCATCACATATTCATACATATTTCCAAACTCACATAAGTATCATTTATACTTATGATTTATACCTCAATAAAACCATAGAAATCACCTTTGTCTGATTCAGCCTATATCCATTCAGATAACTACAAAACAAGTTATGATCAAAATACTGAAACATCTTTAAGCTGTGCAGGAAAGTTGGTCGCGGAGAAGACAGGAATTGGCCGCGGCAAACCAAGGAGTTTGCCGCGATGAACTTTTGCAAGTTGGCCTTGGCGAACCAAGCCCGAGAGCAATTGTGCAAGTTGGTCGCGGCGAACTTTCATAGAAGCAGTAAACAAAACTATTCCTCATCAATCTCTTCCTAAATCATCTCTTTTACTTAATCTATCACTTCTAACTTATATCCACCTCATTTCTTCTTCAATAATACCCAATTACAGTTCAATATCATCTATCCACAATTCAAAATCCATGCATGATCATATACACCAAAAACAAAACACATCATATACACATTTATCATCATGAACTTTCTATCTCAAAAATCATCTAAACAACCACTTATCAATCATCAACAAATCAAATACTCAAACAAGACATCATCAATCTTTATTCTTCATCCATGATACATACATACAATTTCATAACCAATCCATCAATCTCAAATTAGTCAACAAACAAGTTCTATTTATACTAACCCATAAAAATCAACATATAACTTAATTTCTCTTCAAATTCTTCAAGAACACCAAGAGCCCTAGCTTCTCCTACAACTCACATCCATCATTTTTCAAGGTGGTAAGGTTGGTTCTTCTTGTAGTAAATGAAAGAAATAATAAGATGGAAGTAGAAATTTAAAGATGGAAGCAAGGTTCAACGTTTATGGAGGTTGGAGAGAAAAAATTGTGAAGGAGAAAAGAAGAAGAAGAGAAAAGATAGAGCTTTCAAAGAGAGTGAGAGAAAAGCAAGTGAAAGACACTTAAATTTGGTCTTTCATTTTGAAAAAAAGTGAGGAGTCGTGAGTGGGGAAGGTTGGTAAGTGGTAGTGACACTTGTCACTGCCACTTGTCATTTTCCTATGGTCCCACTTTGACCTCTTTTAAAAAACTAGTCCATTTAACTTAAATTTCTTTTCCAATTGTCTCCAAATTTCAATGACATAAGTTATTAAATCCCAAAGTCATAAATAAAAATTTTCACTACCATTTGACTCTTAATTCTACTGCTATTTATTAATTGTCTTGCCACTTGGCATTTTTTCTAGTCCAAAATTTATCCAAATTTTTAGAAAATTTTCTAAAATTCTCCAAAAATTCTAAATTACTGAATACACTCTCCAAATCAATTTTCAACATATAAAAACCACAATTCTCCACAAAATCACATTCACAATTCAATTATAAATCAATTATACCCGGAATGTCTATAAATGCATGTACACCTATTTTCATGTGTAAAAATTCAATATTCACATATATGTACATGTCATATTATGCATGAACATGAAATGAATTTTCTAATCTCTCATAAATCACTCATATTTACTATGCTAGCCTCCTCGCAGGTAATGGGATGTTGCAACTCTCCCTTCCTTATAAGAAATTTCGTCCTCAAAATTTTTACCTATTTGCTAGAACAGGTGGGGATATTGTTTCCTCATATGCTCCTCCGTTTCTTAAGTTGCTTCCTCAGTTGAGTGGTTCCTCCAAAGGACTTTTACTAATGGAATAACTCTGTTCCTCAACTGCTTCGTTTGAGACCCCACTATCTTGATCGGCTCGTTAACATAGATTAAGTTACTAGCAACCTCAATCTCCTGAGCTGGTATCACATGTGTCGGGTCCGATCGGTATCTTCGGAGTATGCTAACATGAAATACATTATGTAATTTAGACTTTCACTCGGTAAAGCCAGCTTGTAAGCCAAAGGTCCTATCCTCTCAATGATCTCATAAGGACTAATGTACCTAGGGCTCAACTTGGCCTTCTTACTGAATCTCAATACTCCTCTCCAAGGTGACACTCTGAGAAACACTCTGTCTCTTACATTGTATTCCATATCCCTTCGATGTTGATCTATATAACTCTTCTGTCTATTTTGGGTCACTTTAATTCGGCTTTGTATTAACTTCACCTTGTCTATCGTGTCTTGTATCAATTCTGGGCCTTCAATTATTCTCAAGCCCTCTTTATCCTAATACAGTGGTGACCAACATTTTTCTGCCATATAAGGCTTCATATGGAGCCATACCGATGTTACTGTGATAATGATTATTATAAGCAAATTCTATAAGTGCCACATATTGGTCTCATGCTCCTTGGAACTCCAATACAAAAGCTCTAAGCATATCCTTAATAGTCTTAGTTATCCTCTCACTTTGTCCATCTATTTGAGGATGAAATGTTGTAATGAAGTTCAACTTAGTACCCATAGTAGACTGCAAGTTTTTCCAAAATTTCGAAGTAAATCTGAGATCCCTGTCCGATACAATAGACACTGGAACCCCATGCAGTCTCACCACCTTATTCACATATCTCCGGGATAACTGATCAAGTGAGTTATTCTCTCTCACTGGTAAGAAATGGGCCGAATTAGTCAATCGGTCCACTACAACCCATATTGCATTATTCTGCTTCGGAGTCTTAGGCAAACCCATTATGAAGTCCATAATAATCCGTTCCCATGTTCACTCCAGAATAGGCAACGAATGTAGCTTCCCTACTGGAGCTTGATGCTCAGCTTAGCTTACTGGCATGTCATACACTTACAAAAATACTCCGCCACCTTCTTCTTCATTATAGGCCACCAGAAATGTTGCTTCAGTGTGTTATACATCTTGGTAGTACTAGGATGCATAGCATAGGCGGCCATATGAGCTTCCTCAAATATCTCCTTCCTCAGATTATTCACATTAGGCACACACAACCTCTGTTTCAACCATAGTGCCTCATCTCTCAATTTAAAATAAGAATTAGGACTTATATTCACTTTATCTATAAGCTTCACCATATTAGGATCTTTACTCTGTACCTTTCTGATCCTATCATGTAACATCAGCCTCAACTTCAACGTAGCGATCAAGGCCTCATCTTGCTCCAGATTTAACTCCACATTTAGAGCTCTCAAATGAATCAAGTTAGGTAACCTCGATGTCTGAATCTGAGCTGTACTAGTATCATATTTTCTGCTCAAAGAATCAGCCACCACATTAGCCTTCCTTAGGTGGTACTTAATTGTGCAATCATAATCTTTCAACAGCTCAATCCATCTCCTCTGCCTCATATTCAACTCCTTCTAACTTAGCAAATACCTCAAGCTCTTATGATCTGTATAAATTTGGAATGTCTCTCTATAAAGATAATGTCTCTATATCTTTAGAGCAAAGACAACTACAGCTAGCTCTAAATCAAGTACCGGATAGTTAATCTCGTGAGACCTTAATTGTCTCGATGCGTAGGCAACCACCTTGCTATACTGCATCAACACACACCCCAATCCTTGATGTGAAGCATCACTATACACCACATATCCTCCAGTTTCAGACGGAATGGTTAACACTGGTGCCATAGTTAACCAATGTTTCAGTTTCTCAAAGCTCTCCTAACATTTTTCATCCCATCCGAACACTAAATTCTTCCTCAGGAGTTTTGTCAGAGGGGCTGAGATTAAAGAAAACCCCTCGACAAATCTCCGGTAATATCCGGCCAATCCTAGGAAGCTTCAGATTTCAGACACATTCCTCGGAGCTTCCTAATTCATCACTACCTCTATCTTCTTTGGATCTACCTATATGCCTTCTCCAGTCACTATATTTCGCAAAAATACTACTTGATCAAGCCAAAATTTACACTTTCTAAATTTGGCATACAATTACTTCTCCCTCATAATCTGCAGAACCACTCTCAGATGCTTGGCATGCTCATCTCTATTCTTTGAATACACCAAAATGTCATCAATGAATACAATCACAAATCTATCCAGGTAGGGCTGAAACACCTTATTCATCAAAACCATAAATGCTGCTGGCGCATTAGTTAACCCAAACAACATTACTAGAAACTCGAGGTGCTCATACTTACTCCTAAATGCACTCTTCGGTACATTAGCCTTAGCTATAATCAACTGATACTACCCAGATCTCAAATCCAGCTTAGTGAACACCTGAGCTCCCTACAATTGATCAAGCAAATCATCAATTCTAGGCAACGGGTACTTGTTCTTCACTCACCCGATTCAGTTGCCTATAATCGATGCATAACCTCAAAGTCCCATCTTTCTTCTTTACAAGTAACACTGGAGCTCCCTAAGGTGAAACACTGGGTCTAATAAAACTCTTTTCCAACAACTCCTGTAATTAAGCCTTCAACTCCTTTAGTTCTTTAGGTGCCATCATATATGGAGAGATAGATATAGGAGCAACACCTGGAACTAAATCAATTGTAAACTTCATATCCCGATCTGGAGGTAAACTAATAGCCCGGCAGGAAACACGTCTGGGAATTCCCTAAACAAGGGAATGTCCTACACATTCTGCTCAATTATAGTATCAATGACATAGGCCAAATAGGTCTCACATCCACCCTGCATCAACCTCAATGCACTCATAAACGATATCATCCTGGCTAGCACTGCTTAACTAATTCCTCTGAAAACTACTCTCGGCTTACCAGGAGATTCTAGTACTACCTCCTTGGTATAGCAATTCATGACAGCCCTATGAGCAGTAAGCCAATCCATGCCTACGATAATGTCTGTCTCCCTCAACTGTAGCATAATCAAGTCTGCCTTCAACTTTGCCTGGTCAATCCGAACCAAATATCTCTTGCAAACTTCTCCTATCACTGTAATACTACCTATTGGTGTACTCACCTCTAATCCATACTTTAACTGCTCTCTATCATAATGCAACCTGGATGTCAGATGTGGTGCGATGAATGAATGCGTAGATCCAGGATCTAGCAATACATATGCCTCAAAACCATAAACAAGTAGCACACCTGCAACAATATCTGGAGAGTCTTGTGCCTCCTGCCTAGTCATGGCATAGACTCTAGCCTGAGAGTGAGGTCGGCTGCTCCGTACCTCATTCCTGACAAAAGGACTCCCTGTGCTCACTCTGCCTATACCACAGCCTCTCTGTCTAGTCCCACAACCTCTACTCTACTGAATAGTAGCTTCACTCTCCCATTTGCCACTCATACCAGACTGGGTTCCCGTAGTAGCAGGATAGTCTCTAATCTGGTGGTCAAAGGAGCCGCATATAAGGCAAGCTCCAGATAGTCTCCAGCACTCACCACTGTGCCTCTTCCCACAGTGCTCACACGGGGGCAATTGACTCTGCACTGTACCTCTTCCACTGCCAATCTGTGCAAAACTACCTCTCTGTCTAAATCCTGACTGCCTTGATCTAGCTGGTGGTCTAAATGCTCTGTTCTGGCTCTTATTGAATCTTTTGCCAAAACCACTCTAACTCTCACTGGACCTTTTCAATCTAGATCCTTGCCCAAACTCTGCTTGTCCCTATCTCAGTAGCTGCTCAAGTCTGATCGAAGGAGCTCTCAACTCAGTGAAACTACTCAAGTTGGAGATATTTAGTCTCGTTCTGATCTCCATGTTCATCCCATCCTCAAACATCCTACACTTATCTTCTTTAATAGGAATCAAAGCAGTAGCATATCCCATCAGCTTGTTAAACTTGATCTTATACTCTGCCACTGACATCCTACCATACTTCAAATCTAGGAACGCCTTCATCTTTCTATCCAAGTAGATCTTGGGCATGTAGTTCTCTTTGAAAACCCTCAGAAAGTCTTCCCAGTTCAGATTGCAAGGCTTGGTGATACTGCCTGGAACAGTCTTCCACCATTGGTAAGCTGGGCCCTGCAGTAAAGACACTGCATAGTTGAACTCATCTAGCTCGCAGTCCATCTGATCAAAAATCCTCTCAGTCCTTTCCAACCATCTTTTAACTTCAGCAGGGTCTGTGCTGCCATAGAAATCCATAGCCCCTTGCTTTCGTAGCCTATCATACAGAGGATTCTCTACTGGCTCCTACAGATCCTAGGTCAGCATATTCTCCCACTTGTTCACTTACGATGGATGACCTATAATAAACAAGAACTTCAATCATTATCCGCATTTTCATGATATTTCATGCCTAACATTTCTATATGTCCCAACAAATGGCAAACCATGCTCTGATACCACCTAACTTTAGCACCCCCACTGTTATAAGGTACATACCGGAACACTCATACAATATTCCAATACATACCCTATAACAACAACGTGTTACAGCCTCACTTTTACTTTATCACATGGTAATTTATTTCGTTTTATCATGGCATCTACTATCGTATAAGAAAACCACCAAATTTTTAAAACAATTTCCTCATTTCATTTCATAAATATCGAATGTACATAAATTGTAGCTTTCCAAAAATCTGTACATGTACATCATCATATCCTAATTCAAAATGTACTACATGAAAAAGGAAATACAAAATATCTAACTAAATCCTTCAGTCCAGCTAACTAACCTTTGAGCCATATATTCTTCACAAAAGTACAAGAATTAAGCTTCTTATATGGTCTCTCAGTAGCTAGAATCCTCTCTGTATCCTGAAATGTCAACGTGCAATTTTGGGTGAGTATTGCAAACTTGGATGAGGTAACCATCATCGATGGTTTACTTAATTCATGCAACATATCATTTCACATAACAGATAATTCACATCATTGCATTTTTCATATAAGAGTAAGAAAATTAAATTTCGATCAATCAAACATACTTAATATAATTTATATGAAATGCACATGTGACTCTTTTCAAACTATTACGTTGTTGTGACCGAGTGCTAAAACTATCCCGTATCCATTATAGATATCGGGCTCATTTATACTGTCCCTTATCCATTGAGGATATAGGGCTCATTTTTATATAGTGAGCCTTAGACTCTTAATCACTATCTAAGCTCGAGGCTCTTTTCACGTGTTGAGCTTTAAGCTCTGATCGGTGGCTACTCTAGTCACAACTCCCATTATCTGATCATGCATTCATATATGGAATGCATCTCACATTTTCAATCAATCATATCAAAACACATTTCGTTCTTCACGTTCACATTCAAGTAGGACTTCAATATACATCTCACAATTCACAATCATCAGACCTTCTGTCTGGAATTCAACACAATTCAATTCACATTCATTTATCATTCATAACAACAATTAAACAAACAATAATTAAGAGAAGTCATCTAGGTTACTCACATATTGCTTCTGAAGCTATTGCCTCGAAGTTTTAGCAAAGTAGAGATGTTGACGTTCCAATTGCTCCTCTATAACAAACAATATACATATCACTATTTAGCACAATTATAAATATTCATTTATGCACATGTATGTATGTGAAATGTGTACAATGCAAGTTCATGACAATCCTGGGTATCTTTCCATTATTCTCATCACATAATCATACATATTTCCAAACTCACATAAGTATCATTTATACTTATGGTTTACACCTCAATAAAACCATAAAAATCACCTTTGTCTGATTTAGCCTATATCCATTCAGATAACTACAAAACAAGTTATGATCAAAATAATGAAACATGTTTAAGCTGTACAGGAAAGTTGGCCGCGGCGAACTGTGGAAGCCAGCCGCGGCGAACCAAGGAGTTTGCCGCGGTGAACTTTTCCCCAAGAGCAATTGTTCAATTTGGCCACGGCGAACCAAAAAGTTGGCTGCGGCGAACTTTCATAGAAGCAGTAAACAGAACTCATTTTCCTCATCAATCTCTTCCTAAATCATCTCTTTTACTTAATCTACCACTTCTAACTTATATCCACCTCATTTCTTCTTCAATAATACCCAATTACACTTCAAGATCATCTATCCACAATTCAAAATCCATGCATGATCATATACACCAAAAACAAAACACATTATATACACATTTATCATCATGAACTTTCTATCTCAAAAATCATCTCTACAACCACTTATTAATTATCAACAAATCAAATACTCAAACAAGACATCATCAATTTTTATTCTTCATTCACGATACATACATACAATTTCATAACCAATCCATCAATCTCAAATTACTCAACATACAAGTTCTATTTATACTAACCCATAAAAATCAACATATAACTTACTTGATTTCTCTTCAAATTCTTCAAGAACACCAAGAGCCCTAGCTTCCCCTACAACTCACATCCATCATCTTTCAAGGTTATAAGGTTGGTTCTTCTTGTAGTAAATGAAAGAAATAATAAGATGGAAGTAGAAATTTAAAGATGGAAGCAAGGTTCAACGTTTATGGAGGTTAGAGAGCAAAAATCGTGAAGGAGAAAAGAAGAAGAAGAGAAAAGATGGAGCTTTCGAAGAGAGGGAGAGAAAAGCAAGTGAAAGACACTTAAATTTGGTCTTTCATTTTGAACAAAAGTGAGGAGTCGCGAGTGGGGAAGGGTGGCAAGTGGTGGTGACACTTGTCATTTTCCTATGATCCCACTTGGACCTCTTTTAAAAACTAGTCCATTTAACTCTAATTTCTACTCTAATTGTCTCTAAATTTCAATGACATAAGTCATTAAATCCCAAAGTCATAAATAAAAATTTTCACTACCATTTGACTCTTAATTCTACTGCTATTTATCAATTGTCTTGCCACTTGACATTTTTCCTAGTCCAAAATTTACCCAAATTTTCATAAAAGTTTCTAAAATTCTCCAAAAATTCTCAATTACCAAATACACTCTCCAAATCAATTTCCAAAATATAAAAACCACAATTTTCCACAAAATCACATTCACAATTCAATTATAAATCAATTGTACCTAGAATGTCTGTGAATGCATGTACACTTATTTTCATGTGCAAAAATTCAATATTCACATATATATGCATGTCATATTATTCACGAACATGGAATGCATTCTCTAATCTCTCATAAATCACTCATATTTACGATTCTAGCCTCCCCGTAGGTAAGGGGATGTTATAAACAAAACATTTGTGATATTAGAGAAAAGAAAAGAAAATATCAAAAAGATGATTAACTCCTCAATTCATACATATAACATAAGAGACAACTCAAAATCAAAGAGATATTTTTATATGAAAATATCACAAATTTACTTAAGCATATCATATAAAGTGCAGGAAATACAAAAATAAAAAAACAATCACTTTTTCGAAATTTTATCAGTCCCTTTAAGTCTAATATCACTACTCTTTCTCTCCCTTTTTGAAATCATTAAAAAGAAATTATTAAAAAACGTAAGAAGGAAATGTTTCATACTTCAAACTAACTTGATAAAAAATCAAAACATATTTGATTAAAATTGATAACCTTTCTCATTAAAGAGTATTATTAAATATTTAAGGAGTCCAAACAAAAGTTCAATTTTATAGAAATATCCCTAATTGTGTCAAATTTGAAAATTCTTCAATTTTGATATTACACCTAAGTTGAAAGAATAAATTAAAGCACCAAAGACAAGTTTTGAAAGAGTTAGAGGTTGGAATTATAACAAATAAAAGCATAATTACAATACTAAAAATCAATTTCATAAAAGAATGTATAA
>JANZXR010000005.1:20393256-20398256 GCA_027575705.1 Erythroxylum echinodendron
GTTTTTTGGCTTGATTTGTAATAATTAACCTTTGGAATATTTAATATCTTTTTAAAAGGTTGAATTTTTGGGCTTGACTTGGCCTAGATGGCTTTAAACTACATTGTTCCACAAGCTTATTTTAAAGATCAGGATGCATTTATATAATAATGGTTGCGGCTTTATTTTGTTCTAATATTTTTTTCCTCAAAAAAATGAATACATTACTATTAATTATATCTTATTACCATTAAAACATCAATTAAAACTTCCCTTGGTTCAACAATCTCCTATTTTTTTTATGATGACAAAACATTTGTGATATTAGAGAAAAGAAAAGAAAATATCAAGATGATGATTAACTCCTCCTTAATTCATACATATAACATAATTCAATACCAATAACATAAGAGACAACTCAAAATCAAAGAGACATTTTTATATGAAAATAACACAAATTTACTCAAGCATATCATATAAAGTGCAGGAAATACAAAAATGAAAAAACAATCACTTCTCCAAAATTTTATCAGTCCTCTTAGGTCTAATATCACCACTCTTTCTGTCCCTTTTTGAAATCATTAAAAAGAAATTATTAAAAAATGCAAGAAGGAAATGTTTCATACTTCAAACTAACTTAATAAAAAAATCAAAACATATTTGATTAAAATTGATAACCTTTCTCATGAAAATTTTAGGATTACTGTCATCGAAGAGGTGTTTTTACCGATTTATATGGTCATTTACACAGACGTGTATGTGATCAGTAAGTCACTGTGATTTTTACGAATTTACACAGTCACTTACATGGGTGTGTATGTGATCGTGTAAGTCACTGCTTATTTTGGGGACTTACTAGAGTATTGATTTCTAAAGGAAAAGGTTATATCAGTTGACCACTTGAAGATATTGGTCGACTAATGTGGATGTCTCGGCTACTAAGCATGTGACCAAATAAGCAACAAACTCATTAAGAAGGCATAAAACATAGTTTTTGGTTACATTGGTCATCCACACTAAGATATTGGTCAGCCAACGTGTTCTAAAAAGCTAAAACACAAATTTAAACATCAGAACACTTAATGGGTCATAATAGTATCAATTAAGAATTATCAAAAACCTTGAAAAAGACTTGGAGCATATAAATTTATTCAAGAAAAAAAAAGAGGATCTTTATCATTTAAAATTTCGACTAAACATACCTACTTATTTTTTAACTGAGTAAAATTTATCCTTATTCAAATTTTTAATGAGCCAATTACCTTGTAAATTCTAACTTAGTTTCCTTATTTTATATAATAATTGTTAAGTTTAAGTACTAAGGATCACACTTTAAAAATAATTATTAAACACCTTATTCATAATTCAAACATAAATAATCATCAACAAGGGTCTATGCTTAAATTAGCATCATTGTATTATATTTGTGTGCATGAGCCAACACCAAACCTTCTTGATTGTAAAAATAATGAGAAAACACCTATTTATAGTATTTTGGAACTCAAAATAGTCATTGGAGCAAAGAATTAGCCATTAAAATGACTATATTTTGGTCAAGAAGTATGTACTAAAAGCTCTAAATTTATTAGCTGTTGGAATACTGGTCGACCAGTATACATATTGGTTACTAATACATCAACCAATATTGCTACAAACTGTTGGTATAACAAATTTAACAACTTTGACCTATATTGGTTGACCACTAACCATATAGGTTAACCACTAACTGCAAAAACATAATTATAACACCTTTAAATGTTCAAACTCAATTTTATTAATGCAAATATGAATTAAACATTTCCTAGGTTGTTCCCCAAAGCTTGTTTTCAAGATCAAAGAGCTTTTATATATCTCTTTATGAATAAAAGACTTATATTTATGCATGGTGAGCATTTTGGATCATCAAATTAACAAAGTGCAATTATAAATAATAATACAAAATGTAAAATGACCTTAATAAACCTTGATCTTCTTTTATTCTTGTTTTAATCTTTATTTTGTTGATTGTAATATTTAACTTCTCTTGTTCAACTACATACACTATCTTTTTGAGTTAATGGCTTCATTTTGTTCTAGTATTTCTTTTCATCAAAATAATAAGCATATTATTATTTGTTATATTTTATTACCATAAAAAATCAATTAAAAAATATCTTGATCTTTAAATACTCTTTAAAAAATATTTTAGGAAATATTTAAATTATAATTGTAATAAATAAATTGATTTTAACCATTTGAAGTTGTTAAAATCATTTTTTTAGTTGATTGATCAATTTATACAAATTAGCGGTCAACCAATATAAGTTAGTGTTGTTAAATTTGATGTACCGAGACTTTTTTAGTAATATTGATTAATATATTAGTCACCAATATGGCATACTAGTCAACAATCTCTTAATGGTTTGTGAATCTATGCATTCAATACATATTAGTTGACCAATATGCTATAATGATTAGCTAATATTTTACATAAAGCCATTGTAACAACTAATTTTTGGCTCCAACTACTAGAAGGGATCTAAAAATATTGTCAATATGTGTTTTCTCATTAGTTTTAATATCAAGAATAATTTGAGTGCATTTTATGCATTTCTAAGTATTTACAATTATTTGAGCATTATTGTCTCATATTTGTGTGAATGAATCTCTTTGGAGTTATCAAGTGATAAAGTAAGGTTTTTTTAGTTGTAATAATTGATTGGGGATTTTTATTATTGTACTTGGGGGTGATCCAAGTGGGATTAAGGTTCTTCTTCACTTTAGACGAAGATTGTAAATGGTTCTTCTTTGTCAAGAAAGATTATACAAAGGCTATTTTTTACCTTGATAAAAGCATTATAATAGAATTCCAAAAATAATCTTAAAAGTGGAAGTAGGCAAGGGTTGTTTACCAAACACACTATCAATCAATTTGCCTTCGCTCTTCCCTATCGTCTTTAAATTATTATTCAATTGTTTGATTAATTTATATCAATCAATTTTCTCAGTCTTATTTATATTGATAGTTGTTAATTGAGTATATTAGTTAGAAACATTTTTTAATTTGTATTGAGCAATTACCAAGCATTGAGCATTTAGGCATCTATGCCCCAAAAAGAGGCTAGTGTGGAGCTAATCAAAGGTCAATTGTACTGAACTAAGATGAATGATCTAATCCAAAGAAGAGTTTGGATTATAAGTAGTTGAAGATGAATGATTTTGCCTTGGAAGGCTTTCAAGTTCCTCTCCCTTTATAATGCATATGTCCCATAACTTAGTGGTAACTTAAACACTAATAAATCAATCTTAAGAGTGAACCAGACAAAGCTAGCACAAATTATAAACAAAGACCAGTCTTCTTCCAAAACCTGAAGTTTGTATAGATGTAAAATGTTGCTCTAAAAAGATTTGGAATAACTGCATTAGAGAAGGAAGTGATTGTGGCTGTCGAGACCTAATTTATAAAGCAACAATTCTCATAAATGAAAGAAGCAATACTAGAGATAGAAAGGTGAAACAAGTAAGACTGAGTTATACAACAATAACACCATGTATAAATCCCGCTGAGGCGCGGGTCTAGGAAGGACTGAGTTGTAATAATTTTAATAAAATCAGATAACTCATATCAGAGGATGGAGTTTCAAGACATGTCTTTTAAAACATATACAAACTTATTCTTTTATCTTTCAATCAATTTATGAATTAGCTACCAATAATTAAGGTTTTCTTATACTGACCTTGTTGTATACAATATATACGTTATTAAAGAATAGTAAATGAATATGATTTTTATACATAAGCATAAATTTATTTGTACCTTATTAATAAGCTTAAGCTTAAGGCCAATAGATAGACTCTTAGTTATAATACGATTAAATTTGAATTTTGCTATTATTGTTAATATTTTGAAAGTTAATGCAATATATATTATGAATTTATAAATTTTACTCTTTCTATATTTGTGTAAAAACAAAATTGCTTCAATTTAAAATAATTAATTAGTTTTCAATTGAATTGTTAATATTAGTTAGTTAACCTCAGTACAATCAGTTTTATTTTTTAATTTTAGTACAGTCAGTTTTATTTTTTAATTTTAGTAAACTAAGACATAACAAGTACTCTTATAAGCATTTAGCCTAATGGTTTTAGTGCTTCACTATTATTGATTCTTAAAATTTTGAAGAATTCTCCTCCTTTTCTTAAATGTTATCTTTTATTTTATTTTAAAGGATTTTATTAATATATTTATTTATATTTCTTTTTGAATTATCAACATAGTCATATCAATGAAAGGTATTTGATACACTCATATTTCATATATCTTTAGGACTTAGTTCAGAGTTATTTACGTTCATTTTACATTCATCTATAGCCTGTTTATTGTGTCTTAGTATTATTCGGGTTTCGTTGACGTAAAATGCATAAATGAAACAAATAGACTCGAATTGCACTATTTTTGGGTTTCTGGCCAACTTGACCTTTAGTCATTGTGAGATTTTTATCTTGAGATTAGTTTGGAAAAAAATTATGAAATTTCATACTTAAATTATTGACTCATTGAAGGAGCGTTTGGGACAAATTGCAGATTTTTCTGAGCTGGAACTCAAGAGAAAAAATTTCCTAAAGTTTGCATCAGATTCTGGATTGCTAGAATGACCTTTCGATGATGTTTCAACCATAACTTTTGACTCATATGGTGGAATTTATTGATTCAAGTCTTAGATTGAAGCTAACTCAAAGAAAAATCTATTGCTAAAATTTGAGCTCCTAAATCATCACCGTTGGATTTTTATACACAGTCAAAATCGCCCTGGTGTACTGTCAATAACGTAGTTTAAAGCTAACAAAACTTTAATCGATTTTCAAAGCACTTGGATGACATGGCATGACTCCATTGGTTACTTAAAGATGACTCGACATCCACCTCATCAAGCCACACCACTTTGGATGGATGGATAGGTAGAGGCTGAAGGGAGTTGCGACCTCTGTCAATTGACGTGAAGAAGAGGAATTCGATTCCTAGTTTGCCTCCTAATTAGGTC
>JANZXR010000005.1:20403256-20407794 GCA_027575705.1 Erythroxylum echinodendron
ATACTTCCTCAACATTTCATTGTTCTTATAGAGGGTTAGCCACAGGACAAAATGTAATCTCTCCTTAGGCCAAAAATCCAAAAAGTTTATCCAAATTACAGTCAAGCTTAGGTTCAAGCTCTTCCTCTTTAAATGTTTTAAAATTGTTGTTCTCCTATAAAAAAGTAATTAACTTATATTTAACTAACTTTTTAGCATTAAAGTAAAAGAAAATAACTTAAAATGGGCTAACCTTAATCTTCAAAGTCCACCACTCCTCACTAGTAGCAATTTTTCCTTTGTCATAGTCCTATGCTAATCTCGTTTCTCTCCCTTTCAACTGTTTCTAAAGACTCCATCTAGTTCTCATCCAATCAAACTTATTTTTAAGCTTATTTTTATCCCATTGTAAGTTGATTGCTTTGTGAAACTCTTCCTCCACCTTCTTCCATGGTATCCTTTGACAAATAACTCCACCATATTTTCCCTAACTCCTTTGAATATATTGGTTACAAATGTCAAAAAAATAAAAAGTGTTTCTTTTGGCTAACGAACCCTACCTATATCATTCTCCTTGACTTTCTCTTTTGTTTCTTTTTTGGTATGATCTCATCTAATCATACAAGATGAGAGAAGATTATATACTAGTTATTCAATTTGCAATTAGTTTCACTAGTGAATTACTTTAATTGGTTATAATTAGACTATTCCAACAAAATAAATATGTAAATAATGTTTATCATTGATATATTTTTATTAATTACTTGTGAATATTAATAAAAAATTATATTAAATTTTATTGTATTATATTTTTATTTAAAATATTATATTACAACAATATTTTTTATCAAATTACTGTTTGTTTATATATAATAATTTAAGAAAATACTACTTCTTTTGGTAGCTAAAGAACTATTAAATAATTAAATGATATTATAAAAAAATAAATATAAATTTGTAAATATTAAATAATCAAGTTTGAATGCATAATTACGAAACCATCTTAACAAGACTAAGAGAAGAATAAAAAATCTAGATAAAACCATCGTAAACATGAAAATAAAAAAGAGAGAAAAGAGAGAGCTAGGGATAAAACAAAATGGTTTCAAGTTAAGCATGGGTAGAATGATAGGAGAGAGTTCTAAATTGACAAAGTCATTATAAAAAATAATAGTACTTTTTTGTTCACTAAATTTGACAAGTTTGAGATGATATTTCAGAAACATGAGTGTGCGTGAAATAAAAAAATATCCGTATTCATGTTTCTTTTTACGATTGCATATTTAATGTGAATAAGAAATTTATTAAATATTTTTCTATTAAATTACAGTTTGTTTATATATAATAATTTAAGAAAATACTACTTCATTTTGTTAGCAGAAGAACTATTAAATAATTAAATAATATTAGAAAAAGATAAACATAAATTTGTAAAAATTGAATAATCAAGTTTTAATGCATGATTACCAAACCATCTTAACAAGATTCGAAGAATAAAACAATCGCACATTTTAAGATTGCACATTTACTATGAATAAGAAATTTTTAGAGAAGTTTGCAATATTTCAGAAACATGAGTGTTTGTCAATTAAAACAAAATATTCATGCATTTTGTTTAACAGTATGAATATTTGGAAGACTAATCTCTATATAAATAGGAATATCAAAACTATTAAAACACAATGGTTATGATTACAGACATTATAAAACTATTAAAACTCAACATATAAGCACTTTTTTCTTCTTTGCTTTTTATTTCTTCTTTTAATCTCCTATAGCCATTATCATAATCAAAATTCTCCGCTCAATTCGTTCATCTTCATTCATTCTATTTCTATAATATGTCAAATAACATAAGCCACATATCCTAATGAAAACTATTGGTAGGGAGCAATTAACAATGATGAAGGAGAACAATTAATAATGGTGACTAACAAGTGTTCAGGGAAGAAGAGAGAGAATCAACTTACTAAAGAAGACGTCACTAGTCGAAATCCAATTAACAAACTATTGTAACATTCTTTACTCTAGGGATCAATGAAATATAGGAGAGTTTTGCATATAATTATATTATAATGTAAGATTGTGTTGAGCTTTTCCATTTTAAAGGTGGAAAGAGATAGTGGGCTAGTTGTGAGTAATCAATGAAGTTATTAATAAAGTTAAATGCAATAAATACAAAGAATAACTACAGCCTTCACAAAATTGATGCAACTTTCTACAAACACCTACAATATACTTCGGTCGACACAATAATGACTTCAACAAATCCATATTTATCTCAACTACTGTCATACTTTATTTAATGAAACTAAATCTATCTCAGATCTCATTCATTAAATCTCATATTGCATTCATTAAATCTCATATTGCAGGCACTGATGTTATGTTAAATCAATTACAGCTAGAATCCTAGTCTACTAAAGGAACATCGAGTTAAATAATTATCTTGACAGAAGCTTCTTTTAGCAAAGTAAAAATACCTGTTAGGTTCAGGTAAGTGGTCATGCAAATGTCTTCACTCTTACTAGAATTTCTAAAAGATTGAGTTCTTGGATGTTGCATGGTGTAAAAGAAGGCGTGAAGAAGAATTTACTTGTTACTCACCTGAGATTTAGTGAATCTCGGAATCTCCATCAGTATAGTAAGTGTCATATTGAATTTGGGGTTGCAATTTTTCTGAATATTTCTTACTTAAGTAAAAAAGTTACTGAACAATAAATTCCAGTATCTAACATAGATTCCTTGTAAAACGTTGAGGAACTTTAATACATCAGCAACTATGTAATCTTTTGCTTTGGTGTGACCAAGATGCTGCTAATCCAGATTTCTACATTTATTGAAGATGACACCAACATTCTGACCAAGATGTTGCTAATGCAGACTTCTAATGCAAAGGAGATGACACCAACATTCATAAAGAAAAAACATACTTATGCTATTCACTTCAAAGATTTCATTTTCATTTAAAAAATCACCTTAATCACTTGTATAAATGGAAAAAAATTAAAAAATTTAAAAAACATGCAACAGTAGCACTCCTTGTTCTCTTAGTGAAAGGTGAATTTATAGGTTGTAGCGGAATACTCCGTATTTCAAGCTACATCTTGTACGCCTCAGTAAGATTTTCTTTCCTTTATCCTATTCTTGAATGATCATACTCTTCTCGAAGACTTCGTTCACCGTTTACTGCTCACGTCTTGTCCTGGCAGCAAGCAATTTGTCGTGTTATCCCTTCGCATCTTAGATTTAGCTGTCTGTATAGATCTCCTAGACCTCCACACTTAAGACCTGTACTATATTTAAAGGACGCATTTGCCTCAATTAACATTTTTCATAACAATAAATCTTTCTTTTACTTTGAATCTAACTTAAAGAGTATCAGCCTTTAACATTTCTTTTCTATTACATCTTTAAGGGATGCATGGAACTCACAATGGCGTATTTAGGAGCTAGTTGCAGCCCTCTCAATTAAAGCAGAAGACATCATATTTATATTAGTTATGCTTATATTATTTTACATTGCATTCAAGCTCAATTTCTTTGTTAGGTTTAGATAGGCGTCTAAAGCTTATTATCCCACCAAAATTTAATATCTTATAATTATCATTTACATACTAAATTTCATAGATATTTTCAATAATAATAATAATAATAATAATAATAATAATAATAATAATAATAATAATAATAATAATAATAATAATAATAATAACGAAAAAATAGAAAAGAATTGACCGTTCGAGTACTCCAAATTACACGAGAAATAATAATAATAATAAGCCATCGGGAAGTAAAAAAACACTTAATAATTTCTTTAAATTTTTTATTTTAAAAATCTTATGAGACGTTCTTATATTTTGTGAAAAGTATGAAATAATCATTATATTAAATTGGTTAACTATTATGTTAATTTATAAACACAAGAATAATCCAATCGTAGATGGATAACTAGATTAATAAATCGTAAGAGTGATATCCGTAAAATATATTGATTTATTTATTTTATTGAGTTATTATATATATATATATATACTCAATGCTAATGCTCAATACAAGAAAATAGTGAATTAGAGACCGAAATTACCGACGGAATCGACAAATATACCGTCGGTATACCAAATTACCGACGGAATAAACAGATGATAAAAAACGTCAGAGATTCTGCCGTAGCTAAATTCATCGACGGAAAGTTTGCTTACCGTCGGTACAATTACCGACAGAAAAGATAAACCATCGGTAACATCAACGGAAAAGTTACCGACCGTCCGATTTATTCAGTCGCTAAATTCACCGACCGATGGCTTTCCCGTATGTAAATTTAGCATCGGAATGTTTCTAATACAGTCGGTAAACTTACCGACGGACTTACCGACGGTAAGATTGTCCGTCGATAAATAAGTCAATTATACCGACAGAAATTACTTTCTGTCGATATTGTATTTAAACAGTTACCGACGGAAATATTGTATAGTTCCGTAGGTAAAATTTTATTTAATTTTTTTAAAAATATATATTTCCATTATATTTAAATTATAATCGTCTTACAATTTTATTAA
>JANZXR010000005.1:20408745-20446153 GCA_027575705.1 Erythroxylum echinodendron
AACTCTGAACCTAAAGTAAAAAGGAGAACTGAAAGCGCGAGGGGAGGGGAGGGGGGTCGCGCGCGACTGATAGCCACTGGATTACCGACGGAATACATAATTCTGTCGGTAATATAGGTTTCCAGAATACGCGGCCGCCGACAGTTACTGATGGACAAGACCATTCCGTCGGTACAAGCGCGGCATTCGCCGACAGTTACCGACGACAAATACCTGTCTGTCGGTAAAAGCGCGGCATTTATATTCGGGATGAAACTCAAATACCGATGGCCACCGCGTTTCGTCTGCAAAATAGGTTTTGTTGTCGACATTTTTCGACGGTATGATCGTCTACTGCCGTTATCAGCAGACAAGAAGACCGACGGAATTTCTATACCGTTGGTAAAATTTATCATAAAACATTTACCGACGGATAGAAGAAGTTTCGTCGATAAAAGCGCGGCAATTTTATTATAGTAAAACCACAAATACTGACGAGTATGTTGTTCCGTCGGTAAACAAGGTTTACTGTCGATATTTTCCAACGGTAAGATCAACGTCTGTCAGTATGCGCAGCCAATATTACCGACGGTAAATTATTACTATCGGTAATATTTGTCCATAAAAAATGCACCGACTGAATATTGGCGTCCCGTCGGTGTATCGTCCCTACTTCATTGACACGACGACGTCTGTTAGCAATTTACTGACAGAAAAGATTGTCCGTTGGTATATTAATTGAACATGTACCGACGGAAGGCTTTGTCGTCAGTAACTTGAAGCTAAATACTGACGGAGTGTTATACCGTTGGTAAATGGCGAAGCAATTAAATTGCTGGAACGATTCCCGCATTTTTTTCCGTCGCCGAGACCTTTGGCGTCGCTATTTTCTGTCAAAGATTTTGCGCTAAATTTTTTCCTACAGTATTGCCAACGGATTTTTTGTCCGTCGGTAAAACATTCTATTTTTCGACGGATTAGGAACGTTCCGTCAGTAATTATCGACGGATTTTTTGCCGTCAGAAATATTCCGACGCTAATACACAATTTTGTTGTAGTGGCTTATTTTGTTTTTATATTGACTTGTAACCGTTAGTGTCAATAGATGCCATGGTTTGTTGTATATATAAATTAGCCATTTATACTCAATTCTAATGCTTATTTTGTATCTATATTGACTTGTTACAGTTAGTTTCAATACATACCATGGTTTGTTAATTTTTAATTAATTTTTTATGAGGGGACTATATGGAGTGTCACTTGACACCTGCATTGTGAGATAAGCAAACAAGTTAACTGATAATTAAGGTTTTGTAAAATATAATTTTTAGGAAGATTTTTAAATAATAGAATTAATAAAATTATATGAAAATTATTATCTTTTTACTTAAATTAAGAGATTAGTAATTACTAATTAGTGTGTTGGATCTAGATTCGAAATCGTTTTATTCTCCCAATAAGCTTGATAAAACTTTTGAACGAATTCAAACTCCAAAATAAAGTTGAGATTTTGCATCACAAATATGAAAAATTTTTAAGGCAAAAGGGTTAAAAAGGATTTAAAAGTTTTTATTAAAATTCAAGTTGGATCCAACCACTTTTTAAGGTTCAAATAAAACTTAAATATTTAATAAACATTGAAATATATCCTTAAAGTAATAGAAAATTAATTCCTCTATTAAAATTTTCTTAGGTAATTTTTTTTCTTATGTACAATTAACCATGCATGATATGGAGTGCATATAGAATTAGAATTTTCATTAAACCTTAAATTAACTAAACATTTAATCATAATTTTCCCTAATTTTATTAACCTGTAGATATTCTTTCATTTTCACTAACCCACTTGGCTAGCTTCCAAAGGATTTAAAAGGGTGGCTCAATCCTTCCTTAACTTTTAAGGTCAGTGACACGTCTAAAAGTTACCACACAACTATAAACATGATCATTACAGATAACAAATAGTGAATTATTATGTTTTGCCTCTTCAACTTTTTAAACTGTTTCACTATCTTCTCTCCACCATCTAATCGACCCACCTCCTCATCTTCCTTCGACTAGCTGTCGACAAGACTTTTCTTTGTATTCATTTTAGGATTCTCAGAGATGGCATCTTCTTTTAACAATTCAAACTGTTAACATACGCTAATATTTATTAATTGTTCATCAAAATTCCATATTGTAACTAATTGTTGGCAAATTAACATTGCCTAGAAAATGGATTTTGATATCCAATAATCCACTCATAATTTTGTTGATTAAGAGAATACAAATTTTACAAACACAAACTCTCACAACCCAAAAACCCATTTTGCGTTAGCTTGTTAAAGTTAACAACCAAAACTTTACATACACTCTTACTATTTCCTTTTTTTGCAACTCACATCACATGGCCAATGGCCATATTTATATATTTTTAATGTCGATTAGTACCGACTTTCATGAGGTGAAATAGTTGGTAATTTGAAATTTTCAACTAATAAAAGGAATTTAACATTAATTTTACTTGTTAATTTGACCAAGTCACACTATAAAACCAAGTTTTACTTTCCAACATCCTCCTCTATTCCAAGCATCATTTTCCACTTCAAGAACAATTAAGCTTTCAATGGCTTCGTAAAAATGTTAGCAATTTGATCTTTAGACATACAGTAGTCAACCACAATCTCTTTATCTTTTATCAAATCTTGAATATAGTGATTTTTGATGTCGATGTGTTTGTTGCGACCATGAAAGATTGAATTTTTTGTCAAAGCAATTATTGATTTATTGTCTCATAAGATTTTTCTAGAACTAAGTTGTTGATGCTATAATTCTT
Source organism: Erythroxylum echinodendron (assembly GCA_027575705.1). NCBI lineage: Eukaryota > Viridiplantae > Streptophyta > Magnoliopsida > Malpighiales > Erythroxylaceae > Erythroxylum > Erythroxylum echinodendron. Next base: position 20,411,543 of record JANZXR010000005.1, read on the forward strand.
TAAGAATTTTTGACAACTATACTGCTTGTGAGGTGTAATTTGATGTTGTTATGTATTCAACTTCTGCCATTGAAAGGGCTACTACTTGTTGTTTCTTAGATAACTAAGAAAATGCTCCCGAACTAAGATGGAAAAGATAGCTTGAGGTGATTCTTTGTTTCTCAATATCTCCTGCCTAATCGCTATCTGTATATCCTACCAATTTCACTGTGTTAGAATTTGAATAAAATATTCCATCATCAAATGTACCTTTAATGTATCTCAAAATTTGTTTTGCGGCTTGCCAATGAGATTGTCGTGGTGTTTCCATAAATATACTCACAATTCCAACTCCATAAACAATATTAGGTCTTATTGATATTAAGTACCTTAAACTTCTAATAAGTCTTCTAAATTTTGTTGCATCAACCAATTCACCATTACCATCTTTCAAAAGCTTCAATCTTTCCTCTACTAGTGTTAAAATTGGTTTGCATTTTATCTTGCACATATTTCTACTGAGAAATAAATATACCGTTGTCTGTTTGCTTCACTTCAATGTTAAGAAAATAATTCATCAAACCAAGATATGTCGTCTCAAATTGAGCAATCATGGCTTTCCTAAATTCTTCCAATAATTTAGAATTGTTGCCAGTAAAGATTAAGTCATCCACATATAAGTAAATAATTACAATATCTTCATCCTTGTTGGTTTTGATATACAAAACATGCTCATACGAACACCTTTGAAATCCATTATTCAAAAAGTAGGTATTTATATGGGTGTATCATGCTCGTGGTGCTTGTTTTAATTCATACAGTGCCTTCTTCAATTTGTAAACTTTATCTTGATCTCTTTGTTTCACATAGCTCGATGGTTGCTCAATATAAACCTCTTCTTCAAGTACACCATTTAAAAATGCCGACTTAACATCTATTTGAAATATTTTTCAATTTCTTTGAGCAGTAATAGAAATGATCACTCGCACAGTATGCAATCTAGAAACTGGAGCAAATATTTCAAAATAGTCATTACCATGCTTTTGTTTGTATCCTTTTGTTATTAACCTTGCTTTAAAATGTTTCACTTCTCCATTAGGTTTGTTTACTTATATGTTACTCAATCACAATCTGCAAAGAAAGCATAGTAGGTAATAGCTTCATTGTCATCATCACTTACTTGATAATATTTCAAATAAGTGGATGGATGGCACTCTCGTTGTGAGCTCTTATGTGAATGTGATGTAGGAGGAGATGTCACTTTAGGATCAACATGAGTTGACTCTTCAGGAATTGGAGGTGAAGATGTCTCTTCAGTTTGATTAGTCGTTTCCAATTCATTGTTTATGAACACTAGTATTAGCAATGACTTCTTTTCTTTTTCTCACCAATCTCATACTCATCTTCTTCAAAAGCAACATCTCGATTGATGATCACTTTTTAAGTCTTTGGATTATAAAACTTATAACCTTTTGTTTCCATGTTATAACTGAGAAATATACATTTTTTTTGCTTTGTCATTTAACTTCTTTCTTAACTCATCCGGCACAAGTGAATGTGTTATGCAAACAAACACCTTCATATGACTAAGATTAGGCTTTCGTCCATACCATGTTCTTGTGGAGTTTTATCGTGAAAACTTTTAATAGGCACCTATTCAAAATATCGACTGCACAAGTCACGACCTTCGCCTAGAAACTTTTAAGTAGCTTCTTACAAAATAACATTCTTCTCACTATATCTATGATAGTTCTATTTTTTCTTTCTACCACTCTATTTTGCTAAGGAGTGTACCTAGTTGTCAACTGATGCTTAATTATATGCTTTCTTAAGAAATCATCACAAACAATATATTTTGTGCCTCTATCGTCCCTATAGTGTTAAAAGAATAACCATTTTGTTTTTCAATATACGCTACAAAATTCTTAAGTACTTCACATGACTTAGATTTTTGCTTTAGAAAATAAACTCGTGCCTTTTACTATAATCATCTATAAATGTAATAAATTATTTGTTACCTCCATTTGATGGAACCTCCACATAATATAGATTTGAATGCACGAGCTTTAGTGGACATTTGACTCTGCATACCTTCTTTGTAGGAAATGGATCTCTATGCTTTTTTTTTTTTCCATTACATATGAATCACAAATCTATCTGGAACTTGAATGGCTGGTTAGCCTAAAACCCATTATTTTTTTGTGAGAAACTTAATGTTTCAAAATTCAAATGCCCAAGTTATATATACCATAGCCAATTATCATTGATAGTCATAGTATTACAAACAAAAGAATTACTGTAATTAAGATATGTTGGACATATATGGTTGGATGTCATTTTTGTCTTTAGAATCATAGCCTTTTTTATATCACTCATGGTGCATCCATCTTTATTGAAGTGTAAATCGTAACCCTTTTCTGATAGTTGTTCAATGCTTAATAGATTCTAGCAAAGATTAGGAGTGTAGTGCACAACAAAAACCCATTATTTAATTTTATAGCAATCTTTCCTCTTCCCAAAACTAGAATATGGCGGTTATCGACAAGCTTTACTAAGGAATGAAATGATTCATCTAATTCAGCATAAACTTCCTTGTTTTCACTTAAGCGATTACTGCAACCCAAATTTAACAACTATTGGCAGTTGTCACTGTTACTGGTTTCATGAGTAGCCACCAACAAGGTCTTTCGGTTATTATTCTCAGTGATTCCATCTCGATTACCTTTATGTTGTTGTCTCTAAGCACGACATTCTCTATTATAGTGACCATATTTTTTACAATTATGGCACTGAATATATGATTTGCACTCAGATTTATAGTACCAAACTTTTTTCACTTGTAACATTAAATATTGGATTTATTATAAGGAGATTCATTCTCCTTTGCTCCTAGTCTAGAATTGGTTCTGAAATATTTGCCTCCTCTGCCTCTGAAATTTGAACTTCTTTGAGTATGTTCTATTTTGCCTATTGTAATTTCCTTCTCATTTCTTAAATTTACTTGGGCTTTTGGAACTTGCTTTATTGTGTTTGGTGATTTTTTATTCATACACATTTCTCATGACTCTAATGAGGCTTGCAAATCATTGAAAGTCATGGACTCCGAACCTTTAAACTCTTTAGTGATTGTGACAACATAATCAAATCGACTTGTCAACGTAGGCATGATCTTGTCCATGATATCTTTCTTCTTAATTTCATGACCATCATTTTTCATCTCATTGATCAATTTTTCCATTCGTGAAAAATAATCACGAATATTTTCATCTTTGTCGTACTCCATCAACTTGTATTGCCTCTTTAAACCTTGTAGTCTTATTCATTTAACTATGTCTGCTCCTTCATATGTTTTGAGCGGAATATTCTAAGCCTCCCTTGCTTTTTTAGCATGAATATGTTTTCAAGAATCGGCAACCCAACAGGTTGACAAATTAAAAACAAGGCCTTTCATTTAAGAAATGATCATTAACTAGTTGTAGTGATTCTTCAACCGTCAGTGTTTCTTTTTCTACTAAGCCTTTTTTCAAAATTTTACCATAATTGTTGCTTCTCAAATATAACTCCATCAAGCCTTTTCACATTGCAAAATTGTTTTTTCCATCAAACTTGAAAATAGATAATTGCATTGGTTGAACTTGTTAAACTTTAGTTGTTGAACTTGAAACCATCTTGACATACTTGAGCACTTTAACCGAACTCTGATATCAGATGTTGGCAAATTAAAATTACTTAGGAAATGGATTTTGACATTGAATTACACACTCACAATTTTATTAGTTAAGAGAATACAAATTTTATAAATACAAACTCACGCTACAAATTTTCTCAATCCAAAAATCCGTTATACGTTAGGTTGTTAAAGCTAATAACCCAAACTTTTTACACACTCTCTCTATTTCTTTTTTTTTTCTTCATACACTCACATCATTTGGCCAATGCCCATATTTATAGACTTCTAACCACGAGGTAAAATAGTGGGCAATTTGAAATTGGCAATTAATAAAAGACATTTAACATCAATTTTATTTGTTAATTTGACCGAGTCACATTATAGAACCAAGTTTACTTTATAACACTACTAAATATTTCAATTAATCGCTGTTAAAGAAAACTAAAAAGAAAAAATAACGAAAAGAAAAGTTGATTAGCTCTTTAATAAAATAACTGTTTGGATCAACAGGTAATTAGATGAATGAACCAGTGCAGTACCTCAGCAAGCAATTTGGAGAGGAGAAGCTGTTTTTGTTTCAACACCTCTATGGGTCAATGGAGTTAGGGATTTTAAAATTTTAGAAATTAGTTTTAAATGTTTAATTAATTTAGATCCAATTTAATTTTTAATAAAAACTTTTGTGTTTTTAAAAAAAAAAACCCTTTTGCGGAAATTTTAACTCCAAACTTAACTTTAATGTTGCTCCCGTCAACTGATAGGGAGTTAGAACTCGGAGATTAAACAAAGAAAGGACAAAAATTAGGGAAGCGTGTCGAGAGTAAACTACGTATATAATAATAAGAGCAATAATATATATAGGTGCATTATAACTGCGGTGCCGGTGGGAGAACAATTCAAAGAGTAGGACTGATAAGCTTTGAAGCTCTTACACATCTTTTTGATATGGTAAGCATAAATGATATGTGATTGCTCTGGATTTTGATGATTTAGTGTCTTTTTTTATCAATGAATAACAAGTTTCAACCTTTTTATGTACATGGAAAGGTAGAACTGAAGCTGTTGTGTTTTTGTTCATGTGTTTATGTCTTGGCGATAAAAACAAGGCAACAAGTGGTAATAGAAGTAGCAGTAATAAGATGAAGCTGTATTCCTACTGGAGAAGCTCCTGTTCTTGTCGCGTTCGGATTGCTCTTAACTTGAAGGGTCATCTTTCTTATTTTCATATCCTCTCCTTGTATTTTTTTTTTCTGAATGGATTATAATTGTTTTTTGATTTCTTGACAGGGCTAAGTTATGAATATGTGGCTGTCGATTTGGTCAAAGGAGAGCAATTTAGTCCTGGTGACGAACAGACCTTCATTCTAAGTTTCTCAGTTTGTATTTTTTGCTGTGTGCCCTAGTGATAGTACACCACTAGTACACCACTCAAATCCTTTTCGGGTGCCCTGTTGGTACCCGTCTCTAAAGAGTTATTGCTCCATTGACTGATAGAACTGTGGTTGTTGTTTTTTATGAATTGACAGAGTTTTTAAAGCTTAATCCCATCGGTTACGTACCAGTTCTGGTAGATGGAGATATTGTAGTTTCTGATTCTTTCGCTATTTTGATGGTTTGTTCCCGCATTTTATTTTTATTTTTATTTCCTTGTATATCTGTATTTCTGTTTTTGTCAAACTTTTCCGTTTGGGTTCATTTGTTAATCTTCAGTATCTGGAGGAGAAGTTCCCTCAAAATCCATTGTTGCCTGAGGATCTTCGGATAAGAGCTCTCAATTACCAGGTAAACTTGCATCGCTTTCTCTTTCCATGAGTAATTGTTATGGGGTTCTTTGTTGATTGATTCAGCACTCAATCGAAGCATTACTTATGTCCAATGATTGTTATGAGATTTCTAAATTAAAGCAGATGGAATCACAAACAAATAAGGAATATCTACTAATTGTGCATGGGGATTTTGCACAGCTTTTTGGATTCATTGGATGAACTGGGACAATGAAAAGTTCTAAGAAGGTTTAGGGAGGAATTGGACTGGGATCAAATGAGTTCATATATAATTATGGATATTGTATTTTAATATAAATTTTAAAAGAATGACATGAATCATGCTTTTGTATATAACTCACTTTATTCTTGTGTTTCTTTCTGATATAGGCCAATTTCGTTTATAAATTTTTAATATCTGTCCCTTATAAGTGAGCCCATTTGCATCAGAACAACACTCCCTCAACCTATAACTAATGGGAAGTGATTTGGGCACATTTTGAATTATTCATCATATCATAATTCATGAATTTCTATCTATTGGCCTTTGTTAACCTATTTCTGATACCAATAAAGGGTTCTGACGGGGATTTCCAAAGAAATTGGATAAGGTTCAAGTGGACCTATGTACAACCAAAGGCACCATATCTTAACTCAAAATATTAAGACAATGAGTTATGAATTCTATTTTGTATATATCTCATTTCATTCTTATTTTTTTTCTAACTTGGAATAATTTCACTTGTAAATTTCCATCAGACAAGCCTGTTCTCCACAGTTATTGTTGCTAAATTTTACTTGTTCTATATTATTCTTTTGACTTTTAAGGTTTCAAGATGTAGTTATGCAAACTTGACAGTGATATAGTTACTGTCTACTCTTTAACTGATTTCCCTTTATGTTCTCTTGGTCTGTGTTCCCATGCCTCTGAACTTATGCTTGACTTTTGCACTTATCAATTTTCTCTTAATTATAGGCTGCAAACATTGTCTCCTCAAGCATACAACCTCTTCAGAACCTAGCTGTGCTGGTTGGTTAATGACAGTGTTTGTTGCAGCTTCTCATTCTTTTCATTATGCACAAAAGACAATCACTTTTTTCTGTATTTCTTCATTGTCTATGACACTTTCTGACCTTCGTACAACAGAAATTTATTGAGCAAAAAGTTGGTCCGGATGAGAAACTTCCTTGGGTTCAATATCATATTGAAAAGGGCTTTTCTGGTAATTTCCACCATACATCTCTCCCCAGCAGCTAGCATTTGAAAAATATATTAAAAGAAGATCTAGGAATATGGTAGTTGGAGAAGTTGTAGATCGTGTCATCTTATTATATGCAAGGAAGGAATTGAAATAAGAACAAAAAGAAAAATCAAATCATTTAAATGATGTCAGCAAGGTATTATTGTTGGGAACGCAAAGATTTCCACCTTGTTACTTGCAACTCTACCATTTGCTACGAAAATCCTTGTTGGTATATTTAATTAGTTTTAATTCATTAAACAATCTATCGGCAATTTGGACTTACGTTTTGGTACTCTTGCATTTTTGCCATATTTAGGAAAGAACTCTATGTAGCCCTAGGAGTGTCATCTTAAAATGGTTCTTATAAGAAAGTTTTGACTTCTGTTCTATAAATCCAACACTTAGCATTATTACCCTTGGATTTTATGTGGTGTGGTATTTTGCAACATGTTTAAGATTTGTAGTTATAATGCTGAAGGAATAATATACTAGGCATGGTGGAACAGTCCAGTCTAGGACAATTAGTTCAAGTTGTCACTCATCATATTTTAAAAAATTTGTATGGTTCATCATTATGTCATTAGAAAATTAAATGTGTGATGTGCAATAAGTTGTAATATTTTGATAGTCAAAATAAGCTTTATACCATTCTTGTGCCTTAAGACTTCTCTGATTAATTCAACGATAAAATTCTTACTTTAGTTGATTACAAATAAGTTTGAAAAGCTCTAATGTTTAGTTATCTCCTTGAATCAACCAAGTATTAAGTTATATGTGGTGTCCATTCGTATTTAGAATATTTTTTGATTCCTAGCTTTATCTTTCTCAGCACTTGAGAAGCTACTAAAAGATCATGCTGGAAGATATGCAACTGGAGACAAAGTTTTCCTGGTTTGTTCTTTTTTCAAACCATTTTATTATTTAAGTTACCAAATAAAACTGTGAGTTGATTATGTGAGGATGCCTGTGGTTTACCCATATTAAGAAAGAGCACCCAATGTTTCCAATTAGTTATTAACCTTTAAAATTTTTGGTAACTCCACAAGTAACAAAATATTATGTTCTCTTGAATGATATTTTCCAAATGATCCCAAGAAAAACTTGTTGCTAATGTATTGTAATGATTATTACTATAAAAGAATATTAATTTGTTCTTAATTTTGTTTTTGAAAGGTTAACAATTTTGTTCTTAATAAAATATTTAAAATTTCAAACAAAAATTGAGAACAAACTTAAGAGGCTCTACATTTTCTAATACCTTACGAATCCATAACTAAACTAAAATCATGGAAGTGTTCTTGAATTTGCACAAATCGTAGAGGGTTTGTTGCATGCAACTGTCTTTACATAGTTCTTTTAAGGTGGGATGTGGAAGTATTGGTTTTTAGTTTATTGGGGAGTTTCTTCCTAGTCAAAATGCTTGATGCTTTTCCATCTCTTTGAATTTGGGGAGGTCTAGTAGTATGCATCCTTATCTCTAATTAGTAGAGAGGTTGTTCTCGATAGACTCATTACAAACAACAATTAAATTGTTTTTGCAAACAAATCAAAGAAAAACGAAAAAAAAAGAAAAAAGAAAAATAAAAAATAAAATAATACATAAACAAATAATTGTATAAATAAAAATAAGTAAAAATTAAAAAGATGAGGATAAAAATAAAAATAAATAAAGAAATAAAAAATTTAGGTAAATAAATAAATGAATAGACAAAAAAAAGTAAAATAATTAGGCAATTGAAAGAGAAAAGAAAAATTGTGAAATAAATAAATAAAATAATTAAAGGGGCAAATAATACAAATAAAAGTATTTAAGGCAAATACATGACAAAGGAAACGAAAAAAGGGAAGTAAAAAGATTGAAAAGACTTATGAAAAGAAAATAACTTTTTGATGTAAAGTGGACCAGTCTATGTAAGATTCTCTGTTCGAATCTTAGGCTGCCAAAGTTTTTCATTGACGGCCAAGTGTTTGGTAAGTTCCAATAGTGCCATATTATACTTGATCACCTACTCTTAATTCTTATTCAGTATTCCCCTTTTTCTCTTCTAGTTCTTAAGAACAATTTTCTGGCATCTTTTTATTGGAGCCTTAGGATGTCTCCTCTTAATATGCCCAAATTATCTAAGCCTTGTTCCCCTCAACTTACCATTAATGTTAGCCACCTTAAGTTGTCTCTTGTTACTACATTCTTGACCTTATCTCTTCTTGAAAGTTGCACATTTAACGGAGCATCCTTATCTCTTCTACTATTAACTTATGACTATATCCCTGTTTGATGGGTTAAATATTTTACCCATAGAGTATGGTTGACTTAATTGCTAAACGGTAGAATTTACGTGTTAGCTTGATTGGTTTCTTTTTGTCACATAAAACTTTTGATGCGCTCCTCCATTTAAGCCATCCTAATTTGATACGGTGAGCTGTGTCATTATTTATCTCACCACTACTACTTTTGTGACTAAGGTACTTAAACAATCTTTCAATTGTATAACTTCGAAATCAATCTTTATCACCACATCTTGTGCAACATTATGACTTGAAAAGTTGCACTCTAAGTATTTAGTCTTAATCTTGCTCAATTTAAAACTTTTTCACTTTAGCTTATCCTTTCAAAGTTCTAGCTTGACATTAACACGCTCTTTTGTTTCATCTATTAAAACAATGTCTGAGCTACATACACTAAGGCACATCCTCTTGGATATTCTTGGTGACCTCATCTACAACTATTACAAATAGGAAGGGGCTCAATGAGGATTTTTGTAGTCTGATATCGATAAAAAAGATGCTCTATATCTCTTCCTATTGTCTTTACTCTATTAATTGGAGTTTAAGGTTGTAGGAGATATTTTGATCTTGCCAATAAGCCATAGAGCTAGAAAGTTTGAATTATTAGATGAAGTTGAAGAGACATGGTTAAGTTAGTGAATCAACAAATGAAATTGTTTGGTGGTAGACATTAATATTGTCAAGATATGATCCAATGAAACAAGAAAGATATTGCATTAGGTCTTTGGACCACTTGCTTCTCTTTAGTAAATTAAGAGAAAAAAATGATTCCTATATTCTCTACATAGCCAATAATGTTAAACAACTTAAGAATTTATTATTGTTACCTTTGTAGAGAATGCAACATAAGAATCTGATTTTACTGTTAGTTGGTGGCCATAATCTTGATGTGAGCACTGTTTCCAATTCAAGGCCTTGACACTTGAGTTTTTAGATGCTATGATCTTAGATAGAATTTTACACATAGCGTTTGAGAGAAAATGGCAGAGTTATAGATGTTGTCTTGCATTGAACATAGATAATTCTTGTTTGAAATATGCATTTATTTTATTCAATTAATATAAGCAAGGCGTTTTGTGAGTGATATATGTCCTTTTGCAGGCAGATCTATTTTTAGCACCACAAATTCATGGAGCAATAAAAAGATTCAATATTGATATGGTAAGGCTAGTTCCCTCGTTGCATCTAAATTCATACTTGTAACTCTCTGGTTAAAGTACTCCTGAAAAATAAAATAAAAAATGTAAGAGAGAACTCACTGGATGGTTCAATGAATGAAGGATTGTCTATAATTGTAGATATTAATTTTTCCCTCTTCACAAAGTTACAATATAGGTGAACATTTTGCAACAACAAGATTCTATTTGACATGGTAGTGCTCATTCCTCTCAATTCATCTTCGCATGTACAATTGTTTTGTTAAGTTATTGTTGAAAAAATAAAATTAAAGATGTCAAAAAGAGAGTTCATTGCATGATTCAATGAGTGAAAAGAGAGTTCATTGCATGATTCAACGAGTGAAGGAATGCCTAAAAATTTACAGCTATTACTTTTTTCCCCTCTTCACAAAGTTGCAGTTGATGTGAAAATTTGTGAGGAAATGTGTACTTGTGTGTTGCACGGGTTACTATTTTACATTCTTATTCAATTGTGACCTTTTTACGCTCTATGTCATGTTTCCTTCTAGGATATGCTTAACTTTGTATACACAAATCCCGTCAAGTATCTCTCTCCCATTATTTTTGCAGTCCCAATTCCCTCTTCTACAGAGGTTGCATGAAGCATATAGTGCACTTCCAGTATTCCAAGATGCTATGCCAGAAAATCAGCCAGATACTCCTAGTAGCTCCGGTTAGATTGATGAGTTTTTCTAAAGGTAACGCTTTCAATGATGATGCATAATGATTAGGATGGTCCGTCTATATTGCTGTTTTAGATCATTTTCTTTTGCGTCATGGGTTGCAGCATTATGAATGATGTTGTTAGACTTGACCCTATGATATTGATCCTATGGATCAAGGATTGAAAGGTCAAACATCATTTTATGGGTCCTAAGGTCTACTGACGCTATTCTCACAGGAAGTGGGGCCAGAAGAACATTGCAGCAGTTGAGGAATAGTTTGGAATTGGTCATTTTTTAATTTTAGCATTCTTGTAGTTATTTTTCTTTAAGTTGCGATAGTAGTTAATTGTTGTAACTGCAACAGTGGCATTAACACCTATATATTATGAATAGAGGAAAACGGCAGAGGCAAGTTTTTGCCCACTCCAAATACATTGATCCAGAGATCGAAGAGTTCTCTCTAAATGAGCTCTCATTCCCTTCATGCCCAATCCCAATAAAAAAGGTAGAAATACTAACAAGAGTTCTTCGCAGTAACAGTTCCACTAGTACGACTGCACTCTTCAACAACCCATAACCAAATCCTCTATATGGGACTATAACAAATTGGTATCAGAGCCCAATGTTATGGGTGATACTTCTCGCTCTTTCCAGCAGCAATTTGAGGCGTTTAAGGCCAGATATGAAACTGACTAGCAACACCTTCTCGAACAACTTGATCGCGAGCATGAGGCTAGGGAACACGACCGTATATCTTTTGAAGCCCAGTAACAGGACATTCGAGATCTCCAGCATAGTTTCACGAGGTGACCCATTCTCCTCGTGGTCATCACAAATATGGAGGAGAAAGCGGCCTTCCGCGACATTTCGACGGTGGAGCATTCTGCATAGATGGAGGTCATTGATATCACAAATTGGAATTTCCCTGTTATGATGGTTCCTCCAAGCCATTGCCATGGCTGAGTCGCTGCAACTACTATTTCTCCCACCAGCAAGTTCCAGAAGACGAGAAACTGAGTATATTAGCACCACATCTGGAGGACGATGCTCAGTGCTGGTTCTTGAAACTTGACAAAGACCGGCCCAACCTGACGTGGGAGGAATTCAAGGACCATTGTATGCACAGATTTGCTCCAATCAGTGGTAGAAGGAAACTAGGAGAACTAGCCTGACTACGTCAGACAATTTCCATGGAAGAATAGTTTGAGAAGTTAGCTGCACGTATCACCTTGATCCAAGATAGGAGGTTGACCTCTTCATCAGTGGTTTACAAGAATCCATTGCGGTGGACGTTGAATTACAGTCTCCCCCGATCTCACAACCGCAAGACTCTGGCACGCTTGTAGGAACGTCGCTGAATTGGGAAGCGCCAAGACTAACTAAGCCGGACCGGTTCTACTTTGTCAGCACCTCCAGCGACGACCACCAACCGCAACCCTTATATTAAGCGTCTGACACGAGCAGAAATGGCAGAACGTCGTGCCAAAAATCTATGTTATAATTATGGCGACATTTATACACCGGGCCATCGTTGTAAGTTGTTATTTTACATCGCAGCTAAAGAGGAGACTTCGATGAGGAAGAAGAGTCTAATACTGAGAAGGAACAACAAATTTCTCTGCAGGCTATTACCGGCACTCCACATCCTCAGGCAATGCAATTAGATTGGTACATAAATCAGAAACTCTTGAGAATTTTATTGGACACAGGGAGTACATATAGCTTTATTGATTCTTCTTTGGCTACTGATCTGGGCCTAGTCGTGGATAAAATAGGTTGTTTCTGAGTAATAGTGGCAAATGGTGAAAAGATATAGAGTCTAGGTCTTTGTAAGAATGTGGGGGTCCAGTTGGGTGACCATATTTTCTTTTTGGATTTATATTTGATTCCACTTGGTTTCTGTGATGCAGTATTAGGAATCAATTGGCTGAACAAGTTGGGCCAGATCATGTGGGATTTTACGAGATTATGGATGCAATTTGAATATGATGGAAATCATATCCAACTACAAGGTATTAAGAGAACTTATGGTTCTTGTCGACAACAGTTTGTCTCCATAGAAGAGAATCTCAACATGGAAATGCAACATCTTCTACTTGATTTCGAGGATTTGTTCATGGAGCCCACAAAATTGCCACCCACCCATTGGTGTGATCATCGTATTATCTTGGAAAGTGGCACCAATCTTGTGGTTTGTCGTCAGTACCAATATCCTCATGCCCCAAAACAAAAATTGAGGAGGAGTGTGACGAGATTTTGCAAAGAGGCCTCATTCAACTGAGCCAATCTCCATATTCTTCTCCGGTTCTATTGATGAGGAAGGAAGACAGGAGCTGGCGTTTTTGTGTGGATTTTCGAGGAGTTAATGCCAAAACTATTAAGGACAAATTTCCCATCCTAGTTATTGATGAACTCTTGGGGGAGCTTCTCGGAGTGCAAATTTTTACCAAGTTAGATTTACGCTCAGGTTATCATCAAATACGAATGCATCTTGACGATATACCTAAAACGACATTTTGCACACATCATGCGCACTTTGAATTTTTGGTGATACCGTTTGGACTTGCTAACGCCCACTCAACCTTCCAAGCTCTTATGACTCACATCTTTAAACCTTATCTTCGTAAATTTGTGTTGGTTTTCTTTGATGATATATTGATTTATAGTTGGAGCTTTGCAGAGCATATAGGCCATGTACGGAAAGTTTTCTCAGTTCTGTGACATAATCAACTTTTGCTGAAGCGATCTTAAGTGTCTCATTGCTCAGCCTTGGTTTCTTATTTGGGGCACAAAGTCTTGACGGAAGGAGTATCCACTGATCTGACAAAAAATCAGGCTATTTTACAATGGCCATAGCCCATTACCCTCAAAGCATTATGTGGCTTTCTTGGACTCAGGTTATTACCGAAAATTTGTGAAGGATTATGGGAAGATAACCTCACCATTGACATCTATGCTCAAAAGGAATTTGTTCCAATGGTAGACTTCTACATTGGCCGCTTTTGAGGAATTGAAAGTAGCGATGTCCTCTGCCCCAGTATTGCCTTGTTGGATTTTTTGCAGCCATTTGTGGTGGAATGGGATGCTTCGGAAGTGGCATCGGGGCAGTATTATAGCAACAAAGGCAGCCAATAGCCTATTTTAGCCGTTTTTTTGTGGAATGATACTGTCGTCTTCCAGCTTTCGGAAAGGAACTCGTTGCCTTTGCCAAGACAGTATCTCATTGGCGTCTGTATCTATGGGGCAGTAAATTCATTGTCCGGACTGATCATTATAGTCTCAAATATTTGTTGGAGTTGAGCAATCTATTGGGGTATGATTTTTCAGTCGAATATAAAGCTGGAAGGGACAATATAGTTGCAGATGCATTGTCCCGTCAATTTGAGGGGGAGGAGCCAACGTTGGTTGCAATTTCAGCACCCTTGTTGCTTCTTTTTGATCATATTTGCCAGGAAGTTGTTGCTGATTCAGAGTTGCAGCAATTGGTGGCGCGAATCAAGGCCGAGGAGGCCGTGGACCCTTGGAAGTTTGAGGACGGCCTGGTTTTTTATAAGAACGTGTTTATTTGGTTGCCACCTCTCCTTTGTGTGAGACCATTATCTCTTCATTGCTTAACATGGGACATGAAGGATATCAGAAAACTCTTAGGCAAGGGGCTACTGATTTTTATTGGAAAGGGCTGAAGTCAATGGTTCAATCCTTTGTTCGTCATTGCCTTGTTTGTCAACGCATCAAAGTAGAGAATATTCAACCAGCAGGTGTCTTGCAGCCTCTTCCTATTCCGACACAGATATGGGCTGATATTTCCATGGATTTTGTGGAGGGGCTGCCACCAAAACCGTGGTAAATCTGTTATTTTGGTACTGGTTGACCGGTTCTCTAAATAGTCATTTTTTGGCCATCTCTCATCTTCATACAGCAGTCTCGGTGGTGCACTTATTCTTTGGGCAGATCGTAAAGTTACATGGTTTGCCAAAAACCATTGTTTTCGACCGAGATGATGTCTTTGTGAGCAGATTTTGGACAGAACTCTTCCGTTTGTTAGGCACGCAGTTATGTTTCAGCTCGGCTTATCATCTTCAATCGGATGGCTAAACGGAAGTCGTCAATCCTACGGTTGACATGTATCTTCGCTGCTTCACCAGCGAGAAACAAAAAAAATGACTGCAGTGGCTATCATGGGCGGAATTATACTAAAATACTAACTTTCACTCTTCCTTGAAGTGTTCCCCATTTGAGGTTGTGTATGGCCAACCCCTAGCTCGTCTTCTCTCTTATACTTCCCATACCTCCAAGCTCGAGGCTTTTGGTGTTGCTCTAAAAGGCAGGGATGTGGTCATTCGTTCTCTCCGTCAACGATTAATGGAGGCCCATTCGACTATGAAGCATCATTGATTCAAAGCATCGGGACCTTGTTTTTGGGGTCGATAATTGGATCCTTTTAAAGTTGAAGCCGTATCACCAACTTACTTCGCATGCTAGGGCTAATCGGAAGTTGTCACCAAGGTTCTACGGTCCTTTCCGTGTTGCTGCACGTGTTGGACACGTCGCTTATCGTTTGGACTTGCCACCCGATGCTTGTTTGCATCCTGTTTTCCATGTGTCCTATTTAAAGCCGTATCATGGGGATCCTCTAGTTGGGACATCTTCATCATTGCTGCCCATTTCTTCTACCGTTGAGGCACCTCAGCCACAAGCAGTTCTGGACTGCCATACTTTCCATGGTAGTCAACAGGTGCTTATTCATTGGCAAGGACTCTCTCTGGCCGACGCTTCCTAGGAAGACGTTGCTTCTATTCGCAGCTCTTATCCTTCCTTTTCCCTTGAGGACAAGCTCGTTGATAGGGAGGGGAGTGATGTTCTGGGTCCTAAGGTCTACCGACGTTATTCTCACGGGAAGTGGGGCCAGAAGAACATTGCAGCAGTTGAGGAATAGTTTGGAATTGGTCATTTTTTATTTTTAGCATTCTTGCAGTTATTTTTCTTTAAGTCACGATAGTAGTTAATTATTGTAACTGCAACAGTGGCATTAATGCCTATCTATTATGAATAGAGGAAAACGGCAGAGGCAAGTTTTTGCCTACTCCAAATACATTGATCCAAAGATTAGAGAGTTCTCTAAATTAGCTCTCATTCCGTTCATTCCCAATCCTAATAAAAAAGGTAGAAATACTAACAACAGTTCTACGCAGCAACACTTCCACGTGTACGACTGCTCTCTTCAACAACCCAAAACCAGATCCTCTATACGGGACCATAACACATCAGTCAATCTTGTTTTTCAAATGTATAGTTATATATTTGAAATATAAAAATGACGAGTGAAATAGTACAAGTATGTGGTATCGTTGTTAAAGCTCAGGATATCATGTAGAAGCTTGAGATCCTGGACATTGTTCTTCTAATTAGAGAACCAACTGTCTAACAGGCAATTTGTTTGAACCTGAAGTGGTTTCTAGGTCGTGGTTCAACTTTGTAAAACAGGTTAGACCTGGCCCAACAAATGGGCATGTTTGAATCTGTGAGGGAGGAGGCACTTAGACCGACAAGCAGTCCATTCCTAGGTTTCTCAGAGTGCTTGACTGGGCTTGTTCAAGTTTGAAAAAACATTGATTAGCACAGAACTCCTCCACGTACATCATATTAATTGGGTCAACCATAATAAAGTAAATAAAATCAGAGTTCAAGGATTTTTTGTTATTGACACTATTAATTTGTTAATGCATCTTAAAATTGTTTGCATGCATATGATATGCAAGGTACATTCTTAGAAACATATATGTAATTAGAAGGTGATTATAGTGATTGTCTTATTTAGGTAGTAGTCATCTTATTTAGTATTATTTTCATGTGTCTATTTTTAGTAGGAGAATAAGTTTTAACATATTCTTATTCTGTTTTACTTCCTAAAAACTCTACATGCTGAGCCTATTTAGAGGGCATTATGATGAATAAGAAAGTGTTAAGAAATTTTCATAAAAATAGATGGCAGAAAGCTTGTCAAGATGAGTTCTCTAAACCATAGGGCATACAAAGGGGAAGAACTCTAGCAAGGGAAAAGAGGATTTCCCTGTGAGTCGTTCCATGAGTAGATCCTTGGCAAAAATAGATATCAATTTGGTATCGGAGCCCAGAGTCTTGGACAACTCCTGTGATCTGTCAATTTTGTTTATGAAACATGTGGAGCAATGATTGACAAAGGTAGAAGAATGTCAGAATTTTCAGTTTGAGGAGGTTATGCGGGCTATTTGTGGACGAGGTCAGCAGGAGGAGGGTGACAGTAACAATCTCACCTACACAAAGGTGGACAGAAGTATGGAGCCAGCTGGTTTAGGCATCGTTCGCAGGTACTCTAAATTGGAATTCCTCAGCTATGATGGTTCTGATGACTCTCTTGTTTAGATTATAAGTTTTTGAGAATTAACGGAGCTCGACAGAGGAGAAAGTGGGGCTGACAGTATTCCATCTTAGCAGAGAGGCACAACTGTGATTTTTTAAGGTGGAGCAAGGAGAGCTGAGTATGGCTTGGAAAACCTTCAAGAAACAATGCTACCTATGGTTTGGACCTCCCATGAGTCTTAGCCCCTTGGATGAATTAGCTAACTTGAAACAGACTGGGATGGTGGTGGAGTGCAGAGGGACTTTCAGACTTCGTAAGCACGCACAACAAAGCTTAAAAAAATGCAGCAGGTTGGATTGTTTACTACTGAGCTCATGAAAGGGTTTTGGTTGGAAGTGTAGCTAAAGCAGCCGAACAGCCTGGGGGCTACTATGAACCTGACTCGGAAACATGAAAGGTGGTTGAGAACTGCTCTAGTCGTCACTGGAGGGAGTGACAAGGCTGCCATTTCGTGGAACAACTTGAGGGTTGTGTCAAGAAATTCTGTAAGAGGAAAGGGAGTGCAGGGGGAGTCAAGAGGCTATTTTTAGCACGGGAAGTGAGATTGCAACTTTTAAGAAGTTAACCAAGGCAGAGAGGGAGGAATGAAGGAAAAAAGGTGCTTTGCTTCAATTGTGATGAAGCATTACATCAGGGACATAAATGTTAGAAGTTGTTTCGGGTAGAATTTGTAGAATCTAATGACGAAGACGAAGGAGGATGAA
Organism: Erythroxylum echinodendron; assembly: GCA_027575705.1. Lineage (NCBI taxonomy): Eukaryota > Viridiplantae > Streptophyta > Magnoliopsida > Malpighiales > Erythroxylaceae > Erythroxylum > Erythroxylum echinodendron. The sequence continues at coordinate 20,429,432 of JANZXR010000005.1, forward strand.
GGAGAGTTAGGATATCCGAAGTTACCCTGAGTTTGAGCTTGAGGACAAGCTCTTTGTCCAGAGGAGAATAATGTTATGAAAGATGCTTTTTTAGAAAAGGAATATACAAGAAGATCATCTTGATTAGGAAGTAATTGCAGTGGTCATCTTTTTAGGCAGTATGCCATCTTATTTAGGAAATCTGTTATTTTTATAATTTTATTTTTAGTTGGAGATTAAACTAGCAGATATCTATTCTGTTTTACTTTCTAAAAATTGTATGTACTAAAGCCTATTTAAAGGGAATTACAATGAATAAGAAAGCAGTAAAGGGCATTACAATGAATAAGAAAGCAGTAAGAATTTCTCATAAAAGTAGTTAATAGAATGCTTGTCAAAACGAGTTTTCTTAACAACCATAGGGCCTAGAAAGGGGAAGAACTCTATTTAAGGAAAAAGAGGACATCCTTTTGAGTTGTCTCGTAACTAGATCCTAGCAAAAACACATATCAATTTGATATCAGAGCCCAAGGTTATGGACGATTCTTGTGATTTGTTAAGTAAAGTCGATGTGTACATGAAACAAGTGGAGCAACGGTTGACAAAGGTAGAAGAATGCCAAAATGCTCACTTTGAGGAGCTTCTATGGGCTATTCACAGATGAGACTAGCAGCAGCAAACACACCTACTAAATTAGAATTCCCCACAATTCCCCGACACTGATGATTTGGATGACTCTCTTGTTTGGATTTACAAGGAGTATTTCTTTAAGAATCAACAGAGCCTGGTAGAGAAGAAAGTGGGGTTGTCAACATTCCATCTTAATGGAGAAGGACAATTATAACTTTTTAAGGTGGAGCAAGAGGAAACGGGTATGGATTGGGAAACTTTCAATGAACAATGTCACCTACAATTTGGACTTCTTATAAGTCCTAACCCATTGGATGAATTAGCTAACAAAGAGTTTTAGACTTTGTGCGCAAGGCAATAGATTGGATTGTTTACCATCGAGCTCATGGAAGGTTTTCTACTAGAAGTGGAGCTACTACAGGCGAACAAGCTGGAGACTGTCATGAATATGACCCGCACGTATAAAATGAGGTTGAGAAGTGTAGTTGTCACAGGAGGTTGGTAAAGCTGCCATTTGTTGAAACAACTCGAGCTCTGTGTCAAGAAATTCTGGAGGAGGAAAAGGGGCTTTGTTTCAAATTATATCAAGGATATAAATGTAAGAAGTTGTTCTGGGTAGAATTAGAAGACTCCAAAGAAGAGGTTGGAGGAGGGTCACGACATCCAAAATTACTGTGAGTTTGAGCTTGAGAACAAGCTTTGTTTAGGGAGATTATTGAGATGAAAGATGCATTTTTAAGAAAGAAATATACAAGATCATCTTGATTGTGAGGTAATTTTAGTGGTTATTTTATTTAGGTAATAGTCATCTTATTTAAAAGTCTATTATTTTTATTAGGAGAATAAGTTAATAAATTCTTATAAAACTATATGTAATAAGCCTATATAGAAGGCATTGCAATAAATAAAAAGCAATCAGAATTTTTCATAAAAATAAGACTTGAAAAAGAGAAGAATTCTGATAAAGGAAAAGAGGATTCCTGTGACTAGATCCAACGTAAAACTACATGTACATGTGGGTTCCACGTTTGGTTCTGTTTACTGTTCCAGTAATATTCTTGTTACATCTCAGCTCGTACTTGCAGATCCTATGGTTGCATCATCCGGTGTTTCTCTTTTGGAGCCTCAAAATAAATCTCGCAAATGACATTCTAGACCATCACTCGCTGGTCAGAGTTGGGTTTCACTTTCAAGTAATTGTGTGAATGGGGATAATAAAATGTAACTTTTATTAATGAGATTGTTTTACGTGTTTGTAGAATGTAATGTGATGATACTTTTGCATCCTATGAAATCGTTGTTTAATACAAGTCATATACTATCCCTGCATGGTTTACTCATTCTGCTGCTGGGAGTATGTAATGCCAATTTTTATTCTCTGAATCTTTTGCTACTGAAGTTAATCAGACGATATCTTTTTCCCCCCAAATTTTGCATTACTTTTCATTCTAGCTACAGGAGAAGGTTCCTAGATTTCCTAAAGAGTCGTGTATCTTTCATGACTAGATTTTAATCAAGCTTATGTGTTGATATTCTTTATCTATACTTTTTAGTTTTTACAACCGAAAACCCTTGGCCAACATGCTGACTCAACTTTTTGTTGAGTTGAAGGAGGCTGAATGTTAGGAGTGTTAACAGCCCATCGCCGTTGCACAAATAGCCTGGTCATTTTGTGGTCGAGAGGCCGAACTCTTATTAGAGCTAGAGAGTTTATTTGTAGCTCTTTGTGTTTGAGATATCCACCTTGAGGGCACCGGTTTCGAGAGTTGTTCTTTTGTCAAGAGTTGCTGAGTTATTTCAGTGCGAGGAATGCTATGAATGGCCTTTTCTCTAGCTTTGATATCATATCCTCTCTCCTCTTTTAGGGGATGGGGAGCAAGTGTAATTACCCTACACGAGTAGGAGAACGGGTTAGCGGGAGTTCTGAGTTATAGTTCAAGCTATGTGAATAGCTAATCTAAGGAATCCAAAGACTTCATTTTCTCTTTTAGTTAGGAGTTAGAAGGCAGAAGCTAGTAGCCTTACTCTCTCCACCTAGGAGTCCCGGCCTGTCATTCCTCTTCTTTGAATATCCTCCCTTGGCTTGGGGGACTCTTTCAATTGCTGTAAGACCGCTTCTCTTATTCTATATCAAATTATCCATTTCAACTCTTTTAAGTTATTTAGGGAACATATCTTGGTTATGGCTATGATCACTAAATTTTCAAAGTTATGAATATTACTATAATCTAGACCACCACTTGTACCCGAAAAGAAAAATGCACCCAGGACTACCTTACTGCAAAATTTGCAATTTAATCTAATGTTTTAAAAATTAGACCGGACATCGAACCGGTTGAAAGAAAAGTTTAAGGTTTAGAGATTCAATTGATAGTGAACTATTATAAAATTGGTATATAATAAATAAGAAGTAAAATTTATAAGAATAAATAAAAATAAAATATTTTATTGAAATAAAAATATAATAATGTCTATTATTATATAATGAACTAATAATAAATAAATATAAGTCTAATATAAAATTTAAAATAAAATTAAAAATCAAAATTGTATTTCTGAAGGAGGTTGTGTCTCATCATCGTCAAAAGCTCCAAATTCTCCAATATTATTTAAAGATTCGTAAGCTACGCTTTCATCTAAAGTTTTTGCATTAACTTCTTCTATTGCATTAAAATAAATTACAAAATAGTAATGTATAAAATTATCCTCAATTGTAAACTTGTAACACAGTATAATTTTAACTTAACTAAAGATCAAAATAAGATATGAACTAACCATTAGTAAATGTTCTTAATTCATTCGTTACGACAAATTCATTTTCTTCATAAATTGTCTTTTCAAGTTCATTATAATCAAGATCAGGTGATTCTTTTTCTTCGATTAAAAAATCAGTATGTTCAATATAATCAATATCAACCGGATCATATGTTTTCTTCTTACTAAGCGCTCTGAATACATAATAGAGAAATTATAAAGTCAATAATAAAAATAAAATTATTGAAATAAAAACAAAACTATAAAATACATGTTCTTCATTTTTAGATTATAAGTAACGTAAACAAGGTTATTAAGTCTTTGATGTTCCAAATGATTTCGTTTCTTTGTATGAATATGTTCAAAAACACTCCAATTATGTTCACAATTTGATGCAAAAGTTGTTTGATTGAATAACATAATAGTGAGTTTTCTCAACGTTGGAGCATTGTCGCCGAATAATCTCTACCACTCATATGTATTTTAAATTAATAGTTATGATAAAATATATATTATTAATAAGTAAATAATGAATTAAAAGTATAAAACATTAAAACTTACTTGGCTGCATTTTTTTCATCATAAGTATTCTCTTTATTAATGATCTAGCAAAACTCTCTAAACCTTCACGATACAATTTAATTTCATTTATTACTTGTGATTCCTTTTCAATAAAGAAAATACATTTGTATTCAATCACATCAAATAAACCACCTATAATATTAATTGTACGTGCTTCTCTACTATATAAGCAATAAGGATTGAGAAAATAAGCTGTTAAGTAGATCCTTTGAGTAAGATGCTTATCCCATCGTAGATCAATAATATCTATATAAGGCTTGTACAATTTCTATTTTCCTTTAAAAAGATGTGAGCTCTATACATACCATCATATATATACACCAAAAATAGCTTCTCAACAATCCTTAACAATCCTCAATAGCCTTATAAGTAGAGTCACAATCTTCACAATGATCAAGCAAGCATCCTAAAATTTATTATCTAGAACAATAGCACAAACTTATTTTTCCTTTTTCACTCTGATAATTTAAGACTTGAAAAGTGCTTACTTGTCACCTAATTTTGAATTAGTTGCTTATGTTGATAAATACTTTTCAAAGTAATAAATGTAATTGCAAACTTGGTAGCAACGAGACGCACGATCTCAACTCAATCTTCTTGCTTTCTTAACCAAGACAAAAATGTGATATGGTTATACACAAAAATTGTGATCTTAGATGCGTGTGAAGCAAAACTAGAAATATGATTCATACCACCAATATCTTTTAAAATAAGATTTATATAATGAGCAGCATATAGAGACCAATAAATATGCCCATACTTTGATTATAATAAATACCCAGCTGATCCATAATTAGCTGCATTATCTGTAACAAAATGCACAACATTCTTTGGTCCAACCTGCTCGATAATTTCAGAGAATAATTTAGATAAAGCATTAGCACTTTTTACCATGTTAGAAGCATCAATAGACTTGATAAAAGTTGTTCCAATATTACAATAAACTAAGAAATTAATCAATGCTCTTTGTCTTTGATTACTCTACCCATATGCTATAATTGTGCACGATGTTGATTCTCAACTATATTTATATGCATCCAAAATTAACTGACATTTTTTTTAAAATCTTGAAGCAAAGCCACACGTAGCTCATAATAAGATGACACCTTAAATCTTGGATCTATTGCTGTTGTACCATCAATTGTTTCTTGAAAATATGGTGAATTTAAAACATTTAAAGAAATACGTGAATGATAGAACCATCTAGCCCATACTCTTTTACATCGCAAAACAACATCCATATCAACCATAAGACTTTTTATACTGGGTTGAGAACTAAGAGTAGTTCTTGGAGAAAAATAAGAATCTATGTCAATAATAGCTTTTCCTTTTCTTTTATCTAATGCTTGTGGTGTTTAATCATCTCCAAAAGATATATCATGAGTCTATTTATTTTCCTTTTTTTTTACTTATTGTTGCAAATATTTTCCAATCATATTACGTACATCAAGTGGTACTTTTTGCAAGAAGTAATATTACCTTTAACACCAGTAAGATGCTTTTTCATTTTAAAAATTCCTCCCCCTTTAAATATTCTATCGCAAATCATACAGTTATATTAGACATTCATATCAGATGCTTGAGAAGAAGAAAAATAATTCCATGCTGGATCGAACTTATCATAAATAGAGGACGATTCTATATTTTCCATTATGATTTAATCTAAAAAGTATAAAAAATAATTAGGTATACTATTTTCAGGGAAGAAGTATATAACCTAAATAATTCTCATTTATCAATTGTAATAAAGAAGACCAACAGCAACAGAATGGATTAAAAAAGACCAACATATGTTACAAATTAAAATTTGCTTCATAGATTTATTACATATATTAAGCAGTAAAAGATTGAATAACTTAGCAATTTATTGAGTGAAGATTACAAACTTTTATCAAAATGTTTCAAATATATGAAATACAACTTTTAGAGATGTTTAATACAGTCCAAATCCTTAGGTTTCCAATCCTATGAGTGTGAACTTTCAACTAAACTACCAACATTCGTACATTTTTAGTGGAACTTTAGAACACTCATATCATAAACATCACTGCCATCACACCCTTAAGTCAAATAAAATGCTTCTTTAACATATTGGGATGTGAGCCTAATCATTTAACTAAATATACAAATTGTTTAGCACTCAATAAACCTAAGCTTTAAAGGGATTAGCGATAAGTCACTATCCTCAAGAAGGGAGCAATATCACTGACAAATCCTCCATTCTCTTCTCAAAGGATTTAAATTCCCAAGGACTGATAAACTATGATCCTATCCCTTTGACTAATTATAAAAACAATGATACGCTTCAGTTTTAATTAATTACTAAACAACCACTAAAAATACAAAGAAGTCGTCAGAAATGCATATAGGATCATCACAACTCTCCTTACTAAAAAAACCAATATGCGATGTCTTCGCCTTTGTTCCTAGATTGTCATCATACTAGATTTTCCAAGGATAGTGACAAGTTCCTTAATAAATATGTAAAGTTCATAAGCTCAGTTCAACCTTTATATGTAGAATCATGAAGGAATATGATTCTTAAATATATCAAGTTGATATGGGAACCTACTATCATCCAAAGCTGCTTCTCAAACACCAGAAAATGAAGAAATAGGAGAGGAAAATGCAAACACAGCAGAATGGAACATACATATACATACATATATAGTTATACAAAGAAGACCAACAGTAGCAGAATAGATACACAGGTAACAGAACAGATGTTACTCACTCATTAAAACTTTGCTCTAGAAATTGCTCCACTTTAAAGTTCAAATAGCCTCACCGAAATATTGCTAGTAGATCAACAAATTGAATAATTGAAATAGTACAAATAACCCAACTATCAAAATCAGAGATTGATATGAAATGAAGCTCTAACTATTTCAGAAAACTAATTAATCAAACTAGTGGATCCCTATCTCCTTATCTATTAACATATTGAAACAATAACACACAACAAATTGAAGTTCAAAGAGTATATATATCAACTCTTAATAGAGTATATAAGAAAGTTTTATTCTAACTGTTGCAGAAAACATAATAACAATGAAACTTGAATAAAATAGAATATTTAAACTATCACTGCCTTATCCTTATCTTTTAACAAAAACTTGAATAAACGGTACAAATTGGAACTCTATATAAATTGGAGCTCTATATGATATGTTCTTTTGTCCTCCTCTCCAGTAAGAAAAGCGCAGTAGCACCAAGCAAAAGAGCAGGTTCCTAGAGAAGAAAAAAATGAAAATTTCAAATACTTGCTATGGAAACAGAAGAGAAAAAAGTGGAAAAGCAACACTAAGTTCCTTATCCCTCTATGCCACTTCTAACCATCCACCAGCCAATTAGGCCTTGCCCAGCGCCAAGTGCAAAAAGAGCATAAAGTCGTAATCCAAGACCTAAGGTTATATACATCTTGCATAAAAAGTATGAAAATGGCAAAGCAAACATGATATCAAGTGCCCTTCCCCACATTCAATGTGCATACTCCGTCTAATAAATAAATTTGAAATCCTCAAGACTCATCCCTTTATTTACTCTGCAAAAATTCAAGTAGGAAATAAAGCTACTTCACAGTACTTCTCATGTAATCACTACTACTTTGAGAAGCTATTGTAACTAGCTTAATTCGGAATGGTTTCTCTTTAGCTTACTGCTTATATTCAGGAGACTGCTTATATTTTTCAAACTCCTCTAACCACTCCTCATCTGAAAAAGGTGGAAGACTGTCGGTAAATTTCCAGTCAGTCATTGAAAGGCCAAGTACCACCATGCTAAAAACTCATGCAACATAACCAACAAGCCATATTCCAACCATCTTCTGAGCATGAGGTCCTCCTGCTACAAGTTGCTTCAATCCCTCCTTGCTTTCTTTGCCAACAGATACTAACCTGGTTATATTCCTTATGAAAGGCCGTTGATGACCCTAAAACAACATTAGGATCATAGTTTAACATCTAGATAATGAATCTTTTACTAGATAGTTACCAGAGATTAACAATTAACATAACCATCAGTACCAGGAATCAGTTACAGTTAATAACCCATCAAATAGTAATGCATTCGTTGTTGAAGATATTTACAAACATTTTAAAGAAGAAAAAAGAGTAAATTTAGACATATCAAAAGTAAAATCCTAATATCACCAAAATATTTAACAATTTTTTTTAGCGATGTTATGCTTAAATGCATGGAAAAATCATCTCATAGATGAACCAAAGAATGATCATTACATTTTCATTTTGTACAGATAGACATGCATTCATTGAGTAAAATTCAGAAACCAGAAAATGAATCTAATGAGTCGATAAGCAAAACATTGAGTAATAATTCAAAGTGAATAAAACAAGCAAATGAACAAGATTCTGAAACCAAAACTTGACTACCTCTAAGCAAAATCTTTTACTGAGCTCCAATCTTTGTTTCTCATCAGCATGAGGACACTCCTTGAACATACTTTTGATAGAAAAGAGAAAACAAAAAAGAGAAAGACTTGTTGAGAAAAATCATATGAACTAAACTAGTCTACATAATCTTATTGGAATATCATAAAACCTACGCTTCAAGCTCCTGAATTTCTTAAGGAGTTTGTTAGTGATATTGTTCTTTCTTGGAGGATTATCGATTGCATCTTGATCATCACCAGAAGCTCCGTCCAGGTTGTCACTCCCAGATCTACTCTCATGTTAACTCCTCATCTCTATTGCTTCTTCCCACACTAGGCTCGAAGGTCTCGACAACTCTAGCCTCTTCACTTTGGCCATCTATACTCGATTGTTGCTAATAATTGATAACTGAGACGATAGCTTAAATGAGAATTGGGAAGCAAGCGAACAAAAGTTACTTATGAGAGGAGCTTAATTTCTTCTTTCATGGAGGTGGTTAGACACAAGGAAGACAAGATAGAATAGAAGGCGGTGGAGAGAAGGAGACGCTTAGAAGATTCGATAAAATGAACAATAAAGAATATCTAACGTTTTGTATATAACTGATTGGACCGGTTTGGAAAAAATTGGCTGGTTTGTTAATAAACTGGCCGGTTTTAATATATAGAAATTATTAGGTGAAACCCAATCAAACTACTGGCCCGTTCAAATATTTTCAGACCCGCTGATTCAGTCCGATTTTTAAAACCTTAGTTTAATCAAAACCTGGTCACTCGTCTGAATGTGCTTTCAGGAACTGAACTTAGATAGAATACGTATGTTGGAACAATCAGCGACGAAAATTTTGAACCATCAATACATTGTATAGCTTATCAAAATTAATCTTGTGTTTACTCGGATAATAAAGAATCAGAATCCAGCAAGTACAGTTCTTTAAATTCAAGCACAGGCTCTTCATATAATCCAAGGCCAAAGTTAATTTTCTTCTATTGCTTCTGCAACTTCTTTTGTCACTTTATTTTTCTTTCTCATATTACTGGCCGTAATAAGTTTGTAATCCGAGAAATGAATTTTACTTGGATTCCCAAATCTTTGCCCATAGTAGTGCCACAGTTCTGCCCTGATAGACGGGGAAAACGAACCAAATCAAACTGTACGTCGATAAAGAGAGTGGAACTAAAAGAAAAATCAGGTATCATATGAGCATATCATACCAGTAAGCTAAGAACTGGAACGGTGCGTATTTTCCATACACTTTTTCCACATCTTTTTCAATTGTTCGTATGGTTGATTTTTTTTCATGAACCTGCGTGGGAAAATGGCATGGAATTGAGAGAAATCTTCCTCTTTAACACTAATCAAATGGGAGACAGAGAACAGGGTTTTACCTGTTTTAGATGCCTAATCGTTTCAGAATCAGCTGGAATAACGTGATAAAACCCCATGCACACTAGGATATTGGCACAACTAAACGGACCGATCCCATTTATTTTTTTGAGCTGATCCGCCAGCTTGTCATAGTCTGAGAAGCTTCCTCCATTGTCAAATTGCTCTAGTTCTCTCAGTGGAATCCTCCCTTCTACAATACCCTTGGCTAATTGTATTATTCGACTCGCTCTATATCCGAGTTTGCAACGCTTTGCCAGAAACTTTTCATCAAGGCTGGCAAGTTCTTCGGGGCTTGGGAAATTACCTATTGATTCCAGTGTCCTGAATTCCTCTTTCTGGTGAGACACAAGTCCACAAGGAGCATCTTCATTGCCATTAAGAGAGAAGCTGCCCATATGCCCCATGTTGGTATTATGAGCATTACCTGGTAAATGGGTAGGAGAAGATTGGGAGATTTGGCGCTTTCTGTTACAAGGCTCATTTGCAGGAGGTGTGTAGGGAATCATATTGATATCTTCAGTTTGGAGAGAATTGGGCTTCTTCGAAACCGATGACTCTTCATCAGATAAATAAGGATGAGATTGAAGTTCAAGCTGAAGCTCACAAAGCGCTCTGGCCATTTGCAGAGCCCTTGGCCATCTGCAGTAAAAAAGAAATATGAGAATCTTTTAATTATTGTTGAAGGCTAAAAGCATAAGAAACACTTTGTTATTTTCTAACTGACATTTCGTCAAACAAGTAGAGGCAGAGAAAAGGAACTACAGAAAACGACCACGTACTGGCAATTGCAGAGAAGAATGCACTTAACCATATCCTCGAATAAAGTTGGAGACCTAAACACCCTACCCCCGAACGCTCTGATGATATCATGAAGAGAATCATCCGCAAAGGTCGTAATGAGGCGAGTGGCATTCTTGTGGTCAGCATCAGACAATCTGATCATCCTCACCACCTGAGACACCAGAGATTGACGGTGATGCGTGGACAGAGGAAGAGTGGCATGCACGCGCAGGAGAAGAGAATGTCGAAGGTGAGATGGATGAGAGATTGTAACCCATAAAGCTGACGATGATAAATTAGGAGAAGAGGAGTACTGATGAGGAAGACGAAGAGGGCGAGAGAAGGTGCGGGAGACAGGGTCCCAGTGGTTAGGGGACATCATGAATAGCCCATGACTGCATACTGCTTTCTCAAAATCATAGCTAAGTGCCGCCTCTCCCAGTCCCAGTGGAATTTCTATTTCCATCGAATCCTATCCAAGTGAGTAATTGTGAGGATGAGGAGAAGGTGATGTTGATGGGGTTGTGAGGGAAGATCTACCATGCATCTTCAAAACGCTTCATTGATTGTCTTTGTTTCTTCAGGATGTTGATGGATTTGTTGGGATCGATTTGATGACTAATAATATTATAATTTTAATAGGATGAATAATTATAAAATCCAAAAAAAATTAAAATAAAAAGTCAAGGCAAAATCACGATTAAAAAATTAAAACGATTAACAAATTAAAACAATCATGTTGTAATAATTTTTATTATTAAAAATTATTTAATTAACTAGTTTTAATAAATTAATTGTTTTTTAAATGAGCTGGTTTTTATTTAACAATATTTTCTTTTTAATTAAATATTAGTCTCTTTATCGAAGAAAGACAATTTTCCTTTCTAATTTTATTTTAAAATTTTCAATTTTATTCAATTTTTTATATATTAATTTTATGACGATGTAATATCAATTTAACCTTTAAATATTAAACTTTTTATTTTATTAGTTTAATTTTTGATTCAATTTTTAAAATATAGGCACCAATAATATTATTTTGTAAATGTTATAGTGCAAACTTGCATAAAAAATAATGATAACTTATTTAAACTTTCGTCAAAAAGTGCATTTTTAACCTTAATTTTTTAATCATAATATGACTTTAACCCTAACATTTAAGAATGTTTGATTTCTAATTCTTAACATTTTCAAAACATTCAAAATAGATCCTTGACAAATGAAAAAATTAATGGGTTAAACTTCTAATCAGTTAAGTGCTACATCAATATTGACGTTGCATTTATAACATATTTTTAAAATTTATTGGTAGGTTCCACTTTCACGTGTATGTGATATAATGATTTTTTAAAAATTGGATTTATGTATATTTTGTAATTAAATAATTAATTTATAATGTTAATTATTTATGTTAAATTTTTAATTTAAATTTTCTAATCAACTAAACTTAATTTGTCAAAATCCTAGATTAGTATCAAATTCCTAAGTTCACTAATTTCTACAACTTCCCTAGTCTTTTCCTTCATGTAACTCTTTCTTTCTCCATCTTTCATGTGTTTTACAAAAATTGCTATTAATATTTGCTTAATTGATTGTCTAATTATTTCATAACATTTAGCTATTAATAACATGAAATTACTTAAAATACTCACTTTGAATTATATGTGATTATAGACACAATTTAAAAGCAAAAAATTTAAAGTAAGTCGAAAATACAATATTTGAGTCATTTTGAAAGTTAATTTTTACTTGCCTTCACCGAGAAAAAAAGAAAATTAAAAGTCAAAAAGAAGATAAGTAAAATAGAAACACAAATAAATCAAAATTGGTCACAACTACTGTGCATGGACTATGCAAGGTGTACATGAAGCAAGGAAACGGTGCAGCAGATGCACACATGCACGTTGAACATAAACAATGTACAATAAAACCTCTATAAATTAATATTGTTGGGATCATGATATTTTATTATTTTATAGAGATATTAATTAACTGATAAATTAATATTTATTAATTTAAAGAGATTTTTGTAATTGATTGAAGTTAAATTTTGATTACATCAAAAAGCATTGCATCTTAGAAAAATTCATGTTTCATATTAATTGAATGAATCTAAAACATAGATTCATTGTACATAATATAGATGAGTAATGATACATGTTCAGAGGTCCAGAGCTTAGAAGAAATTGTAGCTACTATCCTTGAAAATGATGTTGATAATAAAGTTGAAGACGATACATTACCTTAGGAACCAGTTACGCGTAAGAAAGAACTTATCGCATCTAGAACTCTTCACAATTTTTTGTTGCAATTCGAGAACACAACATCAGAAATTTTGGATGCAATAAGAAAAGTTAGAGATGAGCTCCAACTAGACTTAAATTTTAAGAAAAAACAAACAATACTAGAATCATATTTCACTAAATTGTCTTAGTTATGTTTGTGTAAGTTTATATAATTATTAATTTATGATATTAACGGGACCCTATATTTACATAGGGGTATTTTGAAAATATATTATCTTATTATCTTATCGAAATTTGTTAAATTTTCAACTGACCCAAGTCGGAATTAGAGAAAAATATTATCTTAGAGAATTTATTAATTTACCGAGTATCAATTTAAAGAGGTTCTACTGTATTCACTTAACAGGCCCAGGCCTGAGGAAGGGTAGAAAAAGCATCCCCTTATAAAATTAGTCAAAATTAATACTTGTCACTAGAATAAGAGACTCTTAATATTTAATTTCTTCCAAGTTTTACTGAGATTACTATTTTAACTTCAAAATTTAACAATAGCTTTTTTGTCAATACAAATAGCAATAATTTTGTCACTTATTAATTTATAATTTCTTACTCAAAAATTAATGAAAACTATAATTTTGTTTAAGAAAATATGCATAAGTCCTACACCAATTAAGGAGTTCTATTTTTATTTGTAATTCTATTTTAGAAAGGAAAATGTAAAAAATCAAAGGGGGTGAGGTAATTTTGCCACCGTTGTACTAGAATAATGTAAAAAATACAATAATACTTAATAATAAATTCAGTAAATTATGTTTAACTTTTTCATGAATGCTTATTTATTGAGTGATATAACTTTGACGGTAACAGTTACAATGAATGTTTTAAGTACATAAAGCATAAAAACTTTAGTTTTTTTAAAAAAAATTAACATAAAAACTTTAGTTTTTTAATCCAGCAAAAAGAGATTTAACAATTGAATATATTATTTTATAGTATTTATTTAATTATTAATTTTACTAAAATATAAGAAAATATTATTAACATCATTAATAAAAATGATATAAAAATTCAAGTAAAATTATTTACTCAATTAATTTTAAAATTTATTTAAAATTTAATTTATTATAATATAATTACATTGAAAACTTTTTTAATGTAATTATATTATAATAAATTAAATCTTTTTTACAATAGATACATTGTAATTCAATTATATTTCGATTTATCATATTTATTTTAAAATATATATTTATGAAAAGATTATTATATTTTCTCCCTTTATATCTATTATCAAAAAGATAATTTATTTCTCTTTTTCTTTGAACTATTATCATCATCATGATTAGATCAATTGTAATTTCACTATATGTTATGTTTGGTGAAAATTAAATGACTACTAGTTTTTGATGTTTTAAAATTAATTGAAAAATTGAAATCAGATTTTGAATATAGTAGCTTTTATCATAAAAGATTGTATTTATTTTTTCATTTTTAATATGCAATATTAAATTTTTATTTTTATTTTTTCCTCTGTCATAGATATAATACTACTGATATATCTTTGTGACATATTTTCGGGCTATTGATGTTTTGTTGTGCCTACATACTTCTTCCAGTTCTATATAGGTGCTTTGTTCTTATTCTAGTCCAATTGTGTTATAATTGATTTATTTTATGTTGCGTAAAAAACATTTGTTTGGAAAGGAAAAAAAAAGTAGAATAGTTAATTGAATCCCAAAAAGGAGTAATTAATAAATTTACTAAAAGAGTAGGCTCCTCTAGTGAAAATCATGAAAAATTAGGTGAAGATAATTTCGAACAACATAAAGAAAATTAAAATGATGAGATTCATATTCAAGAGTATATTAGTAATTTGAATGAGCATGATTATCTACCAAATGCATCCAATTTAGAAAATTTAAGGGCAATGAGAACTAATTCTTATATTGGATATTTATGGTCTTAGAAATTGGGATAATCTTGATAATAAAGTTAGAGATATTTTAGTTAATCAATGCGCCTATAAGAGAATTGAATCTTGTGTTTCCTTTAGACAATAGATCTCGACATTTTTCATATTCTTATTATTTTAGAAAATTGATTAATGGAGAGATTATCATTAGAAAATAGTTAGTTTACTCCAAATATATAGATAAAGTATATTGTTTCTTATTGTAAGTTGTTCAAAATTAATAGCAAATAAAGTGCATTAGTAAATGATGGATTTAGAGATTGGAAGCATCTTAGTGAGAGACTTAAAGAACATGAGAATAGTATTGATCATATGAATAACATGAGGACTTGGAATAAATTAAAGATAAGTGTAACATCCCGTCACCTATACATATGACTATTATGTGAGACATTTATATTACTTAAGTTAAATGAACGTTAGACATAAGTTATAATATACTGTTGACACATGCATACAATTTGATATATATATATATATATATATATATAAGCATTCGTTTGGCATTTTCGGGTAAGTATGACAAATTGAAAAGATAACAAATGATGAATGAGTGGAGATAAATAGTACACGTGAGTAGCATGGGGATAATATTGTTTAAGTTAGGAAGGCTCCATTTCAGGTTGTCATTATGACAAATAGTGAGTCACTGAAGATGAATAATACACGTGAGGGGCATAGAATGAACTCACGTATTATATTGTTTAAGTTAGGAAGAATCTATCATAGTTTCCATTCCCAACTAAAATACTCTGTATAGTAATTCTCTCCCCTGACCTTCATCACCAAATAGCACTTTAGCAGCTTTCTGTGCTGTTAACTTCCACTTTCAGTGTTGAAGTTCTTGTTAAGCAAGTAAGTCATCGTGATACTACTTCACTGCATAGATAAGCATGTGCATGTTGGATATATATATATATCTGCATGAAAGGGGGTTCACAGTAGAGAGCATAGATATGCGGGTTCTGGAGGCTGGTTAAGTTAAAAAGTAATCACAGAAGGAAGAAAATGCAGAAAGAACTTATGGGCATAAATAGTAGTCTGTAATTTGGTATATATGTGAGTTTTGGCTCCTTGAAATTGTTTGGTGCTTTGGAGCTGAGGGAGTAGTATAGATGAAACTTGCATGTTTGGAAGTGTAATAGCAATGGAAATGATGAGTAGAGATCGTATAGGCACGAGAGATAATATGTTCTGCTCCTCTCGTCTTCTATATTGCTTCTTTTTTGATGATGTCATCTTCCTCTGAGTGACGTCATCTTCCTTTGTACGTGAATTTATCTCAGTTACTGTTCATCGTCTTACTTTAACTTTTTGCGTCTCAATTTGACCATCTCATTTTGCTTCGTCTCAAAATGACATCAGCATCATCTTAGAATGACGTCATTATCATCTTAGTTACTGTTCATCCTCTTAGTTTGAGTTTTTGTATCTCAGTTTGACCGTCTCATTTTGTTCCGTCTCAGAATGACGTCAGCAATTGTCTCATGATGTCAACATCATCTCTTTTGGCTAGAACATGTTCTAGTCCAAATTTGATCCTCTAGAAGATATAATTAGTCGTTAAGGTCTTCACAAAAGTTGTAGATCTTGAAATACTCTTTCAAACCATATAACGAACATCTTAATCCGATTCCTCTAGAGAAAGTTATGATAATCGAAAAATATTATCTGTGTTCTCAAACTTCTTCTAGGTCACTGTTTATTGTATATCTTCTGTCCTATTGTTGATCCTTCAGAAGATAGAATTGACCTTTGAGCTCTTCATGAAGGTTGTGTATCTTGATTTTCTCTTTTGAACCAGGTAAAGAATAATTAAATTCGATCTCTGTAGAAAAGGTTATGCTCAGAGGAAAACTTTGTCTGTGATGACGTCAACTTCCTCTTAGTGACGTCACCTCCTTTTGTAAAGCATCTTCGTCTGTAATTTGTCTCCTTCTGTAAAGGCGCATCATCTGTAAAGATACACCTTTCGTAAATGAACTTTTATCCATTGCAC
>JANZXR010000005.1:20449599-20498112 GCA_027575705.1 Erythroxylum echinodendron
TTTATGATATTAATGGGACCCTATATTTATATAGGGGTATTTTGAAAATATATTATCTTATTATCTTATCGAAATTTATTAAATTTTCAACTGGGCCAAGTTAAGACCCGAAAAAAATATTATCTTAGAGAGTTTATTAATTTACCGAGTATCAATTTAAAGAGGTTCTACCATACTAGATAGAAGCAAGGAAGGAAACATTTGCACGAACGTTTGCAGAAACGCAAACAACATCTTCGTTTCATGACAAAAGAAAATGCAGTGCACGCTGGAAGCATTGAGGGAAACGACAACATTGAGCGATGGAGTAAAACGTAGGCACAGTAGGAGGATGATTATTCGGACAAAAACGCAGTCATTGGCTGGGATGGATGAAACGCAAATACAGTGGCAAGGGTATTAAATAAAGGAATAGTATAGTGGACCAAAAATTAATAAGAAAAACAGAGAGTAGCGTAGGATAAGAGAGTAAAGGCGCAGTATAGAAAGAATCGTGGGTGTTCTTCGGCTGAGAGTTATTCAATGGGAGGAAGCATTTTTTTGGGAGAGATCTATAAAAGACTAGATATTTTGATGCCAGTTTGAAGGTGTCATCGACGTCGAAAACTTGGGTTAAGCGTATTTCACAGTTTTTATTGTTTCTTTCTGTCTTTAGAAATTGATTGTGTTATCTTATATTAATTGATTTGGGTTTTGTATATGAATAATCATATTCTCGTTATTGTTCGATTATTTGTATATGAACCCATTAAGTATTGTGAAAAGATGATTTGAATGTGTTCATTGGCTCGTTTATTTACAAACTCATTGTTAGAATTTTGTTATAATCCATAATTGTTATATTTGAAATTTATGTCTAGCAACTAATGATTCGTAATCATTGGGGATAATATAACCTAGGTTAAATGACGCACCGTATGTGGTTGTTGCCTTAATTAATCGGTTTTCCTAATTCGTAATACTACTGCCCAATTGAATCTAGAAATCGTATCCTAGGTTATTTGTTTGTTAGGTTTAATTAATGATCGTATTTTGATTAAACACTACCTAAGAAAAAACTCGGATTAATTATTAACCCACGATTATTAGTTGATAGGAGAGGTTTGAAAACAATAAATCAATGAAATATGCTTAATTAGGGTGTAGGCCGAGATTGAGCCCAAGAATCGGATCCCTACCGAATTCCCCATTTTTATAATTTTTTATATGTTTTCTTTACATTGCTTTTGTTAGTTATTTCAACTTATTTTATTTTCTTATTTCTAAAACCAAACCCCTCCTCCTAACCTAAACACCAATTAATTTCATTTCAACAACTTTACACACACTCTCTGTGGGATCGACTTAGACTCACCACTGCTATAGTAATAGTCTAGTTTTTATTTTGCTACTGTTTCTTCTTTTTCTTCTGTTTTTTTAGAAATTGACTCTCTCCTTAAGTCGTATACTAATGAGCATGTTTGATTAGCCCTCTTTCGTATACTATTAGAGATAATTAATTGGCTTTCATGTGACAACATAAAAATCCTTATGGAGAGCGTGGCTTAATAAGATATTCCGACATATGCGACAAATATTGTTCTTCTTCCCAAATCTTTATGTTTATTAGACAAAGGGATAAGTTGGAAAAACTCTTTTATAGAGGTTTGTCCTAAGATTCTTTGTCAAAGGAGCACAAGTTGGAATAATGTATGGAGGTTTCTCCTCAACCTCTGGTTTGGCCTTGGAATATGTAGGCAAAAGCATAGTAACATATGATTGAAAACCTTCTAACCATTGTCTTAAAATTTTCATACTAATTTATATTACGAATTCATCAAGCAAATATGAATCCATCAGCATCCTGATCTTCCTCACTGTTTCTTTAAGATCCAAGCCATCGATAGTAGTAGTAGTAGAAGAAGATGATGATGATAAAAGAAGAAGCAATTTTTGAAAAAACATATGAAAGAGAAAGAGAAAGAGAAAGTGTTATATGAAGTTAATTGAGTTTAATTGACAACCTACCTTAAATAAGTTATATTACAAATTAATTATTTTAATTACAAAATATATATAATTTTAAAATATGATGGTGGGCTCATTTATATCACTTGACAGTGGGACCGAACAATAGATTTTAAAAAAATGTTATATGTGTGACATCAATATTAATGTGACACTTAACTGATAGAAGTTTGGCCTCATAAAAATTTTCATTTGTTGAAGGATTATTTTAACCGTTTTAAAACTATTATGATTGAAATTAAATGCTTTAAAACATTAAGGTTAAAGTTATATTGTGATGAAAATGTTAACACTAAAAATGCAATTTTAACTTTTAAACTTTTTACAAAATGTTAAGAAACATTTTATACCATTTACATTTTGTTTACCTTATAATAAATTACTTAGTCAACTTGGATCATTATAGAAGTATAAATTATATTTTGTTGGTTTCCATAAATACTACAGAGGAATTTTGTCTAACAACAAGTAGAGTCTACATATAAATAACAACTAGTATAGTTGGGGAGCCAATCATGCTATAAAATTTGCTAGAATTGATAGATAAAAATAGAGAAGAAATCAGTGTTTTTCTTTTATTCATTTTCATATGTACAGGACTTTATTTATACTAATTTCTACTCTTTTCTATTGGCTACTGTTCCTAGAATCACGGGAACTATAATTAACAATATTACACCGTTAGCTATACAGTACTGAAACAAAACCATGTTCAAAACCATTTGTATGGTGAAAAGTAACAAAATGATCGTGTAAAAGGGAATGGAATAAAGCTTGAAGTCTGTGTCTGTAGAATTGGCCCAATTCACTAAAGTATTTTCAGGTATTTTACCACTAGCCCATCAAGTCGAAGCTTCGATTAAGAAGAAACAACTCCGAACTTGCTAATAAAACCCGAATGTGTGCATATAGCGACTTAGTAAACAGATATGCAAGTTGTTCTTTCGTATTCATGTGTTGTAGTTGTATGAACCCTAAGTTCACACAATCGTGAACCATATAGAGGTTGATCTCAAGATGCTTCGTCCTTTTGTGAAAGACTGGGTTTTTCAAGATGTAGACCATGACTTGGTTATTTCCATGCAAAGGTATGGGTCCTCGATTGCTAAACTGAAACACTTGAAGAAACTGTGTTATCCACTTTAATTCGCAAGTAGTTGATGCTAAGTTTCTATACTTTGATTCAGATGATGAGCGACTTACCATCGTTTGTTTTCGTTTTCCATGAGATTGGAGATTTTTTTAGGAACACACAGAAGCCCGTTAAGTATCGTTGGGTAAAGATGCAACTTCCCCTATTGGAATCAGAATAAGCCATAAGGTGAGGATCCTCTTCTGCTGGGAAAAAAATTCCTAGGTCCTGGGTTCCCTTTAGATATTTTAGTACTCGTTTAGCAGCTTCCCAATGTGGTAGTCTAGGGTTACTCATAAATTAGCTAAGTTGTTGTGTAATATACGTAATATCAGGCCTAGTGAAGCCTAAGTATTGTAATCTTCCCACTAATCTCCTATATATTTCTAGTTTGTCTAGCAACTCACCTTTTTCAATGGTTAATTTGTTTCCAAGGACCATGGGTGTCACACAAAGTGTACAATTCAACAGGTTGGTCTCTTGCAAGATGTCTCTTATGTATTTGCTTTGAGTAAGTATCATCCCCTTTTCTGCTCTTACTATTTTAATTCCTAAGAAGAATTTAGCATATCCCAGGTCCTTAATAGTGAATTCTGCATTCAATGCCTGCTTGATTGCTTCTATCTGTTTTTTCATTTGCACCTGTCATTAAGATGTCATCTATATAAACAATTACTGCCATGAAATCATCCCTTATGCCCTTAGTGAATAGACAGTGATTTGCTTCTGATTTTGTGAACCCTATAGCGTATAGTTTCGTAAATAATTCTTTATTCCATTGTCTGCCAGCTTGTTTTAAGCCATAGATAGATTTAATTAGCCTACATACCTGCCCTTTCTTGGCTTTAGTGTAACCTTATGGGGGCAGCATATAAAACTCTTCTTCTAAGCAACCGGGAAGAAAAGCATCATTGATGTCACATAGATAGATTGACCATTGCCTAAAGGTGGCAATGGCCAAGATCATTATTATAGTGACAACCTTTGCTACTAGAGAGAAGACCTTTGAGTAGTTGGCTCCTTCCCTTTGACCAAAACCCTTTACTACAAGTTTGGATTTTAGTTTGTCCACTGTCCCATCTGGATTGTACTTTACTTTGTACACCCATTTTAAAGCTATAGCCTTCTTCCCCTCAGGTAGCTCTGTAAGTTCCTAAGTCCCATTCTTCTCTCAAGCAGATAGCTGCACATTCGTAGACTCCACGCACCTCTCATCTGTACTAGCAGTATCATAGGATAAAGGTTCAAAAGTTTCAGAGACATTACCTATAAAATTGTTGTAGGCATTGCTATGTTTGATGTTTAGCACCTTTAACCTTTCTTCTTTTGTTCCTACAGGACAATAAACTTGCAATGTTACATTTCCATGATCAAGAGAGTGAATGGATTGATTTGTCATGGTTTGATGGACATAGTCTTGCAGATATTTAAGTATTTTACGGGTTATGTTGCTTTTTCTTTGTGTGGGAGCTGTAGGTAATATGTCTTGGTCTGGTAGGTTGTCAGATAAGGAGTAGTCAGATGGTTGGGAACTTTGTTGGTTACATAGTGTTTGTCTTGAACTTTTTTCACTTTGCTCAGTGGGTTGTGTAGTTTCTGTGGTTAGTATTTATGTAAGATATTCTGTGCGTGCACTAGTTAAGTTACTTGTGAACAAAGGATCTAGGTTTTGTGTTGTGCTAGTAACACTATATGCTAAAGGAAAATCATTCTTATCAAATATAACATCCCTCGACACAAACACTGCTTTAGTATCCAAATCCATAACTCGATAAGCTTTGTAATCTGGTATATATCCAAGGAAGATGCACCTTTTTGACCTAGGATCCAATTTTGTTCTTTTTGATGTTTCATCTAATGCAAAACAAAGGCAACTAAAAATTTTCAGATATTCATAGTAGGGTTTTCTTTTGTGCAGCTCTCAAAAGGGCTCATCCAACCCAAGACTTTGGTTGGGACTCTATTTATTAGGTATGTAGTTGTTAAGAGTGTCTCTCCCTAATAACCTCTAGGTAATTTGGCCTTGAAAAGCAGGGCTCTAGTAATCTGTAGTAAGTGTTTGTGCTTAACATCCACTACCCCATGCTGCTGTGGTGTGTAGTGGCTACTCTTTTGGTGTTGAATTCTCATCTCCGTGAAAATTTTGTTACATTCGTGATTAATGAACTCCCTTCCATTATTAGTTTGTATTTTCAATACTCTAGTGTCAAACTGTCTCTCAATGTTTTTAAGAAACTGCACAATGGTTTATAGTGTCTAGTGTTTGTATCTTACTATAAAGGTCCAAGTGGATCTTTTATAATCATCCACAATGGTAAGGAAGTAATGTGAAACACCCATAGTAGCAATACTGTAGGGTCCCCATAAGTTTATGTGTATGATTTCAAAAGGTCTTCGTGTATGTATTTCATGCTTAGGGAACGATTTTCTATGCTGTTTAGCCAAAGAGACACCTGATATTCATGTTTGATGGGGACAGAAACATTTATCTCATTAATGTCCTGTAATTTCTTTTTAGATACATGCCCTAGTCTAGAATGCCAAACATCAAAAGTCACAGAAACATTAAAGGCAACATTTTCAGCCTTGTAGAACTCTAAAGAGGGACCTTTTAGGCTATTTGGGGTTAGGAGGGTCTTTGCATCTAGCTCATACAATCCATTCATTGCCTTGATAATAGCCATATCATCATTAGTCCGAAGGTCCTGCAAAAATAACTTGATAGATATAAAAACCACAACAACTTCATTCTGAGTAGTAAGTTTATTGATAGACAACAGATTCTTGAAGAAATTAGGCACTGTAAAATTTTCCTAAGAGAAAATATGTCCCCTATATGTGTCTAACCAACATGAGCAACCTCTTGCTTAGTCCCATTAGGTAAAGTAATAGGATCATAGGCATTACTAACCACATATTTAGTGCAAAGACTAAGATCCATTGTCATGTGTGTAGATGCACCAAAATCAATAAGCCAAGAGTCAGTACAATTAAATGTTGAGTTCACAAAATGTGTAGTATTTCTTGCATAATTTTGATACCTAGAATATTTTACCTCTCTAGTAGTTTTATCTTTGATAGCCTTACTTATTTCTTGTTGAATGAAATTAGCAAGGCTAGAAGGTATCTACCCGTTCAATAAATTTTCTTCATTCTACTCTTGTGTGGTATCTACTGTGTTGTTAACTATTTTTGCCATATTTGTTTTCCCTTTCTCCCTTTATACAGTAAGCTCCTTGTACCAGTCAGGGATCCCATGAATTTTGAAGCAAGTCTCCAGGGTATGTCTATTCTTCTTGCACTTGTCATAGTACTTATCCTCCTTCTTGAGATAAGGGCCTTTGTTCGGACTGTTATTGCTTCTCCCACCTTTCTTTGTGCTATTTGATTGTTTAGCTAGCATTGCCATGTTAGGAGTGCTGTCTATGGTAGAATTCACTGATCTTTGTCTTTCAAGAGTTTATAGCATAGAAAAGGCTTTATTCACTGTAGGTAATGGCTCCATTAACATAATTTGGTTAACAATGTTCTCAAACTCGTCATTTAGACCCATTAAAAATTGCACAAATCTATGAGCATTTTCTTTAGTCGTAATGGCCCTGGAAGCATCATAAGTACACATAGGGATAGGACTTAAATTGGATAAATCATCCTATAATTTTTTAAGCTTAGTATAATAAACGAAAACTATTAAGGTGCTTTTTTTAAGAGAGATTATCTCTCTTTCTATTTGATATAATAATGGCCCATTAGCTTCACTGAATCTCTCTTTCAATTCTATCCAAAGTTCTCTAGTAGTAGTAAAAGATAGAAATTCATCACCTAGTTCTTTAATCATGGCATTGAGAATTCATGACTTTACCATGCTGTCTTCTCTCATCCATTTTGCTAATAAAATTGAATCTTCTATGGGCATGATGTAGGTTCCATCTATGAAGGATAGCTTGTCTTTAGCATATAAAGCTATAGTCATAGACATACTCCAGGTGATGTAGTTGTTGTCATTGAAGGGTGTGGTGAGATTTTCAGTGTTGGTAATAGAGTAAGGTTCATATTCATTTGTATGGGCATATTTGTGGCAGTAGAACCACTATTGCCGACAATATTAGACATTGTAGGCTAAGGTAGAGGAATCAGATATGTAGCTCTGATACCATGCTAGAATTGGTAGATGAAAATAGAGAAGAAATCAATGTTTTTTTTCTATTCATTTTCGTATGTACAGGACTTTATTTATATTACTTTCTACTCTTTTCTATCGGCTACTGCTCCTAGAATTACGGGAACTATAACTAATAATATTACACCGCTAGCTATACAGTACTGAAAGAAAACAATGTACAAAACCACCTGTATGGTGAAATTATCAAAATGATCATGTAAAAGGGAATGGAATAAAGCCTGAAGCCTGTGTCTGTAGGATTGGCCCAATTCGCTAAAGTATTTTCAGGTATTTTACCAAAATTCATATAGATATTTGTGCAACAATTCTTTTTTCACAATTTTATCGTATTAGTTTATATTTTATTTTAAGGAAATAAAATTTAATTTAGGAGCCATTTAGTTCTACTCCTTTTGTTTTTAGTTTTTCTTTTCCAATTTTAATATATATTAATAAAAAGTCTATTAGATTGTTAATAAAAATATAGTACACTTTAATTACTAGTAATATTTTAGGTGCCGCTTACGTACTTGAAATGTAGTGAACTTTTATTACTAGTAATATTTCAAGCCCTCTTTTATGAATCCTTGCTTTAAGCTCGTCTTACTTGCTTCCTTTTCCTGACTTGTCCTTATGGTTGTGTCCTCCATTAATTACTTACTTGTTTACTCTCCCTTTCTTACCTTACTGCTTTTTGCTCTTGCTTTTCTTTATTACTGTCTGGTTCTCATTTGTCCCCTTTATTTCCACTTTGGGGCTTTCTGGTCTTATCTCCTTTTATTATTTTCCCGACTCCTCATTGTTAATGTTTTAAGAATAATGTTTTGAATTTGTCTTCTTTTCTTTAGTTTTTATTTGTATTCATACATTATGTCATTTTTTAGGTCAGGAGCTAACCAAAATTCTTTAGGGTTTAACTTCTTTCTCTTTCTTGGCCTTAACTTCTCACCTATGACCTCCCATTGTAAATCCCCACATCTTCTCATTCCAAAGCCAATTTCCCATCTTTTCTAACCCAACTCTACCCTTGAATTCTAATTCATTGTCCATCCCTACCCTATATGTCCAAACCTTATCCTCAATTGATCCTGTGCCCCTGAAGGCATAGAAAAAGATGGAGCAAACACTGGTTTTATTAACAACAAGAAATCTTGATACCAGGTTTTTAAGGAATCCATTCTTGCTTTGAACTTAGGTTATTATCTGCTAAAGAAGTAGGAAGACACCTCCATTGTTGCTCTGCCATTTGAAATTCTAAAGGAAGGAGCTTTTAGATGGGCAAGGAACATGTTGGATCTTTCTTAGATAAAAGACCACCTTACCTAGTTATAAAAGCTTGGGATCAAAACCAATTGAAGCATTTTTAGCCTAAAAGAGATTTTGGTGGCTGAAGAAAATGTCTTCTTTAAGTTTGTGACTGTTGCTCAAGCTTAAAGGATTTTGAAAGTAGGACCTTGGTATTGAACAACAAAATAATATTTATCCAATATTGGAGACTTGACTTATAACTTAATAATCAATTTCTTAATAAAATTCCAACATGGATGAATATCCATATAATTTCTTTATAGTATTGGACCATAAGGGTTATCTAGCTAGCTTTTTAGGGAAGCGAATACTTCTTAATAAGTAAAGCAAGCACTAAGATGATCAATTATACAAAGGTATGTGTCTTAATTGATATCCATGAAGACATTCCTGAAACCATTCCTTTACTAAGGCTAAGTGAGGATGATAAATTTATTAAAGAGACTGTTAAGGTTTCTTATACTTGGAGGCTAAACCATACCAAATAAAGAAAATTTAGAAGCTATCAAGTAGGATTTTCTCAAAAAGGTGACTTTTATAAATTAATGCAAATGGATTTAGGCATTGTTAACAACAGACTTTACAAGAGTTGCACATTAAGACAATTAATCAAACTCATTGCAAATTTTTCATGCATTGCACGGATTTTTAAAAAAAACCAATAATTATTTTCGGCCCATTTTATTCTTAACATAACCAATCACAATTGTTATTACACTTTACAATTTACATAAACACTGTACAATATTTGCAAAATACAATTCAAATATACAAATCACTGACGACTTATGCAGATGAAGACTATTCCCGACCCTTATCTCATATCTGATTTCAGTGGCTATACTTCAATTTGTCTAACTGGATATCCCCTGAACCTAAAATACAAAATTGCAATTTTGGTGCATTTTGTGACCTCAATGAGCGAACCTTCATCAATGGCTCACTGATTTTAAACACAATGGTAGTTCACATATTTAGACTCACAGACAATTTACATATTCATTTTCATAGACAATTCACATATTTAGATATTGCACATCATTTCACATTTCAGTTTCGGAACAGTTCATATAACTAATTTAAATCATTCATTTAATACACATCAATTTATATATATGCAATGCACATGTGACTCACTTTCAGTTGTTACTTTGTTGTGACCAAGTGTCTTTTAACTGTCCCATATCTATTATAGATGTCGAGCTCATTGATAACTATCCCATATCCATTGGGGATATCAAGCTCATTATACATAGTGAGCCTATGACTCTTTATACATTCTAAGCTTTAAGCTCTTTTTCGGTGGCTACTTCTATTACAACTACCTTTATCTGGTCATGCATATCAGGTAATGAAAAGCATCAATTATCACGTCATATGCAATCATTCACTTTCATTTATCATGTACAATCGCTTTCACATTTCAATTTCATCGAACCTAAGTCTAAAATTCAACAATCATATTGAATACACGTATTTCTTTTTCATTCACATTCAATGAGCACTTCCAATGCTAATCTCATTCATCAAACGCCTCGGACTATCAATGCCCGAAATCAACACATTCACATCAATAATAATTCAATGTAGAAATTTAAACAGAACAATTAATCAATGTGAGATCATCTAGATTGACTCACCGTATGCTCTAGATTAGCATTTGCCTTTATGATCTGGAAATGTCTGGATGGTGATGTTTAATCGTGTGTGTCTATCCTCAAACAATACACACATTGTACACACATTACTAATTTAATCAATCATATAAGTATCGATCATACACATATGTATATATGTTATGTACAATGCATGCTCAAATGACTATATTCTGGGTATGTATCCTTAAATCACAAGTCTTAATCATTCTATCATTGTCACTTAGATATAACTAGTTTACACTTAAGTTAATACCTCAAGTATACTTGATTTCTATCATTCCATATTTTATACGTTCATCAATCACATAGTCTTCAATCTCTTTTCTAGCATTTTATGATCACATAATATCTAATTTCTCAATCATTCTTACTTAATTCACATTATCCATCTTCTTTGAATCACAAAATTCAATATAACTTAATACAACTTACTCTCTTTCCTTGGATCTCATTTACTTTCCTAAGAGCACTTTCATTCATATAATAATTATAAATTTCCAAGTTTGGATACTTGATATCATCAATTCATTCTCATGTTATTCCATCAATTTTCAACTCATATATCAAGCTCTTTATCAACAAATTAAGCATTTAACTAGTTCATTTCAATCCTCATTCAAATCTAATTGCATCATTGGAAAGAACCCTACCATTTGTTGGTTTAACAATTGCATAAAACTGAAATTATCAGTTCCAAACCTTGCCCACGATCGTGGGATAACTCCCCATGAGTGTGACAGAAGCTAATGCTTCTGCCCACGATCGTGGGATGAGTCCACAATCGTGACGTACCCTTTTTCCTTCACTTTTCTAGATTTAAATTCTTTCATACTACATCCAATACATCTTATATATAGTCTATATTTTCTACTTCATTTCCTCATCAAAAATCACTTCAATTACATAAAAAAAAACTTCCATCAAACAAAGCATACATTATTGTTCATCAATCATACAAAAACAAGACATAAACACATTCATTTCTTCATGATCATTTTATCACCAAACTATCATCATCTATGCTTCTATTTAGGTAAACCATGGAGATTAATATATTACTTACTTGTTTATCTTTAATCTTCTTCAAATCACAATGAAACCCTAACTTCCAAGCTTTTCATAATCATCAAATATATACAAGAACAAGATGGAGTAGAAGTGGGTTTCATCAATAAGAAGAAGATAACAAAGGGTTGAAGTGGTAAGGTGAAGGATGATAGCACAAGAGTTAGAGTGTCGTAGCTTGAGAGAAGAAGAGATGAAGAAGATGAGAGTGTTTCGTGAGAGTGAAAGATAATAAAGTTAAGCTTTCAAGAGGTTATCACCGTGGGTTAACAATATGGAGGTTAAGATACTTGGTGAGTGTCATGACGTGACACTCACCACTTATTATCCAAATTAGTGTCTTATTATAGTAGTATCCCAAATCATTTAATAAGTAGTCCATTTGCCTCTAAATTTCTAAATTGATTGTCCCTCAATTTTCTTTGTCACTTGACAATAATCCTAATGCCACTTGTCAATAATTTTTGTTGCCATTTGTCAATTATTTCTACTACCATTTGTCTATTATCTTACCACTTGGCATTTGTCCTAATCAAAAAATGTACATTAATTTATAAATCTCCCAATCGTAATAACAAAATTCTAATTTACTAATTATAATCCATAAATTCTTGTCAATGGTAAAACAAAGTACAAGACATAGAAATACTCATTCATATCATAATTCTTAAGCTCATTCATTTGTCACATTCATCTTAATTTCATATCCAGGAATATGCCAATTGAGTGTAATTTTTAATTCAAAATTTATGTGTGTATGCTAATATTATGCATTTGAACATGTTTTTAATTCACAATTTATGAGTGTATGCTAATATTATGCATTTGAACATGTTTACGAAGATCATGTACTAGTTGTACCAATTTTGTTTTATATGTTACCACTTATATGACTTATTAATCTAACTCTTTAAATATCTCAACAATTTGAGAGACGGGATGCTACAAATATGGGGAGCTCTTCTACCTCACCCACTTTTGAAGTAACTTATGGAAAAGGAGCAGTTTTAAACACTAAGGAATTACAAAACATGTCCTTTACTAATGCTTATCATGAAAATACTCATGCAAGTATTCTTATTGATGTTAGTAAGGATGCAAGTGTAGAAGAAATTTCAAATTCTATAGAAAATACATCATCAAATTATGGCACTCATTTAGTTTAACACATTTGTTTCTACTCAACCTGACATTCTTTAAGAGGCTTTTTATTATTTCTCTAGATCTTTAGGTACTCTTACATATATTGCTTCTTCTGTTAATCGTATCAAGTTCATTATTCAAATATAGATTGATCCTTAAGAAGTTGAATCCTTCTGTAGCCCTTTCAATAATCAAATGTGGAAAGAGCTTTATTCTTATTACATCTTAATTAAGCTCTAGGACCAGATGGAACCAACATTTATTTTTCTTAGAGGACTTGGGCTCTAACCAAAACCTTAGTGATAGATGTTATCTTAGAGTTTTTCAATAAGGAGAAAATGTTGAAGGTGTTAAATAGAACTTTTGTATGTCTCATCCCTATAGTGAAAGCTCCTAATTGATTGAGGCATTACAAGTCTATAACTTGTTGCAATACCATTTATAAGATTATTTCCAAACTTATTGCTAAAATATTGAAATCTATTGTGTCTTCATACAATGATGAAAATCATTATGCTTTTATTAAAGGCGGGTTAATTAAGGACAACATCTTGATTGCATATAAACGCTTTAAAAATTATAATAGGAAGTATGCTAAAAGATCATAGAGAATCACAATTAGTGTAATAGAAGCCTCTCAAAAGTTAGTAGAGACTAGCTCATTAATTCATTGCTCAAAAACATTCAGGTATACTAGTCTTCCCATTTAATGTTCATAAATAACTTAGTTAAAACCATTGATAGAATGTTTAAAAAATCTCTTTGATTTGGTGAAGCAAGTAAAGATTTAATGGGTAAGGTTAGTTGGTCGGACATTTATCTTCTTAAGGATGAGGTGGTCTTATAATGATTCTGTTGAAAATAACCAATAAAGATTTAATTATGAAAAGGATTTGGAGACTCTTAAAAGGGAAATAAGCGTTATGGGTGAAATGGGTGCATGCTTATTATTTAAAAGACTATAAATTTTGGAGTACTCAACCAAAAATTGATTCCTCATGAACAATGATTTATATATTTAGGCTAAGGAAAGTGATGAGATTTTAATTTCAGAGAAACTTAGGGGATGAAAATTCTTCTTCATTTTGGCACAACAACTGGAGCCAATCTGGTCCATCAGTAGAGGTGTCAGAGATTCCCATTGAAGAATATTATCCCTCGTATTGTCATTGTTTATGATAAATAAGGGATAAAGCAAATTTGCTAGCTTTCATGCTATATACCCCTTTAGTAAACCATATGATGATTAAGTCCTTAATTCTAAGGAAGGAAGATGTCGTTCTTTGGAAGAGCACCACTTTAGGTTAATTCTCTACCTCTTCTTATAGAGCTTTTTTTATACATCAAGTTACTAAAGTAAAATGGAGGGAACTTATTCGGTTTAAATAGTACTATCCACGTGCAACTTTTATTTTGTACTTGGCAATTAAGGAGAAATAATCCACCAAATACAAAATCTCAAGATTTTTTATCAATTCCAAGAACATGTGTTCTATGCAATTAGGAGCTGGAATCCTTAAATCACCTCTTCTTCAATTGTGAATACTCCAACTATATTTGGAGAGGCATCTTGCAGTTTAGTGAGAGGAGCTTTCCATCCTTGGGATGAATTGACATTACAAATTAGAGCTACTACAATGTTCAAAGAAGGAAGAATGACCATTTGATCTTTAAAATCGCTATTTGTAATATGGTATACTATACTTGGCATAAAAGAAACTAAAGTATCTTCCACAACCAAGCTTTATAGAGGAATTTATTTCTTAAGGATTTGTTTGAAAGAATCCAGATGCAACTAGTAACTCATGCTATCTATAGAAGATGCAACACTTAGTTGACTATTAGTTGCAAGTTACCTACCTTCACTCCCAGTGATAGAGGAAATTAAAGCCTAATCTTAACATCTCAAGCATAACATAACATAGCTCAATGTTTTAGAATGTGAATTAACTCATTTTTCCTCTATATTACTTGGTATCCTCAAAACTTTAGGTATTTCTCCTAACAGCTGGAAAGGCTCTTGTATAGCCTGATCTCGCTTTTTAGAAAAGTTATTGCAAACCTTTATTAGGCTTTAATATGTTGTTTCTCATGTTCTAATGCAATTTTTTAAAAAATATTTTAATATTAACTAAAGCTTAGAAATAAATTAATTATATGAATTAATTAAGTTAATTTTATTTTCATCTCTTATAAAATATTTATTAATAAATAATAATAATTCATTGTATTTTATTAAAATTAATAAAACAAAAACTACTAAGCCATACAATTTATTTATTAATATATATTTTACTTATTAAAATTAATTTCATTTGAAATATATGTATTAAAGATACTTTAAATTTAAAATATTTTTATTAAATAATTATAAAATTTAAAAATATTTTTATTTTTAAATTTTAATTTAATTATAAAATTAAAAATATTAAATAATTAAATTATAATAGTTATAATAGTTATTATTAATTAATATTATTTAATTAAATAATATACATTTAGTTACTAATAAATCAAATTATTTTCATGATTTTTATAAGTTGTGCAAACAGGAAGAGATCAAAACCATAAATATAAAATAAAAACTCAAATAAGCAAATTCTTTTACTAAATTTGAAAACAACATGAAAAAACCAAAAATTGTAGTAGAAATAAATAGGTTTGTTTTGATACTAATAATAATAAGATATTAAATAAGCATTGTAGAAAAGTAATTATAAGTTAATATTTTTATAATAGTTATTAATAGTATAAGTAATAAAGTTTTCATACTTTACTAAAATAGATTATTAGTAAATCAGATATATCATTATTAGCAATATTATTTAGTATCATATTTATCATAATTGCTTCATTCTGCGATCAACATTCTAAAAGAGGGATGAGTGTGAGATGGAGTGGTGTTTGAGGGGTTTCAATCACTATTAAATGAAGATAATGTTGGTTTATACCATATAGCCAATCGATTGGTTATATTTTAGTGATATGTTTAGTGATATAATTCTTTAAAAGGATTTTTTATCTTATACATATTCAGATGTATATGATAAAGTCTATGTGATAAAATTATATTGCAATAAAATTATGATGAGATCATAATTAAGAGCTTCATGTTGCATTTATCTATTATCTCTAAATTATTTCGTCATTGTTCAATTAATACTGGAAATTAATAGAGCCTAAAATGGATTTACTTAAACAAACAAATGAGAGCTTATTAAAAAATAAGTTCACTAAACTGACCCTATATGAGTTTCATTTGGAATATTACTTGTATATGTATAAAAATTCTCATTGTGATGATAGTATAAAGAGATCCTTTAACTTGAGATCACTAAAGTATCTCATGTAAGATCTGCTATATTTTGATTCTACTTATAACCTATTATAGTCAAGGGTAGCTCAATTGATAATTATTAGATATAACATAAACTATATGAAGATAGTTGAGTAATCAATATAAGTTCTTCACCTTGAAGTGATTATGGAGAATGTTTCACTATTTTTGATTAATATTGATTCAAAAAATCATTAGCCAAGGTGGAATAACACTTTGCAAAAAATTTTCAAATGTCATTAATTAAATCAATTACCAATAGTGGAAAACTAATATATGATTGGACTCAAATAAAATAAGCATTATTTATATATTCTATATTTAATCAGAACATTGCACAATGAAATAATTGAATTATACAAAAAATCATACATAGATAGGTTAGTTAAAATCACTTTTGACATTCTTAAATATTTGGATGGTTATGATACATTGCTAGATGCCAATCTTTATTTATGAATATAAATTATTTAATTAGAGAATTAAAGATAAACTAAAGAAGTTTAATTTATCTAATCCTAAATATGATTTAGGATTATAAATTATATCTATTTCCAATATATTTAGGAACATAATGAGTTATACAAAAATAATGAGTTAAAAAGAGAAATGATGTTTTAATAAAGTTAGACTTGATTGTAAAGTTTGAGAAATTTTATGTTTAAATATGAGATATTAAATAAATAAGAACCTATATGAGATATTGGATCTTATTTGGACATAATTGATATTTAATTAGAATTAATTATTATTCTACTTAAAGTTTAATTAAAATTAGAATTCTATTTAATTAAATTCCTAAAATGTCCAAACTTATTATAAATAGGGTTAGGCTCTTATGGAGCTAGACTTCTCTTAACAAGTTTTGTGTGTACCATTAGGGGTCAAACACTTGTGAAGCTATAGCAGTCGAGATGAGCCTATTTCAAAAATGAGTCGAGGGAAATCACAAAATAAGGATCAAGCTTCACAATAAGGTACAAATTAAGATTCATACTTTATTATTTTAAATGTTAATCATGTTTTATAATTTTAATTAATCCTGACTTCAGGTAAATAAAATGAAAATTTTTTATAATTATTCTGCTATGTGCATGATTAGCTCTTGCCTTGCTTTTTCTATAGGTAGACAAGGATTATCAAATAATGATTTTTAAAAAAATTTTAGAAACTAAATGACAAAAGAGAAAATCACAAGCCTTTCAAATTTAAATAAACTAAAAAATCTAAACGTTAAAACTAAAATAGAAATCATTTAAAATTTTTAACTATATTTGAATAAAAATTAAAATTAAAAATAGAAATAGAAATAAAACTAAGTAGACTCGTACAAATTTATTATAAGTTGAACCTTTCTCTAAACTTTTCTTATTTTAATTTAGAGGTTTGTTTACACTCACTATAAGGTCAATTGTAATATCCTGCTCCTTTTCTTGTATCTATCTTAAAATTAGAACATAATAGTTTGGAAAGCCATGTTGTTGGTGAGTTAATTTTTTTCTTAATAAACACTTTAACCTTATTAATGTAATAATATCAATACTCGATTTGCCCATTCTTAGGAACTCCTTCTCATTATGTTGTGTTGATAGGGCATGATCCTTGAATGCTAACCCTTTATTATATAAATTATGGAATGCTTCTTGTTCATCAATATTACACTTAAGCTTCCTCCAAATTAGTCTTAATTGTAATGAGTTTAAAGTAGTTGGCGTAAAGTTATGAAGATTCCCATAATTACGTGATTATTTAAGTTATTGTAATAACAATATACATGGTTTAGACCACCATTAACCTGGAGACAATGTTCTACCTGATAGAGTAGAAGTCAGTTAGACAATGTTACACCTACGCAATAGCGCAAGTCAACATCCAATCAACATTATACATGATATTTTAAATTAAATATAAAGTTAACATAACTTAGTCTAAGATCTTTTTATTCATACAAATTTTGTTTTTAATTCTACTTGTTTCTAGCAACAAGTTAGCAATTATTATCTATTTTAGAGTAACTATCATTGTAGTTCCAGATTTTTAGTAGTTAAATGTAGGCTTAACCTTAAGTCTAGGACGTGATCTTATAGTTTTATTTTATTTAAGTGGTCATATGTTATTTTAAATTGGATTGCATTCTAATCAAGCATTCTTCATTTAATAAAATATAAGATGAATCAAACTAGAAACCCTATGACCTAAACACAAGGCTATCAATAATTTTGTTTAGCCTTTTATCCTTTTTTTTATGGTCACCATTATGACTATTGAAGTACGCTAACAAAAAATTTCCTCTAAGGCTTGAGGAGTATCTGGTTGTCGATCAGAGTGCACTCATTCAGTTAGTACTAGGTGAAACTGATGCACAAAAAACTAAAGCTGATAACTTATAATTGCGGGACCTGAAGGCAAAAGAACTACCTATTTCAAGTAATTGATTTGACATTTTTGGAAACCATATTGCACATCTTCATAATGGATTTTATGAAGAAGAAGTATCGTGATAGTGCTAAGGATTAAGAGACAACAATTACAAAGCTTAAGGGAACAATGAAACAGTGGCAGAGTACTTCTCCAGAAACATGACATTTACCAATAACAAGAGAATTTATGGTAATAAGATTGAGGACGTCACCGTTATTAAGAAGGTGAAATATTATTTGCTTGACCTTTTGAAGTTTTATCATTTGATAACATGTAAATATATTGGAATTTTATTTTTATTTAAAATTTAAATTAATTAACAATTTTAAATTTAAGGATAAAAATTAAAATTTGATCTAGTATAAGTATAACAAAGAAATCTAATAATTGATCCAAATATATGGACTAAATTCTATTGAAGAAAATAAATGTTATCAGTGTGGGTCAGATACTTATAAGACCCGTGATGATAAGACTAGTAAGGTTACTGCAAATAGTTATTAAGTCTCCTACATTTACTTTAACTAAGTTTCATATATATAAAGTTTTCTCCGACATGTTAAGAGATATACACATTAAGAAAGGTGTAGAAAGATCTTGCAGACGTTGTTGTAAAGGATTATTGAAAGTTTGAGTAGCTTATTCAAAGTTTGACAAGCTTACTCAAGGTTTTTAGTAGTTTATTAAAAAAAATTAATAGCAAAATAAAGTTGTTCGCATATTATCGTTATGTATAAAAGTTCATAGTTGATCTTGGGGCTAATCAATAAAATTTTTGTCATATATAAAACATATTCTCACAGCAATTTCATGATTATATGAATTAAGCAAAGCATAGGTATATGCCACATGTCTGACACGATTCACATATGCAACATGAAGGTAAGGGCGTGTGTGTTCATGCTTTGCATGCATCGTAAAGCAGGGAGCACATTTGGTTTATGTTATATACACGATAGAAAGGCTCTAAGTGTGTCTTTGTGCTTGAGCTACATGCGCTCCATATGCTATCTTTATCATTGAATATTTAATTTATTTAATATATATCATTGAATATTTATCACATTTTTTGATATTTAATTTGTGAATTCTCAAATAAAGTTATTGATAATTTTTTTAGCACTATTGGGTGATGATAATCAGGTGCATAAAGATTTTGCATTATACAATGGGAAGTTTGTACCCATACAAGAAAAAATGAGGACAAAATATAAGTGTATCCCTTGTAATGGAATTGTTTGAATGTTAATAAAAATACAGTCGTCATAGTATCCTTTCAAGTTAGCATTTGGACTCATTTGCATTCATGTCAGGTGATGTCGTTGATTTTTTATTTGATTATTTTTCATAAGCATTAAACTTTTATGAAAAGTTAACATATGCATAAAGGACTTCGGTGGGGATAATCATTGCTTAAATAATCTACATACCCACTAGGCAATGGAATGATAAGAGTTGATAGTGTGTATGATCATTTTTATGTAAAAACCTTATCTTTTTTAATTATATATTCTACTATAGGTGTGCCATAATATATTTAATAAGATGTTCATTGCAAATACTATTTATAGCTTTTAGTATCATTATTATCCTACATTTCTATATACATTTTTTTTGTAGTAACCTTTTTTTGTAAATAACAATAATGTTATCATTAAAACCTTTACAAGTTTTAATTTTAAGAAATGGAAATATACGTGGAATTTTTTTTAGAGATTATCGATATCAATATGGCCATGGTTAAAGAAACGCCTTCCATTCTCATTCTTATTAGTATAAAACCTCAACAAACACCCTATGCAACTTAGAAAAAGTTGAATACATGCTATTTACCAATTAAGAGGCCAAATTTAACCATTTGCTTTTTGGACTACCCAAAAAATCATAATAAAGGACTTTTCTAATAATATTTCTTAAAGGTTATCTAGACAACTCTAAAGACTAGAAATTCTACTATAAAGAGGGACAATCTAGAATTGTGGAATCATGAACACCTAAGTTTTAAGAATATAATATGCCTAATAATGTTTAGTCTTTCTTATTAGAGAAAAGTAGAGTCAATACAATTATAATTTCACATCCTTCACCTATTTAGTTAGGTTAATGGATTATGTACCTAGTGTCATTCTAATACATCAATAACTAATACAGACAAAGAACAAGGTTCCTGTCACACGCGATCATATTAAACATATTCAATTAAGAAGATCCACTAGGGTGAGGAGGCTTGTTACATCATCTAATTATGATATTATTCATCCAATTACTTTATAGACATTGTTTTTGGTCCTCAAGTAAATTTATGATGGGATGCAACAAGAGATGAAATACATTTCATAAACATAACTAGGTATAGGAACTTGCTTATTTATCTCAAGATTATGAACCAGTTGTTTATAAATAGGTTTATAATATTGAAAAGAACTCCCAAGATAAGCTTGAGTAGTTTAAAGCCATTTTAGTTGCCAAAGGTTTTATACAGAGAGAATAGGTAGACTTTAGTGTCACTTCCTCTTCTATATCTTTCAAAGAAGCATAAATGAAACTACAACAGATACTTGTTAAAATTGTCTTCTTAAATAGATATATTTATTAGAAGGTCTATATGGTACAATATGAAGGTTTGAGAAGATGAAAAAATTCTTTTAGTTTGTAAAGGACACCATTAAATAGAATCAAACAAGCTTTCCTTCAGTGGTACCTGAAATTTGATAAGGTAATTACCACATTTCACTTTAAGAAAAATAAATTTGAAAGATTCTTATGCTACAAGATTAGGGGTGCAAGACTATTTTTCTACTTTTGTATGTAGATGATGTCTTACTTGCATCAAATAACTTAGTCATATTGTATGAGATTAAGCACATTTTCTCAAGAATTTTGATATGAAATTTCTTAGTGAATCATCTTTGTTGTTGGTATTTAGATCCACTAGGACAAATCTCAAAACTTGTTTAGTTTATTTTTAAACAGCATTGATAAATGATTATTTGGCCATATTTATACACCCATATTTAATGTCTTTTGTTTGTTATTTAATAGTTTTATTGTATTTTTTGTACTTCATTTACTTCAAGTATGTTTGTAGGTGATAATTGTCTTCTTGAACTAAAAGGAGAAGAACTCTGATGAAATTGTGGCATGGAACAAAGATATATAAAGAAAGTGAGGACCTACAAGATTGTGTACACTATTGTGCAAGTCTTTGTAAATGTGTGAAGATTTAAAGAATATTGTTTCTGGTTGTGTGAAGTTACACGCACGTGTATGTTGATATACATGCCTGTGTGTGTTACCCGTGTAAGTCTTTGTGCCCGTGTAAAATTACAAATTCTGATTTTTTTTATAAACAAGATCACTTACACAATCATTTATATTGCCCGTGTATATCCTAGAAACCTTAATTTTTACTATAAAAAGACAAGATCGGAGGCGGAATAAGAGGAGGCAAGCTTTAGAGCATTTTTATGTCATAAGAAACATAGAGAGGCGATAATTCTGATCAGAGGATGAGGATACGTATCTAATAGATTACAACATTTAATACAACTTGCAAAAAGATTCATTAGACAAAAAAGGGAGATATAAAATTATGATTTCGTTGTTTTCTATTTGTTGTTCTACATAATTATCTTTGGGTTTGTTTTCTATGGGTAGGAACTAATTTTTTTAGTGCCTAGGTGTGATGAATCCTATGTTATAATAACAATTGATTTGATCTTTTATTTAATACAATTTTATTGGTTGGTTTATTTGGATTCAATTATGCATTTTATTCTTGTTTTAATATATCCAGAATATTAGTTTATAATTTGATTTCATATGGCTGAAATTGAGAAATCCTTTTATGTGAATAGATCTACCATTATTTTAAGAAGTTGCATGCAAACCTAGAGATAGGTTGACATAAATCTTTTAGATTAGGGTCAAACCTAATAATGGCATTCATGAATCAATAATGTAATCATAGGATTTTTAACTAAAAAGAGATTTTTGTTAATCAACAGAGGGATTAGTTGTTAATAGTCTTAAGAAAAATGTTAAAATAAGATGGGAATTTTCACGATCTAATAATCAATAATTTAATTACATAATAAAGGTTAATAATTTAAGAATTCTTAGAAGGATTCATCAACTAGGTACTATTTATTTAATATCAAATTTTTTAAGTATTTTCCTTTTTTGAGTTCATTATTGTTTCAATCTTAGTTTAGTTAATGTAATTTAATTTTTAATTAAATCCACAATCTATTTAGACAGTTTGATAATAGGAAAAGGGTGAATACTAGGATGTACAATCCTCATAAAATCAACCCGTACTTACCTATGTTAGCTACAACTACATTATACACTTGCAGTTTAAAATTGATAAATTCTTTAAGCATCGAATAAGTCAATCAAGCATACATTGAGCCTGTGTTGCAAAGAATTAGTATGAAAATTATAAATTTTATGCATCACCAATCATTTATAGAGAGAAGTTATCTTTGGAATAGTGTTCAAAGAAAGTTAAGAGAGGGGCCATAAAGAACATTCCATATTTTAGGACAACTAACAGTCTGATATATGTTTAGGTCTGTACTAGACCAAAAATTATACTCATTGTTATAGTGTTAGGTAAATATTTATATAATCTAAGTATAAATCAACAGAATGCAATTAAATGAGTTTTGAGATATCTTTAAAGGACAAAAGATTATATATTAATATACATTGACTATATAGATTCTAACTTTGTTATGTTTCTAGATGATAGAAAGAACACATCTGGTTACATCTTTATGCTAGTAGATAGCGCAGTTTCATAGAAAAGAGTCAAGTAAGAGATTGTGACCTCTTATACTATTTATGCTGAGTTAATTGCATATTATGAGAATGCTTCATACATATCTTGAATTGTCTTTGGTTGATTTAGTTGCCAGATCTATTTAGTTGTAGTGTGATAATCTTTTTACAGTGTTGTCTAGTAACAGTATAAAAATATCACAAGGTCTAAGCATCTAACGGTCCAATATTGATTGTAAAAGATCTTGTACTAAAAAGTGACATTACAAGATAGCATATTTTGTTTGAGTATATATTGGTTGATTTTGCTTTTTATTATTTAGAGCATAAATGTTTTGAAGTTCTTTGATACTCTTAGCTACAGACAATAGTATTTTTCTCCAGATATAGTTTCTTATCATGTATCATGGTTGTATTATTTACATTTTAATGGTCATCACTTTATTCTTAATCAAATAAATTATTTTTCACTATCATAATCAAAATTCTTAAGATTTATGTTTATCTTAAGCATATTGTAAGTCATTATGTATATTTGCAACTTGATCTTAATACTATATCTCTTGACATATTCAAATATCTTAAGATGCTTACGAGTTAATGAAACATATAGGGCTGTAAGTTTTAATTCCATAAGTATTTCTCTAATGCAATTTAGCATACAGTGAGAGGAAACATCTTTCTCTATTGCAGTGTCACTTCAAATTTAAAGAAATCCAGATCGACAAACAAGACATGGTACATTATAAATCGACAAATAAGACATGGTACATTATAAATCATTCATGTACTATTATTATTTGTCACACTCCACTTTCTCTTTTATGTAAGGTTATCATATACGTGATTTTATTACATCTGTATCATATATCTAACACATTTTTATAATATCTTCCTTTACCAAAATTCTTCCAAAATCGAATGATAGACTCCGATTATCTTTGAATTAAATGTTTCAAAATGATCAACTAATACGTATATGTTTTATTCTCTTAATTGTTATTATTTTTCTTTATTACATATACAAAAATTAGTATTTATTCAATAAGGAGAATGTTATAATTTTATTCCTATTAGATGTTTACTAATTATTATTTTTAAATTAAGATTAAGAAAATTATGAATTATTCTAGTAAAAGATATTAAAAGTAATCTAATAAATGATAAAGAAAAGGACACCTTATAACTTTGAGTTAAATACTTATTAGATCTACGGAGGTAGGGTCAAATAAAATTACTGTATATAGTTGTTAGGTCTCTTATATTTGGTTAAGTTTCATAGATATCACGTTTTCTATGACCTATTAAGAAAAAAATAAAAAAATACATTAAAAAAGTGAAAAAAAAATAAAGCTTCCAAGCTTTGTTTCAAGGACTTTTTGTAAAAGAGATCGAGAGTTCTAACAAGTTGTTAAAAGGTAGCCGAGTTTTCTTAACCTCCAAAGTAGCTTACTCAAATAAAAATAAACAGTAAACCAAGTCTGCCTCTCCAGTATCTCTATCTATTATAAGTTTATGATTGATCTTAATCTGATCAATAATTTTTATTTTATATCTCGCAATCTAGTAATATTAGACATTTTTGTCCCTAGGGATATTTTTGTCATTTTCGGATTAATTGTAATTCTGGCTTTTCAACAAATTATCAGTTAAGTTATGTAATTTGATTCAGATAAGGGTAATAAAGTAGCCCAATAAATGATTTAAATCAATGGGTCGAAGTTTAGGTAAAAAATGAATCCCTTTTAGTATAGAACTGTTCCATATCAGACTTGTAATGGGAAAGTACGATATGGAAGCTATATATATAGGTTAAGGTCTCCTGCAGTTACTCATATCAATCATAAGACCGTTAAAAGGGTTTACATATTGAGAAAATTGTAGAAAAACCTAAACTACATATCGAGCAACACTTTCTGTAAAGGTCTCGGGAGATTCGAGATCATTTGGAGCTCGAAAACTGCTTCAAAATCAGAGATAGAATCAAAATCAGGTATTTCGTATTTCCTTTGATTTTAACCCTTTCATTTATGATCCTAGGTATGTAATAAGATCTATACTACGTATTACACGTGGTATTAGAGCGGTTATGTAATCAGGTTGCCAGAAACGAAGATTTTTTGGTTTTTAATCTCATAAAGTTTTCCTCAATTTTTGATTCATTTTTTGGTTTTTCTACATATATGATTACATAAAGTGGTATATATAAGGCTAGCTATGAAAAACGGGTTGAAAACGGGCCGAACGAAGCAAAAAATGACAACTCAGGATGCCAAAAATGCCTCTAATGGCGATGCACGCTCCCGATGCTGCTACAGTAGCCGCGAGTAGCGGTGTACGGTTGGCGCGTGCGCCGCTTACCAACACGTTGCTCCATGAAGTGACGGACGTTTGTGGTGTGTGCATTGCGCCCGTGACCAGCGACCCATGCTCCCACGAGTATAGGATGACAGGCACGCACCCCATCTGTCCGGACATATGGCCCGTCAAATTGAGGACACATGGCGGCGTGTGCAACAGTACACATGTATATAGGCGTGGGGGGCATGTGCAGATGCATCTGACGTATGTGCAGCTGACTCGAGGGGCCACGTCAATATGCTAACGTCAGCCATGCGGACTACAGTACAAAGAAAGGAAAATTTTTAGAAATTCCCATAAAGTTATCTTGGGATGTTTTGGGTCAGTTTTCAGGTCGGGACAATTTTTAAAGTTGTTTTCTTTTTTTGGATTTATTACATTGGTAATTAGATTAGGGAAAGGTTTTTCAAGCTTTTTTAAAGATGATTTTGAGT
This sequence comes from Erythroxylum echinodendron, assembly GCA_027575705.1. Taxonomy (NCBI): domain Eukaryota; kingdom Viridiplantae; phylum Streptophyta; class Magnoliopsida; order Malpighiales; family Erythroxylaceae; genus Erythroxylum; species Erythroxylum echinodendron. The sequence continues at coordinate 20,475,413 of JANZXR010000005.1, forward strand.
ACATTTTCGTACTCCAAACTGCACATAAGGAAGACACTTAAAGTTTTATGTCTCGTGTGATAGGTTTGGTATTCAGGAAAGTACAATAAACAATCTCATTGAGAATTTTTTGAACAAAAGTCTCAAATAAAGTTTAAAGATGATGTTTTTAGTTTTTATATGTGATTATTTGACTGTACATTTGGCTTCTGCATTTATAATTAATTTTCACATACATTATGGCCATATAAAATGTGAGCATGACATAAAATGTATCCCTTATGTTTATGATACTTTTGGATACTGATAAAATTATAGTCAGTACAGAGGCCTTTCGAGTTAGTATTTGGATTGTACCACTTGCATGTTTGGGGATATCTCCAGTGTCATATTTAGTTATTCTGCCATGACCTTATATGAGATTTTGAGATGTATATAGAAGCGTTAGATGGAGGAAGATTGTTGCTTAATTGATCTATTCACCACAGGTGGTAGTGTCATGAGAGTTTATGGTTTGTACTTTGATTGCTTTTATGTGGAGGTTTAATTGCATATATTATGTATTCAGCCTATAGGTGTTTCATAATATGTGCAACCAGATTCTCTGTATATATATTGTTTTAATGCTTTAAAGTATCATTGTTGTCCTACATTTATATTGATGTTTACATTGTCTTTTCTATTTCTCTGTCACCTTTTATATGAACAACAATGTAGTCACCATTGAAATCTTAAATGTTTTCAACTTTAAGAAGTGGAAGAAGGACTTTGAGTTTGCATTGGATATGGTGGACATCAACATGGCCATGCATATTGAAAGGCCTCCCCCACTTATAAATGCCAGCTCAGAAGCTGACAAAACAGCGATGGTGACCTGTGAAAGATCAAATAGGATGTGCTATTTGACCATTAAGAGGTCGATACCTGATCATCTATTGAGTGGATTGCCAGACACGACCGTAGCGAGGGAGTTCACGGACAGCATATCCCAGGTACAAGGTGTCTTCTCAAGCTGAGTATAGCGCCTTGATTAAGAAACTATTCTCCATGAGGTATACTTGAGAGGGAGGCATTCAAGAGTATATCATCCCGATGGTGCACCTTCAGAGTAGGCTGAAGGCACTTGATATATCGATTACTGATCGTTTATAGTGCATTAGGTGCTAAACACTCTTCCTCAGGAGTTTGAGATGTTGGCCACCTCCTACATCTCTCAGGATGAGAACTAGGATATCAATGTCTTGATTTCCTAGTGTGATGCAGCAGAGGAGAAGATTAAGAGTTCTCCTCATACAACCATGTTTGCAGTTGCGAAGGGTAAGGGGAAGGCTAAACCCCAATAGCCTAAGGGTAAGGGTAAGAAACCCAAACCCTCTCCTCAAATTCAGAGTGGGCAATCTAGCATTACAAAGGGCCCATATGACTTAAAGAGTATGAGATGCTTCTTCTATAAGAAGAAGGGGCATAGGAAGTTCGATTGCCCGAAGTACAAGCTATGGAAGGTCAAAAAAGAACTGTCAGGTAACTCCTTGACTTTTATGATGCATGAATCTAATATAGTTATAACCAAATCAAGTTCTTGGTGGTTGGATAGTGGAGCTTCTAATCATGTTTCTTTCATGATGTAGGGGTTCATATCTAAGAGAAGGCCGACTAGAGGGGAGGAGAAGCTAATGGTCGATAATAATGAAGAGGTGGACATTTTGTATGTAGGAGATATAGGATTAAACCTTGATACGAGATTTGTATTGTATTTACGAGACACATTTTATATACCATCTTTTAGACGGAACTTGATCTCTGTATCAGTTTTGGATAAAGAAGGTTATTGTTTTGTATTTGATAATTCAGTTGTAAATATTTCTATTAATACAAGACATATCGGAACTTCCTTCTTATCCTACAAATTATATAGTATATGTCTTACTCTTAATGAAATGTATGCCTCTTCCTATGTTGCCGAACCTATTACTCGAAAGAGAACCTTCATAAAGGACACATCGTACATGTTGTGGCATAAACGTCTTGGCTACATTTCCAGTGAGAGGGTTAAGAGATTGATAAAGGATAACATTATCCCAACTATGGACTTCAGTTATTTGGAGACATGTGTCGATTATTATAGAGGTAAGTTGACTAAGATAAGGAAAAAGGGGTCAACTCATGCTTTAGGTTTATTGGACCTCATACATATAGATATTAATGGTTCTTATATGATCACGTTGTGCAATGTTAAATATTTTCTAACATTTATAGATGGTTATTCCCACTATAGTTATGTGTTCTTGCTTAAAGAGAAGTCTGAAGTTTTTGATAAATTCAAGATCTTTAAGACTAAAGTTGAGAATCAATTAGGAAAATCAATAAAGATAGTCAGATATGATAGAGGAGGAGAATAATGTGGCAGATATAGGGTTATATGATAAGAAAAAGTTATGTTTGCCACGTATTTGGAATCAGTTGGAATAGTGGCTTAGTTCACTATGACAGGTAGTCCTGAGCAAAATGATGTGATTGAAAGGCGCAATTGCACCTTAAAGGTCATGATGAGATCAATGCAAAGTAGGACTAACCTACCCGAATACCTTTAGGGTGAAGCCATCAAGACGACATTATATATCTTGAACAGAGTCCCAAGCAAGTCAGTACCAAAGATACCTTTTGAACTCTAGAAGGGCTAGAAGCCAAGCCTTGTAAACATTTGTGAGTAGGCCTGCCCCGCTAAGTTAAGGTTATATAATCCTTATGAGAGAAATTTGCAATCTCATTCCACTCGTTGCTATTTGTTAGGTTATTCCAACCATTCTAAGGGTTACAGATTTTACTGTAGAGAGGGAGGGGCCAGAATAGTGGAATCATAGAAAGCGAAGTTTCTGGAATACAATGTCTATGATAAAGGAGGATCCTTATATCCTCCAGGAGATGGCAAGATGGATACTAATTGTTTCATATCTGCCTCTCATACAGTCAGCTCAGGTGGATAAAGGTTTGAGTACTGTGCCTATGTAGGCACAAGAACTATACCTGTTCAAGAAGAGGTTTTTGAGGTATAAGAAACTATGTAGTTGCGCGGATCCACCAGAGAGAGGCGACAGGCTATCTCATCATATTACATAGTCTATTTGGGTGAGCAAGACTACGAAATAGGACATGTTGTGGATCTAGCTACTTTTACAGAAGCTGTCTCTAGACCCTATGTAGATATGTGGTGGGAAGCAATAAATGATGAGATGCAATATATGAGGTATAATAAGGTATGGGAGCTTAATGATTTACCTCAACATTGCAGGCATGTTAGTTGCAAGTGGTTATTTAAGACCAAGACGGAAACACAGGGTTAAGTTGATAAGTTTAAGGCCCGCTAGTTGCCAAGGGATTCACTTAGAGAGGAAGAGTTAACTTCAATATTACCTTCTCTCCTGTTTCCTCGAAATATGCATTTAGAGTAATTATGGAAATAATAGCTTATTATAATATGAAGCTACATCAGATGGATGTTAAAACCGCTTTCCTGAAGGGTGACCTTTATGAGGAGGTCTATATGGAGCAACCTGAAGGATTTCAAGATGAAGATGCAACTAACAAGGTTTGCAAGTTGAATAAATCAATATATGGTTTGAAGCAAGCTTCTAGACACTAATACCTAAAGTTTGATGAGGTTTTAACCTCATTGGGCTTTGTGAAAAACAAAGTCGAAAGATGTTTATATTCTAAGGTCAGGGGGAGCAAAGTCATCTTCATACTACTCTATATTGATGATATCTTACTCGCACCAAATGATTTGACCATGTTGCATGAGGTAAAGCAACTTTTGGCCAAACATTTTGACATGAAGGATTTGGGTGAAACATCTTTTGTATACAGATTCATCGGGACAGATCTCAACACTCGTTGAGCCTCTTGCAAAGCGCATACATTAAGCGAGTGCTACAAAGGTTTAATATGGCTTAATATAGACCTATTGTAGCACATATCTCTCTTGGAGAGAGATTATTTTTGGCATAGTGTCCAAAGAATGAAGTTAAGAGAGACGCTATAAGGAATGTCCCGTATTATAGTGCTTTTGCTAGCCCTAATGTATGCCCAAGTGTGCATTAGACCAGACATTACATTAGCTGTTGGACTGCTAGGTCAATATCTATCTAACCCAAGTGGGACCACTGGAATGCAGTCAAACAATTGTTGAGATACCTAAAGGGTACCAAACATTATATTTTGACATACAGAAAAGTCAACGATTTGAACCTCACAGGATATACGGACTCTGATTTTGCTATATGTCTGGATGATTGCAAATCTACTTTAGGATACATTTTTATGTTGGCAGATGGTGTGGTATCATGGAAGATTGTCAAGCAGACAATGGTGACTTCCTCGACCATGCATATAGAGTTTGTTGCATGTTATGAACCTACTACACAGACAGTTTAACTTAGAAACTTGATTTATGAGTTGTTTGTGGTATATTCAATTGTTAGACCCATACGATTATATTTTGATAATCTTGCAGCGGTGTTGTTCAGTAACAACAACAAGAGTATCACAAGGTCTAAGCATTTGAACATCAAGTATTTGACCATAAAGGAGTTGATCCAGAAAGGTGACGTTGAAGTGGAGCACATCAGAACTGAGGAGATGTTAGCTGATCTGTTGACTAAAGGACTTCGCCCACTAGTGTTTGCTAGACATGTATCCGGTATGGGTGTGTTGAAGTCCTTAGATAGCAGTAGATAGGGATTACTGTATTTTGCTCCTTAAATGTTTGTACATTTTGTTGTATTATAACATTATGGTCATTTATTAATAAAGATGATCATATTCTTTTATCCTTAGTATAACTGTTCTTGTATATAGTCATAATACATATGGAAACCTTAAGATTCGTGTTGATCTTAAGCATTTTAAAGATCATTAGGTATTTATAAAGATTGACCTTGAGCCTATATCATTAAACATATAAAGTTTATATGGACATCCTTAAAGTTTCATATGACATAGGGAGATATAAGTTTTTAATCTCATAAAGGTTCTCTAATGCAGTTTAGTATTCGATTGGAGAACATAAAGGTTTTATCTACTGTTGTTTAACATCTGGTGAGAGGAAATAAGTTTTCTCTAATGCTGTTTAGCATTCGATGAGAGAAAACAGGATTTCTCTACTGCAGTTTAGCATAAAATTAGAGAAATGGAGACCTACAGACGAAGATGATACGTATTAGATCATGAAGGTATCATCCTAGTCTACCACACTATTTTCCCATTCATGTTAGTGAGGTATTAGCTATTTGTGATTATATTAGCCCTGTCTCACACATGACACATGTGTTTGATATTTTTCAGTATCGAAAGCCTTGTAGGATGGAATGTAAGACTTCCATTACCTTTGGATCAAATGTTTTTAAAATTTACTACCAATACAGTAGCGTGACTTAACTGATTTTAACTTGAATAAAACTGCATTTAATAATTGTCCAAGTGGGATAATGTTAGACATTTTGTCCCTAAGGACATTTTTGTCATTTTCCTATTAAATGGACAACTATTAATTATAATTTTGACTTTTCAATAAATTATCGGTTAAGTTATATAATTTGATCCAGATAAAAGTAATAAATTGGCCTAATAAATTATCTAAATCAATGGATCGAAGTTTGGGTGAAAAATGGATTCCTTTTAGAGTGGACTTAGTCCATATCAGACTTGTGATGGAAAAACCCGATATAGAAGCTATATATATAGGTTAAGGTCTCTTGCAGTTGCTCATATCAATCATAAGCATACGGATTCTCTGACCCGTTAAGAGAGCTTACATATTGAGAAAACTGTAGAAAGACCTAAATCATGTGTTGGGAAATACTTTTCGTAAAGGTCCCGGGAGATTTGAGGTCATTGGGAGCTCAGAAATTACATCGGAATCAGAGATGGAATCGAAATTAGGTATTCGGTATTTCCTTCATTTTTAATATTTCATGGATGATCCTGGATACATAATAAGATCTATACTAAGTATTATAGGTAAATCATTCATGCCACTTTATAGCCACTCCGTAAATTACATCCATGCTTGTTAAATTGATTAATCGTTTGGGATGTTATGAGATCTTCATTCGTAAACTCTTGATTTCAGTGAATACAGTTATACACTACTGTTAAGTGTCGAAGTAATTACCAGCACAACATTTGAAATATTAGAAACATCTTGTGTTCACTACATTCACCACTCGAAAAGGAGACTGTATGGTCTTTATCTGCATTGTTATGTAATTCATCTAACAATAGGATCTGACAGTTGTTCTCCGTTACCTAAGTATGCCTTTGGCTTCTCCAACAGGGCAGAGAAATACCACTCGTTTTTGTGTACTCCACGATCAAGCTTCATGCCTGCATTCCACTTCAGCCTCTTGAACCCAACACGGTCTATCATCGGAAGGTAAGTCTGGTTCAACTGTGATCCCATACAGAAAAAATGGTCAAGCCAGAAAAGGCCTCCAGGCCTCAACACCCTGTATACGTCGTAAAACGTGAACTCGAGCAGTACATCGGGGATCCAGTTGCTCAAAACATGCATAGAATGAACTATATCAAGCGTATGCTCAAAGAAAGGAAGCCTCTGTGAAACACTGACATGGATTGGGATCAACCCCCTTGAAGCAATAAAGCTGTTGAAGGGACCATCCAAATTCATTGAGCTTGTGATGATGGTCACATTTCGTTCCCTCATTCTAGCTGCAAAGGTGCCCGTCCCGCCTCCTATGTCAAGTCCAATACGGATAGTTCCAGGAGGCTTTGCATTGAGAACTTTATCGATGCTATAATCAAGTCCACCATTGTCGAAAAGCCACCTGACCTTCTCTCTACCCTGCAAATCAAAGCAATCTTTACAATCGTAATAGCCTGGCTTTTCCCTGCGATCAATCAGACATTGGTAGTTTTTGCAAGTGTAAGGATCCCAAATGATGCTGTTGTCTGATGGAGTCGTCCATAGACTTTGAGGCAATGGTGTGGGCTCCACGTACTTCACAGGGGACTTGGGACGACATCTCCTACGAGGGAGAGGTTCGCATCCCTTGAGCATCAGTCTTTGAGCAAAGACATCATCAACTGGGCACTCCCCACCAATTTCATATCTCATATACTGAGTCAACTCCTCTTGATACCTCAGACACCCTGCTCCAACAGGCGGATAGAGCTCGTCGGATCCCATCCTAGGTGAGTATCCCAGTGGGAGCTTGTGAGGACCAATTGCCCGAGTAAGTTCAGAAGACATGGCTATGTCAATATTATGATAATTCAACTTCAGCATCAACTCCTTTGGGGATGAGTCGGATGCTTTGTTTTCATATTCTCGGGTACTTAGCTCTACAAGAAGCGCTTGTAAAAGGATGTTGGTGGTGTTGAGCTTTTGGTACAATTCGGATATTAGTGAATGACTAGCAGCAAGTTGTTGCTTTGTAGAGTTGAGCTGATAGTGCAACAGAGAGGAGTCCAAAACAAAAGGGAGAGACTTATTACTTAAGTCGAGTGAGGGGCCAGTGAAAATATAGATAGTGAGAAGGTTGGTTAGTACAACAAGTACAAGCATCTTCAGCCTGTACTTCGTATGAGGCTGTTGCTTTCTTTGGTAATCATCAGCTTTTTCACTTCCCATCTAATCAGCTATAGTTTCTCTAACTTTATCTATCTCTTAGAGAGAGAGATTGTGGAGAACTATTAAGACTCGAGACTGATAACAACTATTGAAAGAAAGGAAGCATATAGAAGTGAGGAAGAAGGATAGAGAATAAATTAACGCTACCGAGCATGTTGATGTTCTCAAGGAGCTTGGGTCAATGGTTTGGATGTTCATGGCAATGTCAACATTTTGCACTATACGCGGATCTTGGCTTCATTTCTAGCATCTGTAATTAATATCTTCACGTACTGCCATATATTTAATTTTTAATTAACTTTTGATATTGGATGGCAAACTAAAAAGTAATGTATCAGTAGCCTTAGCTTATTTTATTTATTTTGCTATTGAAGAAGTTAGGATTGCACATGCAGAGTCATAAGTTTTTCTTAGATACAATACGTGTTTCATATAACTTGTTTAATCTGCACTGAAAGTCTAATATATATAGTATTTTAAGCATGATTGAAAAGCATAGTTTAAATTTCCACAATTTATTTAATTCAATTCATCAATAACACTATCATGAAATAATGTGCAAAATTAAAATTAATAATTGATTTTACATTGGAATCATCATATATGTTAAATTATTATTTGATTATACATACCATTTTTTAGTTAAAAATATTAGGCATCGATATGATTTTCTGCGATATAGATTTCATAATTTCTGTCGAATTCTTCTCCTGTATTCTCATATGTAACTTATATGCTCACAAGTTAATGGAGGTGATTTTTCATCTTTGAAACAAAAAGTCAGTTGTGGTGATTATTTATAATAGGTCATTGAGAAATGATATTACATTATCTGCGAACTTTATTTACTCTGTACTATCATATATTAAAATTTTTACTATGCTTATGCAAGTTAGAAGGACCGTCAAATATATCTAAAGTAATTAACTCAGTGTCTATTCATACAAACATATGGGTTAAAGATTTCTAGCAAGCAAGTCATGATTTTAGAATATGTTGTCACGTATGCGAGTCTTATAAGATATCATATTGGCTTTTTATTTCCTTCGATTAAATTTTAAATATTTTCACATTTTTACTTGAATTTTAAACACATTTTTCAATGAATTTCAAAACATTTTTAAACATAATAAAAAGTACTAAGATGTTATCTTTGTCATATATCGGATAATAAAAATAGCATCTTACAATTTTTATTAATTTAAGAAAAAAGTCAAACACTCAATTATAAGAAAAAGACAAAATATAAAAATTTTATGCATCACAGTATTAGTTACTTTTTTTATATCCAAAGCCTTATCTCCTATATTTATCTATTTAATGCTAGTTATTTTATTTTCTTAGGGTGTTTCCTTTATTTTAATTATCTCTTATTTCAAGCTCCTCATTTGGGCAATAAAAATAAAAGAAAGATAAATAGATCTAAAAATAGAAAATTAAAAAAAGACTATAAATCTAAGAAAAATTGGTAATTGATAAGATTCTAATTGAAAGAGTGGTGATTAACTATTATGTTGAGCCATTAGCTTTAGTCAAGTTTTTGTGTGGAATCTTATGGTATTGATTGGTTCTCCACTCTCACAAATCAATTTGGATTTGACTCAGATGTCACCTTTTACATAAGAAATCAAAGTTTTTTTCTTTCTTAATCCGAGGAAGGCCCTTGGGTCAGATGGATATAATGCCTTTTTTTTTTTTAGAACTTATGGAACATCATAGTCCAGCTTCTAATAAGTGGTCCGGCAGTTGTTTCACAATGGGAAGATGCCAAAAGAGATCAATGTTGCATATATTTGCATGATCCCCAAAGTTCATGATGCCATTTCTCCTCAAGATTTTAGGCATATATCTTGCTGCAACACAGTGTACAAGGTCATTGTCAAGCTTTTAGTACAATGTCATTGTCAAGCTTTTAGGGCTGTTTGGTTTATAATGGAATGGAATGTAATATAGTAAAAAGTTGTTTGGGAAGGATAAAAGGGTTCATAATGCAATAAGTGAAATGTTGTTTAGAAGATAGATAGAATGTAATGTAATGTAATGTAAAATAAATGACTATTATACCCCTGATATTAAAATGATTTTTGTAAGAGGTTTAGCACTATAATTTTAGAACAAAAATCATGTTCAATTAAAAAGTAATCGTTACAAATAATAATGCCCATATGAGTTGAAATAGTGGACTCCAAAAGTAAGATATTGCGTAATAATAATTTAAATGGGCACTCTATTATACAAACCAAACTATGTTCAAATTTCACACCTACAAATCTGGGCATATACTTGTTCATTATGACATTCTTGAAGTGGAAAGTCAATGTCATGAGCAAAAATATGGGTCAAGAAAATAACAATACATGCTAGGTAATTTGTAAACCAAACGTCTGTACAAAAATGCTAGATCAGTGGCATCTAGCTTAGATTTCCCATTGCCCAATTAGTGGTTTAAAAATGATTGTAAGCATGTAAGTTTTGAAACTTTGTAAATCATAACTTGGTAACTTGTAGCGGTCAGTGAAGGACAATCCTTTGATGCTTTATCTCTACCAACGAGTCAAAGCCACCACATAAAACCCTCTTTCTATTGCATCCATTGACGGTGTTGGGGAACAAGTTTTGGTGGAGGAGTTGTGGCGGAGGAGATGGTGGTGAAGGGATGGTGACTGGTGGGATCTCAATAAAGGGTAGTAGAGGATGTCCCTATTCTAGAAGTGGTCTGGCCAAGAGCAGAGTTTTCAAGAGTGGACTAGCTTTTCAAGAGGGTGGTAGAGGGTTTCAAGAGTATTGAGGGTATATTAGGTAGTATATATTTATTAGTTTACGTTCCATCCTAAACCTCCCAAGTCGGAGGTTTCTTATTTTTACTATTTAAGATGAAATGGAACGTAACATGAAACTCTCCACTTCCATTCCATTTCACTCCATTCCATTATGGAACCTCAAACAAATGATGGAAGTGTATTACATTCCATCCCATTCCATCACCAAATCATAAACCAAATAGGGCCTTAGCTGACAGGCTTGACGATCCTCTCAAGAAATTGATTCATTTTTTTCGAAAATTCTATGAGAAATTTATGTATGTTGTACTTGCTTTTATTTACGGTCATTTTATTAGGCCTGAAGGTTTTTCAGAGAAAAATGAAAGATCAAGAAATAAGAAAATTAGAGAATACAAGTCATAATATCTTTGTGCTAACAACCTTACAAGAAGAGCTTCTACACCCAATGCTAAAAAATCTATAGAAAGATTAACATATTTATGTTATTATAAACACTTTTACATTACAATTGAGATTCAATTATATACCAAAATTTGAACATCTCTTTTATTCCATTAAAATACCACTCTTACAGTAGTACTATTAAATTAATATGTAAACTTTACTCTTGGAGTGAGCTAATTCTAAAAGAATAATATAAATTAAATATTCTAGGGATTTAGATAGGGAAGACGTGACTTTTGTACATTCTTTTGGGGAGTTGATTTTTATACTTTCTTGAGAGATAACTTTTTGATATACTGCTAGAGATTTGGAGAAAAAGAAAATGCATTGAAAGAGAGGAATAACATTGAAAAGAAACATGAAGAAGGAATTTGACATAAATTTTCCTATAATGCCTAGTTTTTCTCTGTCTCTTAAATCAAGACTCAAACCATTTTTAAGTTGTTATTTAACTTTACGGTACTCTAGATTTCTTTTGTAAGGTTACAATGTAGCTGGATTATAAATGCTTGAATTTGCCTAGTTTTAATTAAATTCATTTTTTATTCTTGTTTCATGTTGAATATTTCATTCTATGATTAATATTTATAATGTCTAATCAACCCTTGTATGATTTGTGAGTCAATTTGAGGCTAAGAATTAATAATTGAATTAGATTTTAATCGAAATAGTATATGGTTTCATAAGATTGAGAAGTTCATAAAATTGTGTATATTATTATGAATTTCTCATGATCAATGAATTCTATAGACTCATAGTTTTCATAGAGATATAATTAACTTACTTATTGGAATATGTTATTAATTCTTCATAAAGATTAGTAATCCTATTGTATTTCACTTATCAGTTGTGGGGCTAATTGTTAGACATTAACATTGTAAAGTTGTCATGTTTGAGTACCTCAAACCCTTTTGGGTTATCAATTCAATTATTATTTTCAAAAAAGATTAATAATCTGTTAGAAAAATTCACTAGTAGCAAAGGGAATAGACATTAATTTATAATTGAGTGTGATTATTCTTAGTGAAGTCAAAAGTTTTAAAACCTTTAGAAATTAATTGTAAATCATTATACATTCTTTTATTTTTACTTGTTTTTTATTTAATAACATCCTTTGTAGTTTAAATAAAATAAAATTTGAGATTAGTTTCCATAATCAATAAATATATTCCTTATGGGATAGTACTTTTTTCACCAGTGAATGCTATCATGCATAACTTATGAATATGAAGTGATATAATGTATTCCAAGTAATGAACAATACAAATTTCGAAGCTGAGAACAAATACACAATCAATCACTAGCAACCAAGTAATAAGATTAGAGGAAAGAAAGAATAGCACCACAATTTACAATGGTTCGACCCTTTCTTTGGACCTCCAAAATTCTTTCAATATTTAATTCACTATACTTTTTAATATGAATGAAGAGGATTCTTAAGTACAATTTTTACCTATTGAAGTCTCTAGGCTCAAAAAAAATCAATAGTTACAATGCCTCTTAATAGAGTACAATGAGCAACTCTTTTCACAAACCTATACTTCACAAGGAATTCTCAATAATCCTCATGTGTATCTGAAATAACAACCAATTTGTCTCAAATGCTTAAAAAATTATTTTCCATTAATTTAATTGGTAAAAAAAATTCATTAACATTTTGCCCTTAAGGTTTTAATATATTCATAGTTCATAAAATAGATATAGGAGCCCTTAACTAGCTACTAGGACCTTAATATAGAAGTTATCGTTATTGAAAATCGTCTAGTCTTATACAGAGAGAACTTATGTGATTAGTTGAGGAAGGGTGGCTGACTGCTTGAACCCTCCACGTCCAATTTCTTTCGATCGATCTTGCTTCCCAACTTGAACTCCAATGGAACATGCTTATTAGTCCATCATCAAACTCCAAAGGTTCTATAATTTCAGTTCCAAGGCTTTAAACTTTTGCATAAATCAAATTCCATTAATCATATAGGAATTTAAGAATATTAGGATTTACCTAGCTTTTACACAAAATAAAGAATTAATAGTAAATGATTTTATGATCATCAAAATAAAGGGCATTTACCTTCTTTAAATCAAGAATGTTTTTTCCTAACTTGCAAAATTTTGATAAAAATAAAAAAATTAAAATCTAATGAACATCTATCTTACACAATTATTTTATAACTAATTCAAAAACAATTTTTCGAATTCAATGATAAAATTAAAGGATTAAAATTTTGAAGTATTTCTAAGTAACTGTAGCTAATTAAGGTCTCAACTTATATCAAGTATGGTTACTTGCCTGAAGCTTTCTCGAATTAAGATTTAGTTTAATTTTTAATATAAAATTGCTACATTTTCTTTCATCAAGAAGTTCCATAGAAAAAATGATATTGAGAAATGGCAACAAGAAATTCTAAAAAATATTTAAATTATAACTTAAATATTCCTACTTTTTCATTTTTTGTTCATTTCTGCGAGCATGCAACCATATCTATCTCTTCTCTTTCCCTTTCCCTTTTACATTTTTTCCTCTTAATTAATAATTAATAATAACATCTTAACATAATTTCCATACTTTTAATTGTTTAATTTGGGCTTTTAAATGTCATAATAAAGTTATCATTTAATATCATTAAGAATTACCACATAATTCACTTACTTTTTATTATCTTTCAGATAGATGAATTATTTTACTAATTCCAACTTGAAATTAAAAAATGTCTAAATTCTTATGCATTCTTTCAATTCCTAAAACTGTAAATGGTTAAACATATTCATAATAATATTTGGGTAACATTTGAAATTTTTACAAGTTCACTCTTTCACCTACTAAAAATATTTAGGTGCTATATGAAGTCAAATAAATGGAGATATTTTTGATAAATAACCTTCAATTAATATGTGAGAGATATTGCAAGTAAATTAAGGTCTTTTTTCAAAATAACATGTCCTAAATCATGTAGGATTTGTTTTAAAATACTTTAAATTAGATGCTTTAATAAGAAAGTATTATAAGTTGATTTTACTAGTTATTGACATTCAATACATGTTAACAAGAGGTAAAATTTCAATAAAAATTTTGGGGGCTATCAATTTATTAATCTTATAATCATGATATATCATACTATCCAATGTATAATTTATAGTATTCATGAATATTAATCATTATATACCATAATAACAACTAGAGTTACCATTTCGGCAATCATCTAGTTAAGTTCATTTTAAATTTCATAGTGGACTACTAGCATGTGTGAAATAAAACATGAAAGACCTATTGTTAGGATCTTTATATCTTTCTGTTGTCTTTGTCACAAAGACTGATGGCACCTGTTTGATTTTGCATAAATAAAAAGTAGCAGAAAAGTAAAGAAGATAGTATTTACTTGGTTCGATAGCTTAAATATTATCTACATCCAAGGATCTCATAACTTGTGGTTTCACTAGCTTCAAGAAAAGAATAGTTACAAGAGAAAGAGTGTTTCTAAACACCTATAAGAGTTCCCTTAAAACTCTCTAGTACTCTTAGTAAGCATTCTAGCACTCCAAACTTTTTTCTCTCTTAAATCAGATAGTTGTTTATATGTATCTGTAAAGTGTATGTATTGTGACTTTGGACGTGTGTATTTATAAAACAGACGAGGTCCTATTTTAATGATCAGTTTATTTGGTCCACTCTTTTAATCATTCTGCTTGTGCTTCTTATGTGAACTCTTGCATGTGTTATCCACGTGCTTCATTTATATGCATGTTCCCTTTTGTTCTGCGTTTTAATCATTAAGCAAATTGCCTTTCTCCTCTTCTTCTTCGAATTCTCCGGAGACTTCACACACTTTCAACACACCTAACCCTAAAATCCCCAAATCTTATCTCATATTGATGTATTCGTTGAGGGTTTATGGAGAACTTGTCAATATCTTCACATTTATTCCCTCCTTCTCTATGAATCTTCACGTATCTCATCAATTTGTGGGCGATTTTGAAACCAAATCCCTAACTTTCACTGAAATTGTGAGTCTTCAAGCTTCACTTATCTGTAGATACTCTCTACAAAAAGAGAACTTCCATGGAGTGACAATCTTTGTTCCAAAATCTGAAGGATTTAAGTTACTATCTATTTTCTCCAATGTGAGCAACCCTTATGAGACTCTGTCTCTGACAAAGTGGAGTCTCACATCGATGTGCTTGGACCTCTCATGTAGAACCAAATCCTTGCTGAGATATAGAGTACTTTGACTATCTGTGAATGTGGTTGATTTTATGATGTTGATGTTGATGTTGATGTTGATGTTGATTTCCTTTATGATGCCTGATAGCCATGATAGTTCTTTTACTCCTTCAGTAATATAATAGTATTCTGCCTCTGTAGTTGTTAGTGAAACTACAGATTATTGTTATGCTTCCCAACTGATTGTGTTTCCTGCTAATGTGAAATAGCATGTTGAAATTAATTTTCTTGTATCCTTGTCTGCTGCATAATCTGTATCCACAAATCTATACAAGAATATTTTATTGCATTTAGCTAGTTCAGCTTTTGAAAAACATAATACGTGACTTATAGTTCCAGCTAAGTATCTGAGAACACCCTTCATCCCTTGCCAGTGTTCGAAACTTGGATTGACCATGAATCTACTTAGAATACTGATAGTATAGGCTGG
Organism: Erythroxylum echinodendron; assembly: GCA_027575705.1. NCBI lineage: Eukaryota > Viridiplantae > Streptophyta > Magnoliopsida > Malpighiales > Erythroxylaceae > Erythroxylum > Erythroxylum echinodendron. The sequence continues at coordinate 20,490,913 of JANZXR010000005.1, forward strand.
GTCAGGTCTTGTACATAACATTATGTACATTATACTTCCAACTCCAACATTATAGGGATAGTATGCCATAGGTTTCTGTTTTTCCTCTGTCTTAGGAATCTTACTAGAAACCATCTATAGGTGTGATCCTATAGGGACAGAACTTGGTTTTGCTTGTTCCATGTTGAACTGTGCAAGAAATTTTCTGATGTAGTTTCTTTGAATTAGCCATAGCTTTCCTTCCCTCCTATTTCTAATTATCTGTATTCCTATAAGCTTTTGTTCTTCTCTCATATCCTTCATCTCAAAGTGTTTGCATAATGCATTCTTTACCTCTTCAATTCTACTTAGGTCCTTATTAGTAATGACTAATTCATCCACATAGATTAGCATAAACACTGCTTTTGTCTCTCGTAGGTCCTTATAGTATAGACAGTAGTGATATGAGCTCCTAGTGAACTTCACATTAGCAGCAACCTCGTGGAATTTCGTATTCCACTGCCTAGGTGCTTGTTTTAACCCATATAGGGATTTCTGTAATAGGTAAACATGATCTGGCTTTTCTTTATCCACAAAACCAACTGGTTGCTTCATGTAGATAATTTCCTCGAGCTTTCCATATAGGAAGGCTGTTTTGGCATCCAATTAACGGATTTCCCAGTCATAAATTGTAGCTAATACTGGGATGAGTCTTATAGTTTTGAACTTCACTACAGGCAAGAAAATTTCCTTATAGTCAACTCCCTCCTTTTGCCTATATCCCTTTACTGCAAGCCTAGCCTTGTATATCTTAGGTTTTGCTTTTGTAACTCCTTCTTTTAGCTTGAACAGCCATCTGTTTTTTATTATTTTGCATTAGGTGGCTTAGGCACTAGTACCCAGGTCATATTCTTCATTAGAGAAGAATATTCCTTCTTACATGCTAACTTCCACTGTTCAGCATCTTTTCTGCTCATAGCTTCTTTATAGGTTTCTAGTGCCCTACAATCTGTATATTCTGCAACAAGATATGCAAATTCAACTAAATTAGAGTCTGTATACCTCCTATAGGAATCCTTTATCTTGGTTTTTTGTCTCTAGTGAGCTGATAGTCTTGTAGAGCTTCAAGTAAGCTTTCTGCAGCTAACTGTGGGACTCTTTCTTCACTTTCATCTTTTGTTTCTCTAGTCCTTTGTTCATGATGAATAGGGCCTTGCACAGGTTCCTCATCATGAGATTGGGTATTGTCTTCTTCTGCTTTTCTTTTTGGTGGCACATAGAAAGGAACTGAAGTACTTGAAAATTGAAGTTGCTTCTGAACTTCCTCTTGTAGGTTAGAGTCTACATTATTCCTGCACAGCAAAGAAAATTCATTTTCCTTAAAGATGACATCTCTAGTAATAATGGTTTTGTAACCTCCCTATTGAAGTAGTAGGATTTTGCAACCTTTAACTCCTTCTGGATAACCTAGGAACACTCCTTTTACTGCTCTAAGTTCCAACTTCCCCTCCTTTTGATGTGCACAGGCAAAGAAGGTTCTTAGGTAAGTCAAGTTAGGCTTCTTCTATTTCCAGACTTCTTGTGGAGGTTTATACTCACTAGCAGAAGTAGGTAATATGTTTACTAGGTAGGCTGTAGTCTTCATTGATTCCCCCAGTAGAGATTGTGAACATCCTGATGATAATAGCGTACATCTGGTCTTCTCTAAGAGTGTTCTGTTGAGCCTTATAGCTATACCATTCTGTTGAGGTGTTGCTCTCACTGTTTTATGCCTCTGTATGCCTTTCTTATTGTAGTAGTCTTCAAATTCCTTATAGGCATCTCAACTTCTTTCATGTCTAATTTTCCATTGACGTATGCCACTTGATGAAGATTTCTAATGCTTCATCTTTCCTTTTCATTGGATAGAACAAGAATTTCCTAGACTTATTATCTATAATGGACATGAAAAATCTGTTCTCTCCTGCAGTAGATACTTGAGCTATACCCTATAGAGATCATAGTGTGCATATTTCATGATCTCTTTAGCCCTCTTTGCTTGTTTCTGAAAACTTATCCTATGGTGCTTTCCTAGCACACATGGTTCACAGAATTCCAACCTTTTATGTCTTCTTTTAGAATCAGTCCTTTTTTAGAAAGATGCAAGAGACTCTTATTCCTTACATGTCCCAACCTTGAGTGCCATTGCTTAGTTGAATCACGCTCTCCATTGCCAGTAGCTAGGTTCACTTCATTAGTGCCTATTACATAATAGAGCCCCCCTTTTTCAATTCCTCTTATGATCACTCTTCCATCCTTTAGGATTTCTCTAAGCTCATCCTTAGATCTAATCTAAAACCCTTGCTTATCAAAGATACTTTCAGATATGAGGTTTCTTCTTACTCCAGGCACAAATCTAACATTGGTTAAATTCCTTTTCTTTCCATCAAACATATTGATGGAGACATTTCCTATACCTTTAACTTGTTGTTGTCCTGAGTCTACCATCTTCAGTTTGTCCATTTACTGGTTCGAATGTGGTGAACCAATCTCTGTGAGGAGTAACATGCATTGTACAACCTCAGTCAAAGATCTATTCTTTGCTGAGATCTTCACACTCCTTTGTAACTGCCAGGAACTCATCACCACTAGATTCTTTAGGTTTGTCCATATTTCCAGCATCTCCACCTTGTGCAACCTTGTCTCTTTTCTTCTTTTTGCAATCTCTGGAAAAATGCCCATCTTTATCACTGTAGAAACACTTCTTATCTTTGGTCTTTTTCTTCTTTTTTGCATTTGCTTTAGACTGCTTGTCCTTTCCATTCCCTTCCTACCAATTTCCTTTCTTATTGTTCTTTTAGTGATGCTTCTTTTCTTGTTTATTATCTATAAACATAACTTCTGGATCCTTCTTGAATAAATTGTTGTCCATTATTTCTTCCATTAATGAGTCTAGTACCCTCTTGACAGTGAGAGATTTTCTACTGGCATGCTTAATCACCTTCTTGAAGGCATTAAATTCTGATGGTAAGGCTTTTAGAATTACTACTACTTGGTGATCTTCTGAAATCTTTTCACCTATAGCTTCTAAATCTTGCACTAATTTAAATAAATAGTCCAGATTATCATCAAGAGAAACAGTAGTATTCATTTTATAATTGGCCAGACTATGCAACAGAGTCATTTTATTAAGCAAACATCTTTTAGCATAAATTTCATCAAGTTTCATCCATAGTTTCTTTGTAGTATTACAGTTCTGTACTTTTCTAATCACAGTAGGTGATAGATGTAGCATTAACTTGCAGTGTGCAAGTCTTTGCAACTTCATATTTTTAACAGGATTAGTCTTTATATCATACTGGTCTTCTATTACACCATAATAATCATAAGATTCAAGTAAAGCTTGCATTTGAATTTTCCATATTGTAAAATCTTCCTTACTAGTGAACACATCTATTTCTTTGCCCACCATTTTGTCACGAAAGTTAAAAGAAGACAAGAAAGCAATATTCTTGAAAGTGTCTTAAATGAAATAAGTAGACCAAAAAACTAGTGTGAAGATTTAGGCTTACTAGTATGATATTACCTTTACCTTCTTGATTAGTCTTTAATGTTTAAATGCTTAGAATGCTGAATTAGCTCTGATACCACTGATGTTAGGATCTTTATTTCTTTCTGTTGTCTTTGTCACAAAGATTGATGATACTTGTTTAATTTTACAGAAATAAATAGTAGTAGAAAAGTAAAGAAGACAGTATTTACTTAGTTCGATAGCTTAAATGCTATCTACATCCAATGATCTCCCAACTTGTGGTTTCACTAGCTTCAAGAAAAGAATAGTTACAAGAGATGGAGTGTTTCTAAACACCTGCAAGAGTTCCCTTTAAACTTTCTAGTACTCTCTCAAAATTTTTTCTCTCTTGAATCAGATAGTCGTTTGTATGTATTTGTAAAGTGTATGTATTGGGACTCAGGACGTGTGTATTTATAGAGCAGATGAGGCCCCTTTTTAATGATAAGTTTATTTGGACCACTCTTTTAATCCTTTTACTTGTGCTTCTCACGTGAACTCTTGCATGTGCCATCCACATGCTTCACTTATATGCATGTTCCCTTCTGTTCTGCATTTTGATCATTAAGCAGATTGCCTTTCTCCTCTTCTTCTTTGAATTCTCCAGAGACTTCACACACATGCAACACACCTAACCCTAAAATACCCAAATTTTGTCTCAGATTGATGAATTTGATGAGGATTTATGGAGGACTTGTGAATATCTTCATATTTATTCCCTCCTTCTTTATGAATCTTCACCTATCTCATAAATTTGTGGGGGATTTTGAAACCAAAAACCTAACTTGTTTCCCAACTTAAACTCCAATAGAACATGTTTATTAGTCCAACTCCAAAGGTTCTATAATTTCAAGTCCAAGGCTTTAAACTTTTGCATAAGTCAAATTCCATTAATCATATAAGAATTTAAGAATATTAGGATTTACCTGGCTTTTACACAAAGTAAAGAATTAATAGTAAATGATTTTATGATCATCAAAATAAAGGGCATTTGCCTTCTTTAATTCAATTTTTCCTAGCTCGCAAAATTTTAATAAAAATAAAAAATTTAAAATCTAACGAACATTTATCTTACACAATTATTTCATAACTAATTCAAAAACAATTTTTCGAATTCAATGATAAAATTAAAGGATTAAAATTTTGAAGTATTTCTAAATAAATGTAACTAATTAAGATCTCAACTTATATCAAGTACGACTAGTTTTATCAAGTTCACTCTTTCACCTACTAAAAATGTTTAGGTGTTATATGAAGTCAAATAAATGGAGATATTTTTGTAAATAACCTTCAATTAATATGTGGGAGATATCGAAAGTAAATTAAGGTTTTTTTTTCAAAATAACATTTCTTAAATCATGCAGGATTTGTTTTAAAATACTTTAAATTAGATGCTTTAATAAGAACTATAAGTTGATTTTAGTAGTTATTGACATTCAATATACATGTTAACAAGAGGTAAAATTTCAATAAAAAATGGAAGCTATCAATTTAGTAACTCTTATAATCATGATAGATCATACCATCCAATATATAATTTATAGTATTCATAAATATTAATCATTATATACGATAATAACCACTAGAGTTACCATTTTGGTGATCATCTAGTTGAGTTCATTTTAAATTTCATAGGGGACTACTAGAATGTGTGAAAATTGACTTGAGTTTATTAAATAGAACATGAAAGACCTGCTTTATGGAGGTAATGGCTGATGTCTTGATAGATGAGTCCACCTTGACTAAGTCCAAACAAATTGGGAGGGAAAAAATGATGGCAAGGCTAGTCAAAACAAGGACAAAATGCTAATAAAGCAAGCAACCAAAAAAGGAAAAAGGACGCTATTGTGTGCAATGACTCTTCTTTGGCAGTGATTGGCCAAATTAATCAAAAGTTACTGAAGTATAATATATATATACACACACGCGCAAATAACGTTGGCTTTCACTTTTTTTTCATACAGAGATCAAATTAAATGCAATCTCATCTTTAATTGAAAAGTTGATGTTAATTGTTTCATAAATTTAGTCCACTTCATGGCACGTGCTCTAATTAACTTCCACAATCTTATTTGTTCATAACAATTAATTGAGATGAAATATACAATCCTTTTGGTAAGAAACAATAAACAGATAATCTAAACACCTTTTGGTAACCTTAGAGTTAAGAAATTCTCTTTTAATATCATCAAGTACTTATTTTATTCTAAAACTAATGGCAAATTCTTTTTGCATTTCAACTTTTTTGAGATGTTAAAAAGTATATTGGCACCTATAACTAACGCACTAACGTCGTAGTGTACGTTTATTGAGTTGTCGGTTAATGACAACCATGTGTATATGGTTTTTGGAAAGATCATTATATGGTATGCAGATGTTACTCTTTATAATGCCTAGACTAGTGTAAAGCATGACGTGACATTGAGCAATAATCCAACAACTGTAATTCACTAATTCTCATAAACAACAAAATACATCCGCTACAGGCATACCCTAAAATAGCAATCGTTGCTTATAAAATATCCTTATTAGCATTGAAAACTAAAAGATAAACACAAATTAAAGATTAAGAAATATTAATTATAATCCTAATATGAACTGAAAATGAGGACAACTATAATCTAATTACATTTAAAAATAATTATTAAATCTAAAGGATGAAAGAAATAATAGCTCTTTATTTGTATTTTGTAATAAAACATTAATCATTTTGTAATTGATGATAAGAGCAGGTACATCGTGTGGGTCGATGATTAGTATATATATAGACGCATGAATTAAAATGGCAAATCATAAGAAACATGTTCAAGGGTATTAATGGTTCGCTACTCCAGTACCTGTATTCTTGTGTGGATCAGCAAGTATTTGTTTTCATGGGATAGAGTTGTAATAGTGAATTAAACCTTGCTATGTTAGCCAACGTAAGTGTTATATTTCTAGTGGTATTCCCAATATTCCATTTTTTGTAGAAACTTGACACTTCATATAAAGGTTAATTTAATATGAATTACCTTCAATGTGTAAATTGCCTTGAAGCGTATACTCATAAGCTTTACTGACTGCCTGCTGATAGAATCTGAGATGGGAAATGCAAGTAGGGGAATGGGCATATCCTTCTCTTAGTCTTAGGGATGTCAATTTCGGCCTGACCTGGCTTATTTTTAGCCCGAGTTTGGCCAAAAAAAAAGCCGACCCGCGGTCTAACAAAACAGCGTCGTTTTGTATTTTTAATATTAAAAAATATAGACGAGCTACGGGCAGGCCTGCGGTCCGCCATTTTTGAGTCTGCCCGGGTCCAGCCCGGCCCATTGACATCTATAGTTAGTCCTGGACTCCCTTTGAAAGAATACTTGAGGACTGCTCTCATTTCTTATTCCATTCTTAAGCTTTCGACAACTAAGAGCCTGTTTGATTGGATGTTAATTAATAGAATGGAATGGAATATAACGGAACAGAATGGAACAGTTTATAATGGAATAGAATATAATACAGTGAAACGTTGTTTGGGAGGAATGAAAGGGTTCATAATGTAATGTAGTGAAATGTTGTTTGAAAGAGGGATAAAATGGAATGGAATATATAATAAATGACTATTATGCCCCTTATATTAAAATAATTATTGCAGGAGATTTATTATTTTATTATTAATTATATACAATTTATTATTAATTATATAAAAATATTATTATTAA